>JABXJD010000056.1:2212500-2597500 GCA_013375575.1 Percina caprodes | reverse complement strand
GTACATATGAGGCTGTGTGGCAGTTAACTACAGATAGTTGTAATTTAGTCTAAACTGAAAACATCCAGTGTGTTTGTAGTCGTTTTATGTGTGCCTTTTGTCAGATCTCTCTCATCTCCATCTGCCCCAACATTGGGTTTGTGAGTCCTTTCAACATAATGGTTTTGACAAAATGTGCTGCGCCACATATAAAAATAATTTCCATTTCTAATTATCATGCACCCTTGAGTGTAGATGCTGCATAGAATGATCAGTATTTGTGTTTTGCACTTTCAAAGCAGTCTCAATAAAAGAAATGCCCCCCTTGAGGTTGGGCAGAAAGTAAAATGAAATAACTGACGAGGTATTTTATGCTATCAATAGGAATTATAAGGAATAATATGACTTTGAAGAGCTTTTCTAAAAAGGTTGATATATCTATATATATTCATGAAGTACCTCATAAGCCTGATATATGCTGCATTGACTTTTTTTTTTTTTTGTAGTGTACTTCATATTGTCCATTAAAAATTTTAATTTTCCCCTTTTGGGAGGTTTGAATGTCACTACAGGCTGTGCACAGGCCACAACCAGTAAATCTGAGAGTTCTGTTGGAACAAAGGAGTTTGTTACACCTTGTGGCCAAATGATGATGTGTCATTTATGCAATTTCTACGCAAATCTCATCAGAATATTTCTCACTTGTAGCCGAATCATATTTCTGTGCTCTGTCATTTTGTTTTTGCATTTTCTCTGTGTAGTAAAAAAAAAATATTGGGTTAAGTTGACGAAGAGTTGACACACATGAAGCGTCCTGCGAGGCTCTGTGGTATAACACGACTGTTGACTCAGGTATTGTCATGAAAGGGCTGTATCTGCTTACTGTGTCCCTGTTCCCCCCACCCCACCTTCTGCACCTTTGTCTTAAAATAGCCTTAGATCTACATGTGAGGTTCCTATTTGGCCTTAAAAGTTGAACAAATTATGCACTACAATTTCACAGACTTGACAGAGCGCTCGATTCCCGTTCAGACACATTTCTTGAAGCGTTCATTGCCGTGTTATCTACCTCCCATGAATGTAGGGGCTGTCCTGGAGTTGTAGCCAACTGCAAAACTTTTGCTTTTCTTGCTCATTAAGGAAACAGACAATCATCTGTAGTTTCTTGAAAAATATAAAATATATTGCCCTATTCATTCATACATAGAAATAATTCCAGGACACTCCATTTTTCATTTCTCTCTCTCTCTCTCTCTCTCTCTCTCGGCCATTTTCATTCTATACGTTGTGCTTTTTTTTCTTCATTGCAAGCCATGTTGGAGAAGCAAAGTGACCAAAGTCCCTTGGCAAAGGCAGCCAAGCACAGCTGTGTGAATTCAAACCTCCCTTCATTTGTGTCATTTTGAGCTCTGCTTTGAGTTTTATTTCTCTTTTTCTTCTCCCTTATTTAAACCACGACATGCCAAAACTGAATTTGCTGTCATTCCTGTTCTGGTGAGGGTCTTTATGTTGCTGATTTAATTTGTTCACATCCACTGCTAAGCTCCTTGTTTCTTGTTGTAAAGATGTAAGCTTTGATTTCTATTTCACATCTCCTTATTTTTGTTAACAATAATGCTTACAGAACACAAGATATGCTGTAAACCCTGTTAGGATATAATGTGAATATGTATCACTTAATATAGTTCACTCTTTGGCTTGACTGTAAGTTGCGTTAATAAAAAAATGTTTAAAAAGTTTTCCTGTTGTGACTTTTCTGTTGAATAATTTGATGTTTTTATCCTCAGATTGAATCATTGTCTGATTGTTTCCACAATAGGCCTTTTATTGCAGCAGATATTTTAACTTGTCATAGGAAAATGACACAGGTGTGGTTAAGACCATTATACAGTGAGGAAAATAAGTATTTGAACACCCTGCTATTTTGCAAGTTCTCCCACTTAGAAATCATGGAGGGGTCTGAAATTGTCATCGTAGGTGCATGTCCACTGTGAGAGACATAATCTAAAAAGTTTTTTTTACTATTTATTTGTATGATACGGCTGCAAATAAGTATTTGAACACCTGTCTAGAATTCTGACCCTCAAAGACCTGTTAGTCTGCCTTCAAATGTCCACCTCCACTCCATTTATTATCCTAAATTAGATGCACCTGTTTGAGGTCGTTAGCTGCATAAAGACACCTGTCCACCCCATACAATCAGTAGGAATCCAACTACTAACATGGCCAAGACCAAAGAGATGTCCAAAGACACTAGAGACAAAATTGTACACCTCCACAAGGCTGGAAAGAGCTACGGGGAAATTGCCGAGCAGCTTGGTGAAAAAAGGTCCACTGTTGGAGCAATCATTAGAAAATGGAAGAAGCTAAACATGACTGTCAATCTCCCTCGGACTGGGGCTCCATGCAAGATCTCACCTCATGGGGTCTCAATGATCCTAAGAAAGGTGAGAAATCAGCCCAGAACTACACGGGAGGAGCTGGTCAATGACCTGAAAAGAGCTGGAACCACCGTTTCCAAGGTTACTGTTGGTAATGCACTAAGACGTCATGGTTTGAAATCATGCATGGCACGGAAGGTTCCCCTGCTTAAACCAGCACATGTCAAGGCTGTCTTAAGTTTGCCAATGACCATTTGGGTGATCCAGAGGAGTCATGGGAGAAAGTCATGTGGTCAGATAAGACCAAAATAGAACATTTTGGTCATAATTCCACTAACCGTGTTTGGAGGAAGAAGAATGATGAGTACCATCCCAAGAACACCATCCCTACTGTGAAGCATGGGGGTGGTAGCATCATGCTTTGGGGGTGTTTTTCTGCACATGGGACAGGGCGACTGCACTGTATTAAGGAGAGGATGACCGGGGCCATGTATTGCGAGATTTTGGGGAACAACCTCCTTCCCTCAGTTAGAGCATTGAAGATGGGTCGAGGCTGGGTCTTCCAACATGACAATGACCTGAAGCACCCATCCAGGAGAACCAAGGAGTGGCTCTGTAAGAAGCAGATCAAGGTTCTGGCGTGGCCTAGCCAGTCTCCAGACCTAAACCCAATAGAGAATCTTTGGAGGGAGCTCAAACTCTGTGTTTCTCAGCGACAGCCCAGAAACCTGACTGATCTAGAGAAGATCTGTGTGGAGGAGTGGGCCAAAATCCCTTCTGCAGTGTGTGCAAACCTGGTGAAAAACTACAGCAAACGTTTGACCTCTGGAACTGCAAACAAAGGCTACTGTACCAAATATTAACATTGATTTTCTCAGGTGTTCAAATACTTATTTGCAGCTGTATCATACAAATAAATAGTTAACAAAATCATACATTGTGATTTCTGGATTTTATTTTTTTAGATTATGTCTCTCACAGTGGACATGCACCTACAATGACAATTTCAGACCCCTCCATGATTTCTAAGTGGGAGAACTTGCAAAATAGCTTATTTTCCTCACTGTAGCTCTGTTCTGTTAAGGTGTCCCAATAAGCTGTGACAATGAGTCAGCATGCACGGTACCAGAACCCAGTTACCCAGTTAAAGGAAATTCAACCCTTACCCACTTTGTTACTTACACATGCTTTTGAAATAGCAGACTACTATGGCACACGCCCGATCTAGCTTCTAGAATCGATTGGTTTTCCTTTGGTTCCCGGACGTCAACACTGATTTTTAAATATTACATTTTACAGCTGACTTGGGCCTGTTGAATTTGAGCAAGTTGAAAATATATTCTACATCGTACTTTGCATCTGAATTTGGTATATTGAAATTTAATTTAATTTAATTTAATTTTTGATCTTAGAAAAATTTGAAGAGTAAAACTCAAGAGGCAAAAAATTCAGATACATAATTTCAGTGCATAACTATTTAGTGCTAGAAATTCTTTGTCTTTATAATTTCAAAATCCGATAAAACATTTACTTCCATAGTTTGGTCGTTTTTTTTTTTTTTGTCTTTCAGATGCCTTTTTTTAAAGACTTTGAAGCTTTTATACCCAGCCTTGTGTCTGTATTTGCCAATTATTATCTTGTAAGGTATACATTCAACTAAAGTATGATTTTAAAAAAGAAACTATTTTGAGGTTTTTAAAGTTTATTTGCCATAACTTACTGCTAATAAAAATGTAAAAACATATCTGTAGATACAAAATTGATGTGAAGACAATTCAACAGGCGGTATAACTGTTCCCTAACATCTAAAAAAGATTGGCCTCAGATTTCTGAAAGGTTTTATATTGTAAAGAATATCCATATATAGTCATTTATTAGGGTTTTTAATGTATTTTCCTGAGGTTCAAGACTGTTTTCAAAACAAATTAATTTGAAAAGGAAACTAGTTAATAGTCTTTATCGATTAAAAAAAAACTTTTGTTTTGATAAAAATGTAAAGTAGAAGACAAACAATATTGCCCCGTTTTACACTTTAACTTTGCTAGAAGCATTTACCATCCAAAGTCATGTTAAATTATACATTTACATAGCCGGTTCATTGAAATACTAATCAAATTTAACAATACTGAATTTCAAACTTTATTTGGAGTATGATCAGGGCTTTGGCATACTGCAACACTTAAGAGAAGGACCATAAGGAGGAAGTGGGTTTGTGCCACATTCACATATATAAAACATTAAATTGGCTTATGTAGACAGCAATGATGACAATGACAATGTAGATGGCCAAACTTCAGACAGACAGATAACAGGATCATTAAGAACAAATTAATGGATCAAGTGTGACCAAATACTACACTCTATATGTATAAATCACCATACTGATCAAAAACTAGAGTAAGAAAACAAAACTAGACATAATTAACAGACACAGTGTTTGATCTTGAAAAAGTACATTATAAAGTTTTTTTTTTTTTTACATATTGGAGGAGTTGTGCGCAAACAGGCCTTTTTTTATTTCTGCCCAGTTGATCCCGTGGAGGACACCGATAGAAGTATTTAGGGCTGGCAACAGAAACACTAAAGGATGACGTTGTTTGGACGTGAAAATGAAACGGCTACACAGGTTGCTCAGGCATGGCAATGATGTGTGACACTGACAGGTTTCTTGGACGATGACTGCTCACAGATCTTTTAATCCATCTCCTTTCCTTGTCTTCATATTGAAGTTTGGACGTCTGATCAGAAATCTTGGATGTCCATGAAATGACAAAGACAAATAAACCAAGGGAAACAACTATAAGACGTGTAACTACAACAATAAATTAATGCAAAAATATGGCCCGAGTACCTGACCAGATTTTTTTGTTTCGTTCTCAATGGAATTCCACATTGAATAGAAAGATCTTTCATAAAAAGTTAGAAAATAAATAAGCACTTTTTCCCTTTGAGTTTTGAGTAGAAAAAAAGTTGCACAGTGTGCAGGCCCAAGAGGAGAAAAAGCAATATGATTTTTTTTCTTTCTTCATTATGTTATTTTGCACAAGTATCTCTGCACTCTCCTCATCTTCTTTGGCCTTTGTGGCCACAGACATGCTGGTGGGTCAGTGTGACCCACTCCGAGTGGTCGCTGGAGCTGGTCCTCAGTACACCCAGTTCACCGGGACCCACTGGGGTTCACTGCACAGTTTGTCCACGGCGGCCTGTAACGTCTCGAAGGCCTTGTCCAGGTTGTCGTTGACGATGGTCAGGTCGAAGTAGTGGTTGTAAGCCCTCTGGATCCGGGCGCTCTCATCCACTGTCTTCCTCAGGTCCACATCCTGCAAACACACAGAGGACAGATGAGTAAACATACTATCTAGCTATATACATGAGGTATTTTACTTCACTTTATTATTACTGGTCAAGATGAACGGAGGAGTCAATGACCAGGTGGGCAAATAAAGGGGGATTGTTAAGTATTGGATTTAATTTATTTTCGCATGGAATTTTATATCTCCAGAATGAAAAACACACAAGAAAAAATTGCAGGTAGCCTACCATCCATTATTATGTCTCAGGAGTTTAACTTTGATGCAAAAAGAACGGACATTTTGGATGTCTGGACATGATAGTGGTACAGTAACCAAGTACATTTACTCAAGTACCAGTTACTTGGTCAATTATATACTACTTCATACTTTGATGCCATTATAATTCCTTTGAAAAGAACTGTCCTCCAGATAAACATCTTACTTACAAAATATGGTGGGTTCATACCTACCAGTATATATGGTGAGCCCCATCTCAACCAAATACAACATGAACATTCATGTTAATGTATCAGTAATAAGGACTCAATGATAGTGATGCTATAAAAGCAGCAAGGCTAATTTTGCTTTTGATACTTTGTATACATTTTACTACTACTTCTGCTAGTTTTACCCAAACTTTAAATGTAGGACTTTCACTTGTGAAGGAGTATGTCTGCTATCTTTAAAGTTCACTTAGGATGTGTCTCGGTTGCCACCACATGTTGGTATGGACATGGATGTGTGAATGTACAATAAAGTTTATAGCTATTAATTTTCTTTTTTGGAATGACTCAGTGTGGGTAATGTACGGATGATGTGCATGAGAGTTAACCTACCGTGAGTTGCTTAGTGGTGATTCCTGCGTCCACCACAGCTTTATGCATGGCCTTTAGAGTATCAAAATCTGGCGCTGCAATAAACACCACATAAGGCATGAACTCCGCTGTTTTCAGTACCTTCAGAGCCTGAGGAGAGACACAGTAGGTGACATTACAGCCATGGCCAACAAACAGAGAGTGAGGAGATTTGATTTTAAAATATGTCTTAACTTCCCAATCAACGTTTAATGCTTATGTTTTCAGGTCTTCTTTATATTCCAAAGACCCTCACCACTGTTTTCTTTAAAACCTTAATTGAATTTCTAAACCTAATGACCTGTGGGTTGACATCCAGGATGCAGGTGCGTCCTGTGCCCACCACCTCGTGAATGGACTCGATCTTGGTGCCGTACAGGTTGCCGTCGTACTCGCCGTGCTCCAGGAACCGGCCGGCCTTCACTTCCCCCTCCATCTCCGTCCTTGTAGTGAAGTGATAGGAGTTGCCGTCCAGCTCATCATCACGGGGCCGCCGTGAAGTGTCTAAGAAAAACCTCGGTTAAATGCTTGATCATTTGTAAAAGTTAAAGTTTTTGTGTCAGACAGAATTCAGAAATACAGGCAAAAGCATGACCTACATGGTATAGTGGTGCCAAAACGTGTGGGTTGGAGGACCATCAGCCGGTTCTTCAGGCTGCGTCGGCCCACACCTTGAGCACCAATCAGAACCAGCGTCTTCCTCTGGAATGCTGGGACCTTTGCCACTTCCTCATAAATCTGCAGCTCATGTCTGTCAAACTCTGTTTAAACATAAGCAAAATTATTAGCCAATGAAAGAAAAAGCTACAAAAGACTACAACACCCACAGCATGAAAAGTCTTCTGACCTGCATTCTTGGCCGTCAGGTACATCATCTTCTTTTTCTTTTTTCCAGCTATGGTTCCACAAAGGATCCCTACAAAACGAGACAATTATTGAGCTTGTATATCAGTGCTAATACAGCATTTGGCCAGACGGGGGCAGGCGTGGACCGTTCTCAGTGGTAAAAGAAATAAAGAAGTGCCAGAGGTTTGGCAGCAAACCAGTTGACAAACTTTAGATCAATCCATCTTTTCAATATCAGTACAGCTAAAGAAACATTAGTTGTTGTAGATGTTTTAGCTCTATTCACAGTTATTATTCAACGGTCTGGTATCAACACTACTGAGGCACGCGCACACTAACATACCTGTTCCATCAAAGTCTCGAGGGACAAAAGCTTTCCTCTTCTCTTCCAAGAACTGACTGGGTATCAGTCCCGTTGCCCCAGCAACCACATGGCATGCCTGTCACAGATTACAGATCGGGTCACAGTTAAGTCTTGAAATCTTGTGATTTTAAATGACAGACACTCTAAAGGAAATAGATAGCTCACCTGCCACCAGTTGGGATCCTCTCTGTTGACAATCTGAAGAAGGTCGCCTTTCTTGAAGGCCATCCCTGCCTCTCGGCAAGGGATCAGGTTGTCATTTGCTGGGTTGTAGTCAAAGTACGGCCGCACGTACACCTGTGACAAATACATGCACAGTTTTGAGTGTAGCGTGAATTAATTAATTTTCATTGGCTCGCTTAGAATAAAAAGGGTTGTGGACTTATTCACACATTCATTATGTCAGACATCCCACACTGCACCCGACACAGCTGTTCATGCTGCGCCAACCGTGGAGGCTTTTGCCAGGAGGGGTAAGTGCTCTGGCTGCTGTATTCGATTAAACAAGCAGCCAGAGGAAGCAATAAAACAAGCCAGTAAAATATACTGTGCAGCGCGCCCCGAGCCACAGAGAAGAATGGGATTTTGCATTATGTCTCATTCAATTTTACTGTTCTTCATTCAATGTAAGCCTTATGAGCATTTCCAAGTTTATGTCTTATTTGTTCAGGATGCACAATACCTTTATTTTTTTTACTCAACAAATCTGTAGTGCATGCGTAAGGGAAAATATTGTAAATGACTTACAATACTTTCTATGTGAGGGCGCATGAGATTACAGGAAGTAAGTGTGTGTGTGTGTGTGTGTGTGTGTGTGTGTGTGTGTGTGTGTGTGTGCGTGCGTGTGCAAGACACAGAAACAGCTAGTGTGACCCAGATGGCATGTGGAGTGTTATTAATAGGGCTCCCAGGGTTCACATTCCTGTGCAGGGGATTGAAGGAGTGCCGTAGGACAGATCACCAGTCCTGTACTACTGCCCAACATCTGCCACTCATTACATAAGTGTAGGTGCTGCTTGTGTTTACATTATCATCTCATTTGAGATTTCTGTGTGTGTGTGCATTTACCTGCGGAGGTGCGGGAGCGTCTCGGTAGCTCGGGAGTATTTTCAATGTGATCCCTCCGCTGCAGTCTTTGAGCATCTCCTGCAGTTCGGTAGGGTTGTTGCCGACGTCCTTCCCGTTCACTTCCTTTATAATGTCACCCACATGGAGCAGACCCTGCCTGTCAATCATGCCGCCGTGAAGGATTCTAGCAATGACAAGGTCGTCTTTCTCCACACGAAATGTCACGCCCTGAGAGAGAAGGGTGATGTCAATCCTCTGATATCTGACTGCACACACACACACGCGCACACACACACACTTTTTTTACTCACCAGCGGCTCTCCGGCTTTCTTTCGGATGCCAATCATGCGTACAGCATCAGCCTGCATCAGAGCGCTGTTTACTGCAGCATCGTTGGTCGTCTCAGTCGGGGGCGGGATTTCGTAGCACTTGGAGGCCACCATGTCATGTGCTTCCAAAAGAGACTGAAAGAAAGAGGACAAATTGAGAGAGTAAGTAATTGTGAAAAACTTTGCAATGAAATGCACCCTTGTTCAATTCAACACACTCAGTGGTTTTGCTGCTACAACATTACTTGGTCTGGTATTACAAGTAGCCTATGGTGGCTAATGTTAGCAAGCTTTAGAAAGATGTTGTTGTAAAACTACCAATACTGAGTGAGTTTGTTGACCTTATGACTCTTTTCTATTTATGCTACTATTATGCTATGTTCTAGCATTATCCTGTAATTGTAACTTGTGGCCACAGTGGATTGCCTACTGTTAAGTGTAAGTTACATAAGCTCGCTGTAAATGATCAACAAAAACTGATATTTGATGTCAAAAAGCACAAATGTGATGATAGTTGTATAATGTGGACTATGTGGCGAGATGGTAGAATGGTATAGTAGAATTAAAGCAGTAACAGAGTCACATTAAGGGCAGACAGTAAAGCAGAAGCTTTTATCAACATGAGTAATTGTCTAATTTGCAATGCTGCAGCACCAAGCTGTATAAACACTGAACTAGGAAGTCCTAAATGTGCCTTGATTGAGGTGAAAATAAATAAAAAATAATCGTCTAGTGGCTCAAATCCCAAAGATGGATTACCACCAAAATCTAATCAATTAATTTTTGGTTGGCTGACTATCCCTCCATCAACTTTCATCCAAGCCCATTTTTTGTAGATGCTACTAGTGCTACTTTTAATAAATCAGACAAATAGATTGGTGAAGAAAGCAAGTCTGTAAACTCACACGCAATAGTAATATCTGTTACCCGTCCCTCCCGGTCTTTCTACTCTCAGTAGGTCATCAGGGTCTAATCCTTCAGCTTACAGCACAAAGGGCTCTGATTGGTGCAGAGACTTTGCTCAGAAGTCTAACTCCTATTGGTCGAGCCTGTGTAAAGTCCCTGGTAGGTCCAAGGATAAAGGTTCATGTTTATTGATGCAGGAGGACTGGATCCAAAACATCAGCTCTGTGCTACTGTAACTACAGTCAAAACATTACAACTCTAGGCTGAGCGGAAAGCTTTGAAATCTCTCTTTCACACATACATACAGTGACATGTTACAGCATTCTGGCATTAATTTGGGCCTAAACAAAATCCAATTCAATTTGAAAAGCCTTTGTGAGGTGGCTATAGGTTAAATTATTGTCAACAGTGAGCATTAAAATAAACACTTATTTAAAATGTCAATCACTGGTGTTGAATGCAAAACAAATTGGATCAGGAAGGTCAGAAACCTTTCTGATTCTGATCTTTCTGATTCTGATAAAACGTGGTTCAAAATAGTGTCAATTGGCACCTATAAATTACATTACCAACCTCCCCCGTCTCACCTGGAAGTGTGGCTCCTGGAGGATCCTGGACAGTTCAGCCGCGCTGTCATCTTTCACCTTGAGATTGTTAATGTCTCCCAGAATCTCAGTCACCAGCTCCACATTGTTGTCCTGCACCGCCTCCAGCTTCACTTCCTCCAGCTGTTCATGTGCCTGGGGGAGACAGAGAGGCTCATGGAAGGTAGGTGTGGATAGTTGGTAGTTGATTCTGTGTGTTATGTTAGTATTTATTTGAATGCGTGGATAAATGAATGAATCTGGACACAGGGAAGAGCAGATTATTTTGCTCTACAAGCAAGCTGTCTGCTTTGTGTTACAGTAGGAACTACAGCTGTCCTCCAACTGAACTCACTGCTCACTGGGCTTGTTACGGCAGAGAAGATGTGTGTTAGAGAAAACGGTTTGTGTGCAGACATCTTCCAGTACAAAAAAGTGTAGTCGTGTGAAACAGCATCCCACAGTATGTATGCATTTGTGCAATTTGTCTGTGTGCAGATGCAGTGAGCAGTTAGTCAAAGCCTACTGTACTTTAGCACCTCAGTCACAGCAAGCAAAGCACTGCTGGGTGCAGAGTAAGGGCAAGGCGGGTGAGGGGTGGAGGGGGCTCGGAGGTGGCTAGCGGTTAGTCTGCTCGCTGCTGCTCACCCCGAGCTATGTTTGTGTGCTACCTTAGCCAGGGAGCGTACAGTGGGACTTTCCATGATGCCGCGCAGGAAGAGCAGGTCGATGTCTTTGGCGCCCGTGGATGTGGGCAGCTCACCCATATTATCTAACACCTGCTGCATGGCTGGATGGACGGGTCAAGAGATAAGAAAGATACAGACAAGGACAAAGAGAGACAGACATAAGAAGTTAGCCAGGCATGAAAGTCATACAAAGCATAAACATACACAAGAGAAGTTCAGATACTGCAGCAACTGAGAGATAGAGAAGTGAACACTGACTTATGAGTATCAGTATCAAATACTTTCATGTTACTCATAATTGCAAATCTAGGTCAAATGCCTCAAATTAAGATAAAATCTGTATGTCACATAAATATTATATAATGACAAGATCTTCATCAGCCATGTTTAGAGCCCATTCACTCTCCTTGCCCCCAAAAATATAAAATTAAAGCTCCATCTGGAGGTACAGTATGAAAGGTCTGTTTAGAATGAGCATGATTGCATATGTTCCATTTGGAAAAAGTCCATTGATAAAACTAAGTCCCCACATAGACCTATATAAAAATTTGTAAATGCTGAGGCACATAACCTCCAGGATTCAAATGTTTGCCGTTGTTTGAAAGAATTAACTCTGTTGAGTCTTGTATTCTGTGCACACAAATGGAGAAAGAGAGAGAGGTGTGGACCGTAGGTATCAGCCAGTAACACACTAATGCTGGGGTCTCAAAGCCCACATAATCCAATTTAAGATCCATTTAAGACCATAAAGCCATGGGAATGTGCGTGCGTATGTGTTAGTATGTCTCTCTGTGTCATCATACCCTTATGTGGGTAGAAAATATGTCCATTCAGCACATGTATACAGTCACTCAATGATTATGAGCCTTGTGATTATCATCTTTAACCTTGACTCATGTTCTATGTCATAAAGTCAAGTCATGCTATAATACTTCCTATTGCTTTTTTAGAAAAATATGACACATAGTACATTGCTGCCTTGAAAAAGCAGAAATTATATATTGTGTTGTATGGTGTTTGATACGTGTACTTTTAACATGTCAATCAACTTCCCCTTTCAAAAAAGCATATGTGATGAATTCACATGATATCTGCAGCTATGTTATGCAGTTTTGTATCATATGCAAAAACATACTTTCATATGTTTTTTGTAAGGATACAAAAAAAATTATATGATCATTAGAATCATATGTAATATTTCATGGTTAACAACATTTCACGTGATACTTTCACAAATAGGTATATGAGGTCTTTGGGCATATACATGACATGCTGTATATGAAACTATAATTTTAATATTTGCTTCTTTTGTCGGTTGGGTAGTAACTTTCATCCAAAATAAAAGCATTTAAATTATAGACAGTGTAATTTTAAATTCATTTTTTAGTTTGGAAAACACAAGAAATGTCACATCAGTTAAACTACAACAACTACAACATTTATTCATCATACATACAAAAGTTGCCTGGTTCTATGATTGAGAAGAAGGAGAGGGAGATTCGCAAAAATATGCAACAATGACCCAAAGACCTCACAGAGCACCGACTGACTACATAAACAGAAGGCTCCATACAAAAATAAATCTTAAATATTTATGATCCTCTTAAATAAGGACAAATAAGGGATGGAGGTTAAACATGTACTGGACAGCCATGAAGCAAAACATGTACTGCACACTCATTGCAGACATATAGTCTGTATGAACAGAATATTCAGTTCCTGTGGGGACCCCACAACATGTTTCACAAACTAGAATAAACTCAAGGTCTTAGAGCAGAGCTGTAATTGTAGTAAACCTATCCACACACGTGTGCAACATAAACATAACTTGTGCAAACACATAAACAAGCATTAAACCACCACCTTGGTTGCACTACACTCGTCCATTTAAGCTAACAATAAATTATGGTAGAACCTCCTGAAATTTGGAGAATAATGTGTTTTCCAATTTTCCAAAGACTTATCCAACACTTACATACTTGGACACATCTGAGTACAAAACCGTAAAAATGCACTAACATAAACACACACACCCACACACACACACAAACACACACAGCTGGATCCCGAGTTTTTGTTGACCTTTACCCACTTGGTCAGAATTGCATCCTCGACCACAGGAATGTTTGCTCATCCCAGCCCATGCATAGCCCCCCTGCCATGTGTGCTTGTTGTGTGCACATTACCCTGAGGAGGTGGAGATGAAATAAAGCCTCCAACCTAAAGTCTCTATCATCCTATAAAATATGCCATGGAGATACAAACCCCTATGAGCCTCTTGCTAAGCATGGCCTGAAGATGCTAAAAGATGACAACACTGGACAGTTAGAGTGGAGTGTTTTATCCCCAGCTGGTTCATTCACCTAGATACATAATGAATCATCCTGCTTACCTGCTCTCAATTCCTCTCTCTGTGGCACTGTCTCTCTCATTATTGTACCACCTTTATATGTACAACTACCAGTACCGTGTGTTGATTGCCAATACAGAAACTCTCTGCTTAAGAATTCCTTACTCTGTTTTTCAAGGAATGCGAGACAACATGGGGATCAGAGGAGTACCTTGAGTAGCACAAAAGTAACTTCACCCAGTGTGTTTTTTTTTTTACAGTAATGCAACTGCCTCCAGGGAAAATAGGCAACTCTCAGAGAAAGCAGGGATTCCAACCAGGGGTAATTGTACCCCAAGTGATACTACTGCAGTTGCTAGGTGGTATGTTGAAAGGTTGCAGACTAGCTAAACTAAAGTGAAAAAGTACAAATTAGATGATTTTTTAAAATACATTGAGTCTGCTGTAACATCTAAAAACTGCAATTTGCAATTAAGAGTGCATGAAAACTAGCTAAGGAGGGAGCTGAGGTCTAGAAGTTAGCTAAAAGTAATGCATACACTGTTGAAATGTTTAAAAAGTTTAAACTTTAAGATAATAGATAGGCTAACGCTTGAAATTGTTAAAGTTAAAAGTAGGCTGATATATAAATGGTTAAAATAGACAGCTAAATTAACAATAAACAGATAAAACAGCTAAAGGCAATATGTTAGAAACATAGTGGAATGGTTGAAATAGCTAAAAGTCATGGATAAATATGTCCAGCTCTTGCCAAGGGGTAGAAGTACAAATGCAAACATGAACAAATCAACCATAAAATTCAGTTAAATTATATGACAATATTATTGTTTTATATAATTGTAACCCATTATTATTATATTTACCCATTATATTTATATTATTATTATTTCATTAAAAGGGTCAAAAAGTACAGTGTAATAAATATGTTTAAGAGACACACACACATATATACATATATATATATACATATAAAACAAAATTATATATATAAAATTTTGTTTTATTTTGAAGAGTTTATGGTTGTAAGAGGAAGTGGTATTCGTGAATAAGAGAAATACTGGTCATCTATTGGTTAAGGTGGGTGGGATCACAGGTAAACAGGAAGAAAACATGTGAGAACGTGTGATAAGAGTGATGGCCTGACTCGGCTTGAATGTCAAAGTTTGCACAAAAAGAATGTAGGTCTAGTTGTCTTAGACTATCTTTTCGACAGTCTTCACACTATCTTCTGCGAGCAGCTAGAGATATTTCTACTCGAAGTTTATCGGACAGTTGTTCAGGTGTGTTGCTAGCTCAATAGCTATACTGAGTATATGTTGTTAGCATTCATTTGCAAAGTAAGTGGACTTTTAGCCACCGTAGCTAACAGCGACGCGGTTTGTTATTTTAATGTATGCGGGCTTGTGTGTGTGTTTGACGTGTGTGCCCACTGAGTTAGTGTGAACTTTAACTTAAGGTGAATAGATTTAAGGTGTGTGTGTGTGTGTGTGTGTGTGTGTGTGTGTGTGTGTGTGTAATGTTTTATTTCCTTTACTAGAGATTTTTAAGCTAAGGTGCTAAAGCTTAGTAGCCTATGTGTTAATAGGGTTATTGTTATATAAGTGACATCTGTGATATCATTGCCATATGCTAATTCTTTAAAAGCTATTACGGTGCATTTATTAAAGTTGGTTAAGTAAACTAAGCACAATAGTGCTTACTGTTAATTAAAGAAATAGTACAAGAGAAATAGTACATTACTTTAGGTATTCTTTATTGTAAATTACGTTAACTGATTTAACAAGCTCAGGGCTATCAATCTAGTTTAAAATCAATTTCAATGACAGCGTTGGAAGATGATGAAGGGGTACTGAAGGTAATCTGACAGGGCTGTGGGGATACATCAGACAATAATGGTTGGGAACCCATTCTCTAAAGGATCATCAAATCATTTAAAGGTAACTGAAAACATTGACAACCACTTGTTGGAGTTCCTTGACAAACGATACTGACGTCTGATTATTAATTTTTCATTAAACCCTTCTGTCAATCCCTCTATCTCAAGTCTTAATACAAAGTAAAAAACAACAGTATCGCTCTCCTCCCAGGTGACACCCCACCTCTTCCTTCTCCTTTTCTCACCTCCAGACGTATCTGCTTCCTGGGTGGACTGCACTGCCGGGGGCCCCTCCACGCCAGGCTGTCCCGGGGGCATCACCTCCTCTTCCTCCCGTACCCCATTGGGACAGGCATCCTCCATAGCTGTGACCATCGCCAAGCCCTCCTTCTTTCTCTCTGCTGCCACAAGTATGCTAAGGCTAACCACTAGTAAACCACCAGTAGTTCTGCAACTATGTCTTCTGTCCTCCAATCGTCTTGTCTGGTAACTGCTGACCCGCTAAACTCCCAAAAACACAGAGTACAAAGAGAGAGAGAGGGGATTGAGGACAAAGAATGAGAGGAGCAAAGAGACACAAAGAGAGTGACAATGTAGTGGGATTGAGATTAGGGAATATTAAGAGACGAGGAGAGAAAGAGGAATGGAAAAGAAAAGGAAGGATGAGGGGGAAAGAGGCTAATGTGAAGATAAATTCAGAAAGACAGGCATGGAAATAGACAGAGAGAAGCTGGATCGCACACACAGATGTGGACAAGCGTACAATGCTTGTTAGTGCCCTCCCTCCACTCTGGCTTTAATACCTTCGCTTCATACCCATCAACCCCCCTTAGTTGATGACACACACACACACACACACACACACACACACACACACACACACACACACACACACATACAGACAGACATAATCCCACAATCCCCTCCTGCTGTTGAGGGTTTGCCCCTCCTTGTTTCCCCGACCCCACCCAAAGTTCAGTTGCCCTACTTGTCATGACCAACACACACACACACACACACACACACACACACACACACACACACACACACACACACACACACAGTTGAATGTGTCATTATGTAAGTAATCTTAAATACGTGGTACTGAAGGGGACCTGACCCTACATTCTTTTCCTTCTTCTTTCTCTCATTCACATTGTTCAGGGTTTGGACACCCCACTGTAGCAAACTCTCAGCATGTGCAAATTATGCTCGTGTGTATTCCCTTAGAGGTCGTTGACCTCCTCAAAGCAGCATGTGTCAGCCTAATGGGAGTTTTTTTTCCTCTAATTTTTTCTTTGCTCTCTCTTCCTCCTTAAATGAATGTGCCAATACCACCTTACTTCTCGCTAAATCAGTAGACTGGCGGTGCTGACTGGATTATGCACATTTTAGAGCTGCAATTAAAGCTCCTTCATACCTGAGCCTAAATACTTTTAGGGGAAGCTAATTTCTAAGTAGGAACCTTGTTTCAAAAACCCTAAAAAAGAGCTTTACCTTGGGGTAGTCTTGGGAAATAAATGGCAATGGCAGTCTACAGTCATGCTGGCAGCTCTGTGAGGCGGTAGTTAGGCATGCTAACATTTACTTTACTTACTTTGGAGCTGAAGCTGATGGGAGTGTCACTAGTTTTGCAAGTATATGATCATAAACCAAAATATTTTTAAAAATGTTTTTGTCCGTCCTTATTGCATTTGAAATATTAACGCTTTCAAGCTACGAAGGAAAAGCAAAACAGGCAGCTAATACACCCCGTGTTTAGAGTCATCTAAAACAGGCCCCTCCCACAGCCACACAGCTGTGCAAAGAGCAGATCTGTAGGCTTTAATCTGCCCCGCCTCTCCCTCCACCCCATCCTCAACATGACCAGTCAGCCCCTCCTCCAACCACGGACATGGGATTTTAATCTGGCCATGAAAGCACGGGATTACAGAATCTCTCTCTCCTTCTCTCACCATATGCAGTGTTCAAACATCTCTACACGGCTAACATTATGATACACTGGCTGGTTCGCTGATGTAAGGTTGCTTGCTGAAATGGCCTTTAGTAACCACAGCCTCCCGCAAGTATAAAAGAAGACTTGCCTGCAAAATTTGGTGCTGTTCACAGTTTGTTTATCACACATATAACTTTCCTTTTTAAATGTCAACCTAATTATTCCTCTTTAGAAAATAAGAAGACGAGAGCCAAGTCCACAGAGAGTTTGGCTGAGGTAGAGCAGCTTTTGCACTTAGCTTTGTTTTCTCCAAAACAAATGAAAACTTAGACTTAAAAAAAAAAACTGATCACCAAACTCAGAGTCTATAATAAGCAAAATAACATTGTGTCTTTTAAATAATTGGTATATTACTTAGCAATAAGCCAGTTAGTAGTCGATAATATTATGGAAGGTAGTACGTAATAGTACCTTTCAAAACCTAGGTTAGAAAGTGCTTTACAAAAGAAGAAAAGGGTAAAAGAACCAAAGACGAGTACAACACAACCATTACAAAAGCACCAACATTACAACAGAACAATTAGAGGCATCACTACTTAAAATAGAGCACATGGCTCAAGCACAAAAACGCCAAAACTGTAACAATTGTGCTTTCTGCCAGCCATACTTATGTAAGATTCATAGGCAGTAAATGCATTTATACAGAGCTTTGTTTAAAAAAAACTGGAACTTTAATTTCACGGTTAAACATTAGTACGGCCCTTTTAAGTACAGAGAAAGTATTATCACCCGTGTAATCCACATGGACATTTAAATACACACAGAAAAACCAGCTGCTTCCTTGTTTGTTTACGAGTTATTTAAGAGCAGTGATCAGCACATCTTTACTTCAAGGACTGGCAGTCCTCCCACTGAACTGACAAAATCATGTTAGCCTGCAGTAAGCATGTGCCTTAACGTCTCCAGTGTGTTGTTACTGAGGAAGAGGTGGGGAAGAAGTTGTGTTTACCTGTGCCAGTCGGTGTAGCACAACCTCGGTCCTACTGGCTGCTCATCAGTCAAGAAGACCTAAAGAGAGAGGCAGATAGATGTGTGAAAGTTAATCAGACTCAGCCTTAAGGGACACAAATATTCAGTCCTTTATTCATTCCTGCACACCATTTTTCATCATTTCTCTGACACACACACTTGCTTAAGCATTCAGATTCATACTTGTGCTTATAACACACACTCAATGACTCTGTCTTCTTCCCAGTGGATTATCTGTTTCATCTATCTATGTCCTCCCTGTCTCCTGCAAAATAGAAGTCTCATTTGCAGACTGAGGCTGTTGTTTGTGGAGAGCGATGCACAGAGTCACCTAGGACGATTCCTTTTATATCCAAGCTATCCAAGGATGCCTGCATCATCAGCTTGCACGGTGCTGCCAATGTAGTAAATGAGAAGTAATGCAGTATGCATTCATTCTCAGAGATACTCTTGCAAGACACTTGCAAACACATGCATACACACCTTGTATAGGTATATAATGTAGAACCAAGCCTGTATTTCGGAGGGTTCATTTTATTAGCTGATACTTGCTAATCAAAGATATATCTATCTATATATTATCTATCATTGTAGGTCGTTATGTAATATTAGTACACTTTCTCAGACAAACTCAGGAGGACATCTCACCATCCACTTAACCTTTGACATTCCTCTTTGGTCTCGGTCATAGCAACCTAGTCTCTACTGGAAACGATCACAGTTTCCATGGACCAAAAGATTTACAAGGTGATTACACACAGGGGATGTCTCCTCAACACTGCTTTGCTATTATTCCTTGTTGCTGTTCTGGGGTCTTTTCACCCATCATGCTATGGCTAATTGGTCCTTTATTGTATGAGAGAGAGAGAGAGTGAGAGGTTGATTCATTACGCAACACAGATTACAATCAGGCTTGGAATGCTTATTGGAAGTGAAAGATATCCCTTGGAAGAATGTTAATGGAGGCAAAGCCACCAGGTGCAATTTCTCGCTAAATTGTCCGCACCACAGGGCAGGAGCCGTGGCCAGGTCTGAAAGAGGAGGGAGGAGCAAAAAAGATAAGGTGAATAAATGCAAGTAGGAACCGATGTGGAGGGGTCACAACTTGATTTTAGAGGAACGTATAACAAAGGGCAGAGGGAGTTGGGAGAATTTCAGAGGAGTCAGAGAAGAGATTTAGAGCAAGAGAATAAATAAGGATGATATAAATGGAACACTGGGATTCATGAAAAACAGGAGAATCCCTAAAGATTAGATAGAGTGGTTTGAAAAATATCTCAAGTCTTGGGAGGATGAGAGGGAACAGATGGGAAAAAGAAAAGGGTGAGAGTGGCCGTTGAATATGAACACCTCTGTAATCTGCTTTGCTGTATCTAGAAACTGCCATGTAACTGTAGTTCCTCTTGCACCACATTAAAATCGTTTTGTATCTGAATGTCAATGCTTTCTGAGAATTTGCTTTTCCTAGAATAGACATGGAGCGTTTGTGTTTGCACTTGTTTGCAAGGTAAGTGGGTTACAACACGCAATTGAATTTTTCCCCAGCCAGGTCGAACGTTACATTGATTTAAACTCTGCGCATGCACTGGACTCAGGATGATGTACTTTAATCATCACGACTGTACGCTTCCCTTTACTCCTTTTGGGACAGAGGCAAAATCACAGGAAGTGGTCATTTGCAATCCCAGCTGCCATTGGCCGATGAATAGGAATGGACGAGCCAACAAGAGCCCTCTGACTGCCCCCTGGTTTCCAAGCATTCCGATGATGGACAGCTCATGGAAGCAGGATTATGGGAGGATCAGAGGGTTTGTTTATGTACAAAACATCCTTGCTGTTGCACACATGTAAACATGTGTGTGTTTGCATACTGTATGCATTCTATTAAAAGCACACCACAAAAATCAGTAGGCTGTGTGGTTTAAATTCATCCAGTTCTAGTCACGCTGGCAGGAAATCACACTTTACCTCTGACTCTGTGTCTCAATGGGCACATTTTGTGGATTTATAGTCTTGAATAGCATACGAAAAGAAACTACAAAGTCAAGTCAATATGGCATTCATCCTGGAGAATTCCTTCAATCTGTGCCTATATATTCTCTCCTCTCTGTGCACCACAGAGCCGGGGGCACAAGGCTCTCAGAGCAGCGGTCCCTTTCAGTTCCTCTCAGTGACTTGAGAATCACAAAAGGCCAGTGAGCTCTGTCCAGGCTGACTCCAGGGTAAACTTCCCTGAGCGCTGAGCTGCAGCGCGCCTTCCACTGTATGACACCAGTACGGTAGTGAGTGCTAGATTGCCTGCGTGTATTTGTGGACCTATATGTATGTAATTACTGGCTATTCATATAACCCCCCATAACCAACCCTATCCTGTCTTGCCTCACACCCATCACCCTCTGCCCCCAGACAAACCCTATGTAGGTCAATCCTTGTGTTAACACAGCCGCCCAACACAAGGATTACACTGCTACCCCCACGATGGCCATTTTAGCAGATTAATATCTGCAGAATAATTTTCATAACTCTGTTTTCTAACCGGTTATTATCACCTTATTATTGCAGGTGTTGATGGTGTTGTCTACAGAAAGTTCTTTAAATCCGCTCAGTTTCTCCAAATATACCACAAATGATGAGAATGCAGCTTAATACACCTTTCTGCTGATTCATGCTTGCCTCTACTCTTCATCTGACACTGCAATTTAAATTACCACAAAAGACATAAAGACATCTTTACACAAAGACATAAATTGTTTCATCATTTTCACTTTCCCCGCATTGCCAAAAATGACCTCATTCTCCTTCTCTATGATGTTCCAGCTGGTGGGGTGTCTGTGCTTTGCCACGCAGCTTTGGATGATATAATTACACGGCCGTCCGCGGCTCCTCAAAACCCTTCAGCACCAACCGTGCAGTGATCTGAGCACCTTCTGACATAATCTAACAGCCAAATGGCCGTGCCTGCTTCATCTCAGTCTCTCTCCCTTCCCAGCCTCCTGTTACTGATCATTAGTATTAGTAAAATATAGGAAGGCAGTGGAGGAGGGGAAGTGATGCAACAGCACTTAACATGACTGCAAAGTTTAAAAATGAGAAAATTGATTTTGTGTGATGTTGGATGTTCAAAGTCTGAGGAAGGGATAAGGAAAATAAATTAGTCTGAATTGAGTTTACGTGGTTGCCTTTTTCTCAGCTCATCTTGTCAGATTATATTATTTAATATATTATATTAATATATATAACAATATATAATATTGTAATAACACATGAATCTCCTTCATAGAGCAATACTGTGATATTATACTAGCTGATGCTGCTCCAGTTCAAATGAATGTGACTTTGAGCTGGTTGTTTTACATGATGACCTTAAATAATTTCATCAGAGGATGACTTTTTAGCTGAAAATATGCTGGCTATCTCACATACAGTATATCATTATTTTGTCATATTTATCGGTCTGTTGTCTGTGGGGTTTTATCAGTGTTGCATGATAGATTCCACATTTCTGTCTTCATTGAGGTGGTTAAAGACAAAAGGATATGTTTCCGTACAAAACCAAACTAGCTCATGCTACATTGATAATGCTATTGTTTAACTGCAGTGGTTTGCCCCTTTAAAGCCTTAGTGATGGACAAAATCTGGGGAATCAGCACTATAGGCTGCAGCAAAAACTGCCAAAAACATTTGCCTTGCAGCAAATCTTACAAAGTTCCCTCCAAGATACCAGTTCTCTCTGTACAGATTATTAATTTAGTTGTGCACTTTTCTGACAGAGATGCAATAAGCCCATGATAACTATGATAGGGTCTGACGTGTTAACTGTAGGGAGGTGCAGTCTGCTGAAGGCCAGAGAGGGTTGATTGTAGGTGTGGGAATAACAAACCTTTGATACATGTGTTGTTCATAGCTGGGAAATGTGAGTCACTAAGTGTGTGCGTGCATGCGTGTTGCTTTCTCTCTCTCAAACCCTACCCCTCCATCCTTTTTATGTACCATCTCTCCCATAGCTGTGTATTAATAATGTAAAAAGTAGAAGCTTCTGAGCTTTGGATTTTGAATGAATCACTTACAAGAAAACACTCATACAGTAGGTTTTGTTCCTGAAAGCATGTGTTTGACTTGAAATTCATGTTTTCCTATGCCCTGCTGATAGGAAGGAATATACATGGGCTGAGAAATCTAACTTTGTCCCTTAGTCCATCTACTTCAGCAGCACAATAAATTAATCCTGGATCCTGACTTAGAAGTCTCGATGGATATCCCTGCCCAGGGACCGCAGATTTACTAATGCACTAATCTGTCTCGGTCTCCTTCTCTTCCTCCTTTTCCTTCCTCCTATTACATTCAACAGATCTGATTTGGACATCTTACAAGATTGAGAGCAAGAGAGAACGATTCATAAACTCTAGTTTACATGCAACAAGATCTATGCTGCCCCCTCACTTAGTGGTCTGGTGGCCTGTATAGCACCTCCCAGGAAAGATCCCCAATGATGTTGCGTATGTGCATGGGCTTCCCCCATCACGTGCGCGAAGCTAAACAGCTTATAAACCTTGCCAAATGACCTGGTGCTCTTCTGCGCAAGGAAGTCCCAAGATTCATTGTAGTCTATTGTGATATGTAAATGGTTTCATAGTTTAAGTGCTCACACAAAATGGATTTGACATCGATGTTAGTTCATCATCACTATTACGTGGTGCACTCATACATCTCAGTGGAGGACAAATAAACAGAAATCAATAGGATCGTCTGGCTGCGTCTCCAGTCGACCAGCCTGTGCCAAACCATCGGTCCCCCTCTCTATTTTCATTCAACATCAGCTCAAAACCAACAAAGCTTGGTTAATATTTGTCGTTAAAGTTTTTTCTTGAAAACAAAATAACAGAAAATGTTCTACCTAGTGAACATATTACTGTGTCTTGCTCTTATAGTGAACTCGCACTCCCTGTGTCTTTCCTTAAGCCCACCGCCCTGTGCTGTGTTGGAGTCTATCATTTCGGGACGGTGGCGCATTCCAACCTCATCCTGTCAGCACTATAACCTGCAGCTCTTTCCTCATATCTTCTAAGTCATGGATCGACGCCACGATTGTGACGCATGGCCACATCCGTGCGCCCGATACCGTGCGCTTGAACCGTGCGCCAGATCCGTGCCAAACCCCTGCGCTGTTTTGGCTGAGCAGATAACATGTAGCCTACATTCACACCGATCTCGCCACACGTGCGGCCATTTTTTGTTACCCATCCGAGCCGTTGTGGCGTGCGCACACATACGACCACAACCCATCCGCTATAAAAGGGAAAGGACTCGTCCCACTCCACAATAGACGTCCAACGCAAACTAATATGTGTCAGAATAAAAGCCTGTTCTCGCAGCAGAGCGGGCTCTATTGGGGGCAAACATCCCCTCCTGTCACACTTTACTGCATCTCAAATACGGCAAAGTGTCTTTGTCTCTCGTTTGAAAACCAAAGGGTAAATTAATTCAAAATCTTCACATCACATATGATCACGAGCCGTGCCTCACCTGTGAATTGTTTGTGTGAGTTCGCGGTAATCCACCGACCGTCCCGGTTGGACATTCAGGCCCCCCTCAGCTGTCTGTCCCGGTCCCGCATCAGAATACCCGAGAACACGACGCCAATCAAACAGACACGCCCCGCCTCCTCTGGTTGCGTCATACAACATTGGCCAATGGCAGCTGAGGTACAACCCTCGCTGAGTAAATACATTGTTGCATGTAGTATTTTCTTTCTACCACAATGTCATACCCTCGCCCATTCACATAAATACATGTGAACATCATTTCACATGCACCATGTGGGCTATGCATATTGTAAAGCACAGAAAAACACACGCCTATGAGGCAATGCACTTTCATATTCTATGAAGCTAGGCTATTATACAAGGTCACATTTACTAAGAAAGCTTTGAAGTACAAAGTGTTCATTAAATAATCCTGAAAATCCTGTTGCCTAATGTTAATTGCCTATCCATCCCATTAAACACAAGACTATAATTCACACGCTAAAACACTCAAGCCAAAGTGACGGTTAGCAGCAGTTTTGACGGTCTCGTGACGCAATTAGTGGAATTATTTCAAAATGTTACCAGACTCCATATAGTGTCCGCATTTATTCTTCATCTTTTTTTTTTTTATCTCCAGAGAATCCAAGCCTTTAGCTGGGAGAGGCCACGAAGCGGTGAATAAGTCAAGTCTTCAATTCATGGTTGGTCGTGGAGTGTCGTCAGTGTCACTATTTTATAAATTATTTGATACTCAATTGAAAATGTTGAACCACCACATTAAGCCAGGAGCTCCACTGTGAGTGTTTTTTTGTCATTTGGGTTGTATCTCATTTCCACTGCAGACTGTGTGTCTGCAGTGCCTCCTAACTGCTTGATTTGTGCTCTATGGGCTGACTTAATGTCAGGTTGCGGTAGGCTAACCACTCGTGTAATTGCAATAATGCTCGTGGAAATGCCATTTCTCCCTTCATTTAGTTTCAGAGTAGGTACTTATCCTTATGGCCACAAGAGAGCGCCATCAGCCACCCAATTGGCAGCTTCAAATTGACTAATGTTTTCTGACCATATAAGCCCTTACTGGACCATTCATGCTTGTCAGACCAGTTTTAATGCACCTTTTGCCCCATTATCCAGTGTCATTGAGTGACAGTAGCTGCCTGCTATTATTATGCAGCTGGGAGGCACAACAAGTCCAAACTTGATTTCATCATGCGGGTGGCATCAAGTAAATGGTGTCTGAGATGTGTCAGGTAAGCAGTTGTAAAAACATGTAGTGAATTAGCACCCTGCTTGCAGTTGGTTTAAATCAAATCTTTCAAATCTGACTTAAAAAATAACACATTTCCAACAGATGCACATAAATACATTTCTTCAAACAATTAATCTTTAATAGCACAATTATACAATACCATCAACATGCCCTCTACCACTTTACTTTTATGTTTCACAGATGATAACTCTGAATAAACTATTTACAATTGTATGGCACATGCTCTAAGCAGTTGTGACTATAGCTGATGGATAAGGAGGAGGGGTTGAATATACGTGGCAGCTCATAAAGGTAAAAGGGACAGAAGCAGGGTGGTCATTTGGTGGTGTAGAAGGGTATGTAGTGACCGATGTGTAGAGGCCTGAATGTCAGTGGGGGAGGGGCAGCAGTGACGTGAGCCAACATAGATGACAGCATCACCACAATGATGGGTCATATCTGGTGAGAGAGAAGCACAGGACAAGGTCAGCTTCCTGTGACAGTTACAACCACGCTCTTATATTCACACTTTTTTACACACACACCTTGACTGTGGGAGCGTGTCTGTGCTTTCCTTCAACAGCAGCTCTGAGACCAGTGTGTCCAGAAGCTCAGGACTGGACCTCTTTCCGTACCTGAGATACAGAAAAAGACAGACAGACAGGCAGTCAGACAGATGGAAATTTTAATGGCTTGGACCTTTCGGCTGTCAAAGGAAAGAAACATTACAGAGAGAGACCTTGGGTGAATTGAGCACAGGGAAATAAAATACATAACCTATTACTCTGCATGTCTTTTGGTCACAAGTCCAATTATAAGCTTATTGAAGTCTGAACACTGCCAGACCGAGACCCTGCAGAGACAGACAGGAGCTGCATCGCAGGTGGTCATATTTCCTTTTCCCTCCCTTAGATGATAAGCTGTGCCGGCGTGCTTGTTCCCCTGGGTGGCTAATCGCTTGCAGCCGGCATGCAAGCCCCTTACATTCAGAGGAAAGCTGAAAACTGTGGGTGATTGGACACCATGCCGGCCGTGGCATTCATTTCTGCTTAGGTGTTATTATTTTATTTTGCAGATGGTAATTGGGTAGCGGGTGTTCCCTGTGCTGTAATATGATGTAAAAAGCTGCAGACAGACTGGCAGCTCCACCAGGCACAACTTTAGGTGAACTTTATTTGATTTTCACTATATTGTCAGATTTTTTTCTCTGCTGGACTGTTGGATTATCTATTATATACAGGTTGATCTATTCTGTTGTGTATTACTTACTATATTACAATTCATATATTATACTATACTACACTGATACTGGCTTTTATACTGCTATATTTGATACCCTTTTCTATTCCATAATGTTTTATTGCTGTGCTACCTATTGGTATATTAAAGTACTACCTTTCACACTATACTATTTACATATACATACGTATGATATCCCATAATTTATCATTTTATATGATATGCTAGTATTTTATGAAGTTTGAATCATATTATATATTTGTATTACATCTCTATATTAATAGAGACAAACACTAAATGCCATTTTTTAATCATATCATCAGTCTTGTACACCGGTAATAGACTTAATGACTGCTGCTATTAATCACCACTGTCACTTTAGCACTGTGACTTAACCTTTCAATGTTTGTCTTCATATGTTCTTGTATAGTTTTTTCTATTTTATTCTTAGTTTAATTTTTTATTTACCTCATTTATTATTTTACTTTCTCAATTATCCATACTATTGCTGTCTTTGTGCTACTGTAACAACTGAATTTGACCTTTGGGGATCAAGAAAGGTTTATGTTAGTCTATAGATTATGTCAAGAACATAACAGAAAATGTTGTGGAAACATTAAATATATTATTTTGTTTGTGGAGCCTTACAGACACAATGATAAACAACCATCAGAATAAAAATCCAGCATTCCTACTACTCAGCAGAACTGGGAATTGGTAGTATTTAAGGCTATGTGAGAAAATGGCGCAAGTGTAAGAATGTACAAAAGCATCACTGAACTTTCAAGCATGTTTTATCTGAAAAGACTCATCTCATTATACTCAGTGGTTCCAATTGTATACAAATGAACAGAATACTATAAACTAGAATAAGGTAGCAGCCAGTGGACAAATATTGCCAATCCAGTCATTTGAGAACAACAAATATTGTAAGTATTCCCTGTAACCAGTTTAAACCTGTAATCAAATTAACTCCAGCTCTGTTAATACGCTTTCTGTAAAGAGGTGTAATCAGTCCGCCTACCTCTGTCTTGTGATGAGGTTGATGTAGTGTCTCAGGGCTGAGTAGTACTTGGCCAGGTCCTCCGCCGGGGCGTCATCCCCGGGGTTCTCCGGTTTCACCGGGTATCCCTCCGTCAGGGCGCCCAGGCAGAGTAGCGCCCACACCAGAAACCCCAGAGTCCCCAGCCAGCTCATCAAGTTAGGATGCATCTGACCGAGCAAAAACTCAACTGTGTTAGTCAACGCCAGATCACTGGACACTTCCACTGTGCTTTAAATGTCCCTTTTTAATGAATTGTTACAATATATTGACCTAAGGGTTATCACGGAAGCCATTGCTTAAGGAATACATTTAGGCTATAGTTGGAGTAAAAAAAACACTTCCAAACATTATTATAAGTAATATATTATTGGATAATATAACCAAGAACTTTGCCGCTGCATAGCCGGTAGACAATCATCAACATACTTGTAATAAGTTTCATAACAATATTAGTCAAGGTTTTTGTAAATCAAATATCTAGGTACTTACATTTCCCAGAGAATAAGAGGGAGATTTGCGGCTGTCCTGAGGCGTATCTTCTGCTCTACTGGGCGCTTGGTGCGCGCTGGGTTTTATATGTGTGCGCCAGACACGCTACAGAAAAACGCGTCACAGCTGCGCTCCGTTTAGCGCGAGTCTCTGCCTTTCTTCGTGTGAACGTCACTGGTGATGCTATCCTTAGTGTGCTTTAAAACGCTGTTTAAATTAAATTACATGACGTAAAATTACAATGCAAACTAAAAATATAGTGAGTTGATAAGTATTTTCCCCAAATAAGTCAAAAGGGATTATGATACTAACCAAATAAGACTCATGTTCCTATAGAAGCATTATGGGTATTGCAGTAACAATAACAATATAGCAAGTCTGATAGATTCACTAAAAAGTCACTGGGAAGCATCTGATTAATAATATTCTCTTTGAAAATATTACTAAACTAAGTTACTGTGTTGTTAACTTGACAAACATTTTATGTCTCAAATGCAGGTGTGTACATAAGCAGACACACACATTTGGCACATTTACACCCTCTTAATGACTGTGGCATTCAAACACACTGTCAAACAGATTGAGACATGCATGCAAAGTGTGATGTTTTGGTGTTTATGAGGTTTCTCTATGAAGAAGGTGATAAATTATTGTACAATCAAGTAGTGATTCTTCTGCAAAATGGGATCAATAATCCCATCTGAAGTCACAAAAGATTGGCAGGAATGTGACACTGTGGGCGCACTTCAAATTAATCCTCCTAACTAAAAGAAGCCCCAATGAGGACACCTCGGGTGATCTGGAATAAAAAGATTTCTAACAGACTCACATGTACATGAGCCCTTTTTGACACGCTGTTTGACTGAATCATTCCAATTTCGTTTTGCAGTTCATTCCATCAGGAAAGAGAGACTGGGACATCAACGTGAACAAAAGGCCTAAATATGAATATCAAGACACGTCAGTCAAAGAAGAGCCCAATCTCTAAGAAACCTACTTAATAAGAAAACCCAAATAGCACTTCAAATGAAACTGTATCACCAAGTGCTTCATTTACCTCCTATTCATAATCCTTTTGTATACCGGCTCGCAGCCATATAATCTATCAAAATCAGTATTCTTCAGCAGTGCTGCGCAGAGGATGTGTTAAGGGCTTTTTGTATAACACAGGATGTTAAGAGGGAGATGAGGAATGAGACACAAGTGAGAAAACATGGAGCACAAAGTCATGACGGAATCATGATGATCGCAAGCAGGAATTAGAACTTCTAGTCCTCTTCAGGGGATACACACATGCACACACACTCAGTGGCTCACTTCAATAGGTACCTTTTTTAAGCAAACAGCTTGCTACTATGTAAGTGTCTGATATTATAGCTATGTGAATGAAGCAGATGTATAAAGCACGGAGACTAAGTTGAGAGGTCAGTTAATGTTTGCTCAAACATCAGACTGAGTAAAGTGACTCATTATGATCATTAGGGATCAATTCATCAACTCCAGTGTTTTGGTCACAGGCGAGATCTTAAGATTTAAAATGAAAATGCAGACCTGCTGGTGGCACTTACAGTAGGATTCATCTTCTGGGAACATCATTGCACTCCATCAAACAGTTGAGATAGTTCAGTCTGGACCAAAGTGGAAGGCCGATCGTCCAACCTACATTGTTATAACAAGAGCCACAATGAAAAAAAGACTAAATGGAGTGAAAATTGCCTGACAAAACCTTGTTTCTATGTTGATGATAGGGTCAGAATTTGGCATTTAAACAACATAAACCCATGGATCATGTCTAGTGTCATCAGTACAGACTGTTGCAGGTGTTTGCTGTCCCGGCTCCTAAATGGTGGAACGAGCTCCCCATTGACATCAGGACAGCTGAAAGTCTACACATCTTCTGCTGCAGGTTAAAACACATCTGTTCCGACTGCACCTTGGCTAAAAAGAAAATGATGGTTATATAAAAAAAATGAAATAAATTGAACGTACATGTTACACTTACATGTGGCACTTTGTAGTTTGGCTTATTGAAAGCTTATGTACATCTAGTGATTCTTGCTGTTTGTACATTCATGGTTTATAGCACTTATGGACTTTTTCACAGCAGACATTTGGACTTATAGTAGGAAAAGCACAGCTGAAATTGAAATTGATGGCTCAATTCCATCAAGTGTCCCAGTAAGCTACTTCAGTGAGTAATCATGCACAATACCAGGGCCTCTCCTAAGTGGAATCCAGCCATCATTAATGGTTTTGAATACACTTGTGCTTTTCCCACTATGACATGTCAACATGTCTGCCGTGAAAAAGGTCTATTGAAAGTCACTTAGGATAAAAGCTTTAGCTAAATGAAATGTAACGTAATGGTTGGGGAATTTGTTTTGGACTTCACTTCATTGGCAAAAGTGACCTTTTCAGTAATGTTTACAGCAAAATAATGCACCTTTGACTCCAAAGGGTTCCACCAAAGTAATTAATTTCACACTACTCTTATAGCCCTTGCTTGCCCTCTAATCTCAACCTTTGGTGGAACTAAGTGTTAACAACATAATGGATGAATCCCAAACTAAATATGCTTTTCACACAGCGGATTAAGAAACACACAGACAAATCCACATCTTTAGGGATGCATTTTTAGCTTTTTGAACAGCAAGCATCCTTGCCAGCAGGAACCAAACAGCCTTTAGATAGTCAGAAAGAGAAGCTTAGTAGATAGTTAAACTTTGGAAAAATAAAACAAATCGTGAACACAGAAACATGCTAGTGCTGCTTCTGCAGATCACATCCTCTACAATGCATCTTACACTTACCTAGTTGAGTCTTACCCTTTAAAGTATTGAAAGTGAGTTATAAATATACAAACAACAAACAGTAATAAAAGATAATCAACAAAGACTTTGCTTGTTTGCAGCTTTATTCTCATTTAAGATATCGCTGCACACATACAGTGGATAAGTCTATGCTTGGGGTAGTATCAGTCTCAGCCAATATTCTATTCATGAAATATTTATATATGTTCTATAATTAAAATTTCCCTGACAACCAGGTCAGATTTTGGGAAAAATCCAGTGGATTTTTGTGCAACACAAAAGAGGAAGAGAGTGCCGCTCTTCCAACTCAAAGGAAGACAAATGGCAGATGTGACAGGGCAAATAGAGTTCAGAGGAAATATGGTCATACATTTTGATTAACATTAGAACTAATAATATCAATGCTACTAATAATATAAAAGCTACCAATCATCTCCAATACAGACCCGGCTGTTTATGCTAATCAGAATACTCCCAATTAATTTAACAATATGCTGCTTTAAATTTAGCACTGTTGTGTAAAAGAATTTCTTGGTTTGTTGTTATCTGAAATCATTTCTATGGAGAATAAGTCCTTAAGAGAGCAAACTGTTTAAATGCAAATTGCTTTCCCCCCCTTCCATCAGCCTCCTGGTTTGGACAATAAGTTTTCTCCAAGATTTGTTAAGATGAAAAGGCCTGTAATTTTCCGTTGCTGTGAATCACACTTTTCAAAATACAGTCCCTATCAGGCAGTTGCATGTAAACAGTCTGGGAAGACAAGTGAAAAAAGGCAACATCTCGTACAGCTTTGCTACTTTCTTGGCTATTACACCTCTTTTACACAGACATCTGACATCTAAATTGCTGCTTTTTACTTTGCATTGTGCTATGGTGACAATGTGTTACTTCGGGTAAGCAAGCACTACTATTACTTAGATGGAGCATCGACCGACCCCCGTTTGGTTATGTGGGCTGCAACGTGATTTTAATAAGAGAGGTCCTTATATTAGACAGCCTTTATTTTCAATTACTGAACCATATAACATCTCTGAGAACACAAGCTTTCCTCCGCTCTCAGTTCAGAAAAGTACAATACTGACAACTACTCAATGAGCAAATAACAACAAAGTAGCCTATGTGCTTTGTCATTTGTTCATCTATCGCTCTAATTAGATCACCCTATCTACTCTCAGTGTGTAGGGCCTACCTGTCTTTTTTTAAAGATAATTTTTTTGGGCATTTTCGGCCTTTATTTTGACAGGACAGCTGAAGCAGGTTGGAGTCGAACCCCGGCCCGCTGCGTCGATGAGTAAGCCTCTATATATGGGCGCTCTCTATACCAACTGAGCTATCCGGGCGCCCCGTGTACCTGTCTTTACCTCTTCTTTCAATGTTCCTTGCTGTTTTCTGTGATCTGTGTGTGTCTGTGTATAAATGTGTCTCTGTCACATCTGCTCCTGAGGGGAACGCAGCACAAATGTCACATTAAGAGTGACATCATAAGGTCTTTAGATTGACAGATGAACAGACAGGTCTAGCCATCACGCTGTGACAGGTTGATTTGGCTCAGGTGTGCAGGTCAAAGTCTTGAGTCTTGATATTAGGAAACCTGATGAAAGCTGTAACCATGCCAAAGGGCACTACACTTTATTTTAATAACTGTTGTGACCTATGCGAAAATAGTCTGGATGCGTCACTGTTATGTCAGTGTGTCTGCGTGCTTGTTGAACTTTACAAAAAAAAATACATTAAAATGCTAATCAAGCTTATAGAAGTGCTCTTTATCAAAATTATTACAAGTCCTCTGTATTCATATTTGATTGATTTACCTGTGTAACTTTTATGTTTTAATTTAGTGATATTTCTTGCAATAAGGAAGTATTCTTTTTTGAGTTGAAAACATTTAAAATGGGTGACCTCCTCCAGTAAACATTCCTATAAACTACAAAATCAGTGTTGAATTGCTGATTATCCTTGGAGGTTATGGCGGATGCAGCGTTAACAGTTCTGTTTTAAAAAGCGGACCTTAACCTATGTAATATGCAATACAAAGACAAAAAAATGGAATCACCTTTTAAAAACCTCATTTAACAGGCTTTATTGTCTTCAGACACAAGAGAAATGAAGAAAGACGTCACAATGCCCAAGTCACTGTTGTGGTTAAATAAGTATTTTAATATGTTGTAGCTTTTTGACAACCCTTTTTCAGCTACTTTACCATACTGTAGGTCTGTAGAGTGTGATAATCACTGGCACAGTCACGTTAAAAAATATTACCAGCATGATAGACACCATGCTAGATACATGCTTCACCAACGAGGTGCCTGATAATGGAGGGTAAATGTATGATTTAGGCAGTCTGGCTAATGCATTAGAAAGCAGTTGAAAGCGTGGATTCTCAAGAGGGTGCTGCATTAATGAAAGAACACATTTTCCACATGGCTGTCAGTCAGCCATTGAGTGTGTCCACTTATTTTGCAAATTAAAGGCATTTTTAGATTTAATCAGTGTTGGGAGTAACGCATTACAAAAGTAACGCAATTACAGTAATGTATTCCTTTTTGCTGTAAAGCAGTAGTATAACGCATTACTAATTACATTTCGGTAATATTATACTCGTTACAATCTCAGTAACGCGAGTTACAACGCATTTTAACGCAACATATTGTGGTGTTTTTTTTGTTTTTTTTTTAAAGAATTCACCAACACCGCGAAACATTCTTCACAGGAAAAAAAAAGCCGTGAGTAGCCTATTATTTTCTGTTACTGTTTTCGATGGTTGAGAGGACTGCAGAGACAGATCCATTTGCGAGATGGATATTATTTTCAGGAGTTATGACGCTGCGTTGAAGCGAGGTGCTGTCCCGTCTCTGTTCCCATGGTCAGAGCTAGAGACGGAACGGACGGAGTTACAGCTGTGTCCCAACCATAGACTGTATCGGTCTATGGTCCCAACCATTAATATTAACGGTCTATGGTCCCAACAGGTGACAGTCAGCGCGGACAGCAGTGTGTCTGAGCTGCTGACAGATAGAAACATGCCGGGAGTAATGTTGAGGCGTGCTACACATTATATCATTGCATTTTATCAGCCGTGGAGAATAACTATATGTCTGTAGTGCACTGGCATCGAATGACGACCGTGTCTTTTACTGTGGCCATTTGTTCAATATGTTGCAGTTTTACCAACTAGAAAGTGAACAATTTAGGCTTGACGGACATGTTTTGCATCAAGCGTCTCACGTTCATCTCAGTAAGCTAGCAAGCGTACACAACAGAAGACTTCCGTGTAGGTTGCTTCAAAATAAAAGCACTTCCTGTGACGGTTCGCAGTAAAACTAAATTCCTGTTAAACAAGTAAGGTTACAGTGGTGCTCAAAAGTTTACATACACATGCTTAAGTTGACTAAAAAGAGGAATAAAAAAATCATGTTTTGGAAATTTATTTTAATACCTAAATTAAAAAATGAGGTAAAATCCAACCTTTAAGGACACCAATTTTCTTTGTGAATGAATAACCTATTGTAAATAAATAAATGTTCTTATTTAAAATACAGGGGTCATAAGTATACATACCCCTATGTTAAATTCCCATAGAGGCAGGCAGATTTTTATTATTAAAGGCCAGTTATTTCCTGGATTCAGGATATTATGCATCCTGATAAAGTTCCCTTGGCCTTTAGAATTAAAATAGCCCCACATCATCACATACTCTTCACCATGCTTAGAGATAGGCATGGGATACTTTCTATAAAATCATCTCTCAATGCAAATCAAACCAGGTATTAGTCTAACTGAAATAAAACCATGCCTATCTCTAAGCATGGTGAAGAGTATGTGATGATGTGGGGCTATTTTAATTCTAAAGGCCAAGGGAACTTTATCAGGATGCATAATATCCTGAATCCAGGAAATAACTGGCCTTTAATAATAAAAATCTGCCTGCCTCTATGGGAATTTAACATAGGGGTATGTATACTTATGACCCCTGTATTTTAAATAAGAACATTTATTTATTTACAATACGTTATTCATTCACAAAGAAAATTGGTGTCCTTAAAGGTTGGATTTTACCTCATTTTTTAATTTAGGTATTAAAATAAATTTCCAAAACATGATTTTTTTATTCCTCTTTTTAGTCAACTTAAGCATGTGTATGTAAACTTTTGAGCACCACTGTATGTACCTTTTCACATATCAGCTGTAAATCAAGTACTGTAAATAATGTAAATAGTGAGTTTTAATCACACTATAATTCACCATTTCCTTTAGACTACCTTAGTTTTAAACTAACAACATGAATTTCTTATTCAGGTGATTTACAAACATTTTACAATGCCATACTTCAATACAACTGTAAGGTAGTTTTAATTGAGAATTTTCATTTTGTCCTACTTGCCTATTGTACGTTTTCATTATCTATTTGTATAGCTTTACTTTGCATATTCATATACTGTACATTTTACAAAATATTATGAATAATCTATGATGTATTAAAGTGGATAAAGAGGAGACTTTATTAATCCGGTAGTGAAATTCACACGCTAGCTGCCAAGTCAAACTTCTGGTGTTATTTTGGTGAAAGTAACTCAAATGTAATGCAAAAGTAGTGTAACGCATTACAATTTAGAGACAGTAGTATTGTAATATAACTAATTATTAAATAACTAGTACATACAATACAGTAACTAGTAATGAATAATGATGTATATTACATTTTGGAAGTAACTTGCCCAACACTGGATTTAATGTTATTATTCAAGGACATAATGCTGAATTACTGTGAGCACAAACAGTTACACACAAGGACATAGAATTCACAAGGAGCACACTACACTCCTACACTTAAGCAGCAACTACAGAGACATTTTAATAACAAGTGCAGTATTGTAATTAGGAATAGCTTTATAAGGTTAAATTCATAAGCAATGTATTATTGCATTACTGATCAGAATTGTATGGTGTTTAAGATCTTTTAAATTAAGCCCAGGTCAAAAATGAAGCTGAGACTTGAGACAAGAAGGATATTATTAACCATAATCAAGATTTATGACCATCATTTTTTTTGGCCTGACATAATAGCCAAGACATAAAGTTTAAAGTGCTTTAAGTGAATAGTTTTGGGTCAATTTTTAGTCACTTTCTTGCCAAGATTGAAATGAAACAATCAATACCACTCTCACGTCTGTCGGCTAAATGTAAAGCTACAGCCAGCCGCCACTTAGCTTAGCATCAAGACTGGGAAAGTGGAAGCAGCCAGCCTGTCTCTGTCCAACCATAACAAAATCTTCCTAATAGCACCACTAAAGTTACTATGTTGTATCTGGTTTGTTTAGTAAAAGGAGCTTTTTAATGTTTACCAGCTGTTGGCTGTAGCTTTAATGTGATGTGAAACTCTGCACTTGATAAGTCGTTCTAGTATTTTTAAGTGATTTTTAAAATGTAGCTGGATTATAACTAATGTCAAATGGATAAACTTAAGACCAAGTTCAATCTTTACTGGTAATTAAGAGATCCATCTGATTGGTGGTATTGTTGTTTTGTCTTTTGTGGCTGCTCTTAAATGAAGTACACATAAACTGTGTTGTGAATTGTTTCCCCCTCTTCTAAAAAGCATAATAACTTGATCTATAACAGCAGGGCTTACAATAACATGAAATACAACCCTTTGTTATTGACTTGGTCCTTTTACTCTTAGACCCTTTACAAGTGCCTTATTGCTTGCTAAGTGGCGCAGATAACACTGCTCTGTACATACAATAAATATTAGCACTAATTCCCCTCTGTCAAACATGTAGGCCATGTGTGTATATGTTTCTGGTCAAAGTCAATCCATTAATTGAGTGGGTGTGCGGCTGCATGTGTTTAAACACACTTTTGTTAGTTAAACATTACTATTGATTTAACCCAGTTATACAACATACCATTCTGTTTGTTTTTACTGTGCTTTTTGAAAAAGCAAATCTATTTCTCACGATTCGCTCTCCATCCCCCCTCCGGTAGACTCCAAAGGGGATTGAAGCAGAGCCTCTATGAAGTCTCTGCACTGTCAATTTCCCACTGTTTCCACTACAAAAGAGAGGCAACACACAAACACACACACCAATGTGTCCAATGTGTCAAAGTAATACATAGGTTTGTGCGTCGCTTTTAGGAGATTGTGATGGGTTTTTTGTTCTTCTTAGAAAGAGAACAAGCTGTATTTTACCACAAAAAGCTGACAGTAGAGTAGACCTGAAGTAAATCAATGGATGTCCATATAAAGTATTATCATATGTGAACAATAATTATTAAAATAAAAACAAATGTTTACTCACATTTGGAAATAACATTGTGTTCCCACCGGATAAATCATGCTTGTGTTAAGTGTTCTGTTAATATGGTATTGTAAATTAGATGCCTTAAAACATTATGTGACCTTTGAGTCATTCAGATATGTACTTATTTCTTAACTATTTTTACCTGAAATAGCCTAACAGATAACATTTTGGCCACTTGGGGAAACATCACCTTATAAAGTTGATCTTGCAAATATGCTAACAAACTGTGCCGTCACAATCAAGAGTAACATTAGTGTTTGTGTCTACTTGACGGTCCAGCCATTCATTCTCTTTTAGCTCTGTTTTAGGTCTCCACCACCTGTTCCTGAGGGAACGAGCGGGCTCTTTAACTGCTAAATGCTTCACTACGTCCACTTGATAGCTGCAAACCTCTAGTGCCTGCTGTTTGGTGCAGGGCAGGTAGTGCCAAAGCGTTTTCCACTTTCCTTTCGGTGAAGTTGGGTGATCGTTATCACTACGTGGGAATAAAAGCAAAGGGTCAGATGACTAATTGATGTTTTGCATTTCAGAAAATTCTATGTCAAGCTGTATTTTCCCTCTGTAACGGGAAGTTTCTGGCTCTAAGTTTCAAGTGATTTGTCACTGTCAGTCTGTTGTGTCTCTTATGTGCACCTGAGATTTTGCTGCCTCTCTCTGTCTGTGGGGAAATTAGGGAGTGTGTTCTTCTCTCAGTGTGTGCTTACCGTAACTGTCACTGGGGTAATTAAGTGTTTCCTTGCACAGTAATTGTCAATTTAATCATCTGTGCTTGCGACCTGATTGCAGTGGCAGATCTGTCAGTCAAGCTGGACGTGGTTTCCATGGGGATAAGGGAAGTGTAGTTGTCATTCCATTCAACTACTGGTCAAAGTTAATTACCTGTAGCCTCCTAAACAGGGTTGCTATGGGTGAGACAATTTCCCTACATTGTAATTGTGCCAGACTAATGTCAGGCCTTTACCTCTTCAATTAATTGGGGTTTTTCTCCTAAAGAAAACAAACAGGTCAAGTGTTTTTTTCTTAAAGGATGCTTGATTCTAGGAGTCGACAAAACTCTTCTGTATTGCAAAGGGGGAACATGATTGATTTAAAGTGTGTATGCGCTGTAAATGTGTTTACATACTTTATCTTGTGGCAACTTGATACCATGGTCATCGCAGATACACGCTGAATCTGAAGTGTCAGCTTTCAGATGGGATCCCATTTACTACCTCTCCAGCCTTCCGGCTGCATGCAGAGACCCAGGTGCATCCATGCCACCGTTCAGATGTAGCCCTACTTCCTTTCCCTCAAGACCACCTGTTCAGCTCACTAACGCACTCACGCAAACACACATACACACACACAGCAAGTTCCCTCAGGTAATATTTACATTATGATACAGCTGACTTGAGATGCACTGGCCAACACCGGTGGAGATGCTGATCCAGTTTGACTTGCCATCCTCAGGGTGTAAACACTTGAGTGGGAGTAAATTCCCATTCAGATCCAAATTAATTTTATTTCTCAGTTAAAGACGTTAGAAAGTATGCTGCCAATGGAGAAAACATGACCTCCTTCAATCTCCATTCAGAGCGTGGATTGAATCAGCTCTCATCACTGCTGATCTGCCGTGAGGAATGGGATTAATCAATCGGAGACAGTACATCTATCTGCAAATTAAAAACGCTGCTCATCACTGAACACGTAGCTCCATGGTTCTGGTGTTATTTTGGTGACATGGTGAGTGGGCGGTTTTCTCTAAATAAGAGAACATCAATCATACAAACCTCAGATGTGTAAACTGACCGGTTTATGGAGCGAGTATCAAGAAAGAAAATGCAAGGCTAAAAAAATAAAAACAATAAATAAAAGCATAGGTTAGTTATGGTATTAAATAGGTCTGTGAAGAATGAAATAGTAGAAATGACTACATATTAAACTGCCTATGACCTAGTAATTCAATAAATTTACCCTAAAAACTCAAAAGTTTAAAAGAACTCATTCTGAAAGTTTGGATTTGATATACTTAATCTCAAAACCTATTTTTTATCACACAGGTACATGTGTGAGTTTTATGCATAGTATTTCTACAGCTCATGTGGCAGCCAGAACACACAAAAAACACAAATAAGATCTAACTGTGCTTAGGTATTATTTCACCTTGAGTACATATTCAAATGTATTCAGGCTGTCTCAGACTGTGATGTGTCTTAAACTTTAACAAACGACTGTGTCAAACTTCATCATCGTAGTAATGCTCCCACATTAGATCGATATGTTGTCAGTTAATTGTTTAGTTGTGAGGAGGGATTTAATCACTACTGTTGCTGACAGTTGGTTATTCTCCTGTAAGTCACGACACTGACAAAGACAGACACTTCACTGAAAAAGAAAATAGTTTAGCTGTGAAACAATCAAAATCTTCTGACGCTTGTAATAAGAAATACATGTGACAGATTAGAAGATATGTGTGATTTATTAGATATTGTCAATGTTGTCCAGTGTTAAATAGATGGTTTGACAGATGGACCCTGAGAAGATGGTTGCCTTTCACTGGTTATGGTCGCTCTCTTACAGTGAATAGAGCTAGACGTTTTAGACGTTTCTTTGATCCTTGAGGCAGAGCATCTCTGCTGGCAGCCATCTTCTCTGTCTTGATCTGAAAAAACATATACGGCAGAGATTATGAACATCATATGTTTACTGCTATTCTTTTACTGAAATTGAAAAAAAAAAAGTTTTGTGAATTAAATCTGTTAATATTGTTAAAGTAAAGTCTTATATTTTATACAATGCATTTACAGTATCTGCAGTCACTGATGAACATACCATTTATATATCACAAATAAACTCACACTTCTTATTCCCAATTAAGGATAAAACCATATGTTGAGTGATCATTTTATAATAGAAGTTACAAAGTGTGTGATATTTGAACATAAGCTTTCAAACTCTTAACTCAGTACCACTGTGTGTGCAAAGTAAATACTGAATAGTGGAGTACTCAGTCAAAAGCATATCAAATCACATATAATTAACTACATTTCCACAGTTTTCAGAAGAGGTGAAATTACTTCTTAAAAGCCAGAGAAGTCAAGTCTTATTAGGGCTTAATTACAATTATTTTGGTCAATATTTAACATGATTACTAATTGACTTTTAGAAATGTGTTGCATTTACTAAACCTTAAAAACAGTGAAACAAATCTTTTCCTGTTCAACTTTTTGAATTCCCATTCAGAACACAAGACAAAATAAGAGTTTTCTTGCAAAATGTAATGTGCAAAATATTTGCTTTTCCCAATTATATTGTTTTGTTATTATAAGGAGCCAAAGTCAAGATCAAGATCCAAAGTTGATTAATTGCACAGGCCTGGGTCTTATTTAATTCGCAAACTCTATTGATTACATTGTCAAATTCTAACTAGGGTGTTCTCCTTACATGTAAACTGTGTATGTCAGTTAAGCACCAATGTGCGATCATCCCATAAGCTAAAGATGTGTTCTAAAAGAAGTAAATCTCAATTAATCTTGTAACGCTATGAAAATGTTTGCATCCACAAGAGCTCAACTACAAATGTAGTCTGGCCGAGAAATCATTGTGTTAATGAAATCTAATGGATCCACTATACACTTTGGATTTGAACAAATCCCTTCTCTGCACACTTAGTTGTTCAACACTGATGCTGTGCTACTCTTTGCTGCCCTCACATGTCTCTTAAAAGAACTTGCTTCACCTTTAGTGCAATGCATCCATACAACCCACATCGGCTAACAAAGGCTGAATCACTAAAACACTGACTCTGTGAATCAAAGAACGTCCAAGTTGAAAAATGGCTTGTATTTGTTCTTGCTGGGGCTGTTGTTGCTCCACGTGGCTACAAATGCATGTAATTTTCCAGACTCACCCTACAAGGAATAGAGTTGAGCATCTCTCACATGATAGTTTAGTCCCTCTTCTGCAGCTTTCCATTGCAGATTAAATTGTCACATAACGGCTACATATCTGGTGCGTACCTGAGCTGCTGGCTTCCAAAGCAAGGTAACCATCCAACAAGGAGCTGAAACCTGTGAGTCCCCCCATAGCAGCATAAGGAACATCTCTGCCTATAGGCTGACCACGGGCCTCCCTTTCTAGTTTTGTCTCAACCTGCCAAGAAAATAATATGATTTGAGTTCAAATTGAGTTCCAACTGTGTAACTTTATGTAAATCTATCTATATTGCAAATTTATGTCCAGCACTTGCCTGTGTGTTTTGGATTTTTTTTTACACCAAGGACCTACTTTTGAGGTTTGACTCTACTCACCAGGGTATGATGGGCAGAGCTAGGCTGGCCACACCCACAGATGTATGGACTCTTGAACCCAGAACAGGACCTGCCTGAAAAATGGATTAGAAAACAAGCATGTGGAAAATCAGCTTAAACATTTGTGCTAGAATGAATTGACTATTGTCTTTAAATGTAGTGATTTCAGACTCACACTTTTTGCACAAGTTTCCAGTAGCTTCACTGTGATCCTGAGGATAGTGTTTACACCCACAGCGGACAGGGGTTGGCCCCATCCGGGGAACATACTGATAGGCAGAACAATGACACCCTCGGACCTGGCATGGTAGGGTCAGGGGTCGTTCAGAGGGAACCACTTTAAAGTCGGTCTTATGTTGCTTGTACCTGGAAAAATTATATTACTCTCAAATGCATTTATTTATATATTGCTATATAATACATGTGTGTGGGGGCGTGTAGGGGAGAAGCATGTCTGATTTCATGCGTTATTGAGTAATGTGCTAGCTACCTATGTGTACAGAAGCACTGTGTCTCAGGACCAATGAGTTTGCAGTCGATACCTCCTGCAACCCCAAAGCTGACATACAGTCTGTTTTTCACTCGTTGAGGGAGAACCTTCCTCTTGTACTCCTCATATTCCTCTGGAGTAAACAGTTTTCCTCCATCATCATCACCCACAATCCTTAAAAAAAACACAAATAAGAACAGCCAAGAACCTTAAACAATGGTTTATTTTGTTATTTAAGCATTTGTATTGTACTTGAGCTGTTAACGTTACATCCCTTCCTAAGTTAGCATTAGTAGTTGTCACATGGTAGCTTGATCACAAGTGTTTAAATGTTAAAAACCCCTTTAGGAGATTAGCTAAAGTCAGGAGTTAAATATTGTCTAAGGTTGAGACAAACCTTCTGTACTCCCAGTAGTCATCCACTGCTTGTAAAGCTGATTTATCGAGACATATTGTCTCCATTGCCAAAACTGATGGCTGTGGGCTTTTTTTGTCTTCCACAGAAAAACAACTAGCTAGCTAGTTAGCTAATGCTACTGTTTACCCCAGTAGTTGCCATGGAAATGTTTGTAACGGTCGCAAACTGAACCGCAAGCTGGTCTCTTCCATAGACAGTTAAAGTTTCTTCTTCTTCTTCTTGAGCAGATTACTACTTTTGTATTATACCGCCACCAACTGTACAGGAGTGTGTGTAATACCATGAACTTCATAGAGTCTAGGCTTGAATTAATTCAAAACAAACGACAAAAACAAATTTCTCACATGCAAAACGTTCTTCTTTGTCTTGGCGTTTTTTGCATGAGCCAATACCATTTCATACTATTTGTAAGGTATAGCATTCAATCCTTTGTGACCTAATGTAATTTTGGTATACTTCTTCCCTTGCGAAGTATTTTCCGGTCACATACTTCTGTATTGTATGGTGGTGCCTAGCATTAAACTCTGCCTTCCATTCATTACAGCTCTCAATGGTTTAACTTCTTCAATCCACCTAAGAGCTGTTATTATCCCAGTCATCTCAATAGGGTATACAGTAATTATAGCGTTGGTCTCCTTTCCCATAGTCTCTGCCATTCCTTTTCAATACGTCGTTTGATTTTTTTCTTTAAGTTTCACTCTTCCCAATGATATGCTTATATGTATTTCTGTTTTATTTAGGCTGGGTTTTGCTATATAATTGACGTTAGCAATTTAATTTCCCTCACTCGTGTTAAATAAGAGAAAAAGTATAAATACATTTCCCATAATGCCGTAGTAATGACGCAGATAGTAGACGTTCAGGGGAACCATGACACTTTGCACCGCACGGTTGCATGCTTGTATGCAATGTAAAAATTTTCTAGCTACCGACTTTTACCTGCTGTAACCTAATCGTTCTCGAAACCGTGGATAAGGAAGTCAAAAATGATTGTCAGCGTGAACTGACACCCCAACATCAAGCTCGGCAGCTAATCTTTTTAAAGGAGACGGTGGGTTGCTCAAGATATTTTCCTCAGAGACAGCTGTCACTCCCCAATGTAAGTCGAGTGCATATTTGAGTTGCGCATGCGTCACTTTGCGACAAGTAGCCTACACGATGCTAACGACTTCTGTAATTCTGTCAATACATTAAAAATGGACCTACTTAGCGAACGAAGTTCGTTCACTGCTGGCTACAAGTTAGCAATCAAACACAACAAAGGTCGTCAGTTGAATGGCTAACGTTAGCAATCAAACAATCATAGATAACTAAAACGTTTTTGAAATTATTCCCATCTTCTGTTATTGTTTGCAATGAGAAAACTTTATTATTTCATGAATTTCACAAATGTCAGTATATGTTATGCCGTAAACCGTTTAAATCTGAGCATGCGCGACTCAAATCTGCACTCGACTTACATCAGGGAGTGACAACCACAACGACAGTCCAGGGTTTCCAAACAACAAGCATCCTTCAGTGTCAACCAGAGGTAGCAGCTGGAGCTCTCAAGTGGCCTCGACCCTGCTTCGCTGGAGCCTGTTAATTCCTTCGTTAACACACTGGGGTAAATTACATTTGCAGAACATATTTAGCCTTTTTTGTTGACGGTCAAGTTTGCGCGTTGCGACCTGACATGTCGAGCTAACATGGCATTAACGTTAGTGGAGTTGGAAATAGCTTCTCCTGAGCTTGAACAGCTACTAACTATGATTTTAAATCATCAATTTTAGGCTAAGTCTCGAAGCTAAGCATCCAAAAATCAACGTCGACCAAATGTAGGTTAGTCAAGTTTTCATTTGCATGTGGAACTTGATAATTTGTGATCATAATGACAAGTTTAACGGGTCAACATGTAGGACAAGTTATTCATTTGTGTTTTATTACTAGCTAGCTAGGTGTGAAGTCAAAGTTACAGAGTCATATCATGCACGCTATCTTAATATTCATATACCCCCTCCACCCTAACACTATTGACATTTCAGTTTGTAGTTCATACTCTGGTGATTAGCTACGTTTGTTGCCCAGCATCCTGTCAGTTGTTCACACCATAGATACTGGTAGAATGGTTAAAGGTTGAAACCCAAGTGACAGCTTTTGTGGTCAATGTTTAAACTCTGGATTAGGTATTTTGACTGACACTGTGTGCCCTATCACTGTCAATCATCCCATTAAGTATACTATATATATATATATATATATATATATATATATATATATATATATAAAAACAAACAAGTGGAACATTTTCTGAAGCTGTGGCCTCTAAATTGTGTGCCTTTGCATGGAACAATGATCAGTCCTGGTGAATAGCATGGTATTACAGTGAATATGGGATGGTGTCTGTATACCAAAACTCTTCTGGTTGTTACCAAGTGTCAACCATATGATTAAGCAAAATTGATGTGATCCGTTGCCTGATATATGGAAGGCACCAAATATCACCCTGAAAGTTAATTTGCCTTGAGGCTGTAATAACTCACCCTGATCTGTTAACATAGCAATATATTATCAGTACTTGATTATGCATAAGGTCCCTATGCATTATGCATTTTTTGTTTTGTTTGGTTGTTTTATTTGAAATATACAGCCCTTTGGTGGATTTATTGTGACTTTGATAACCTTACTATGAAAAAGAAAACAGATTTGTTCATTTTTTATGTTCAGAATGTGATACTCAAATACTGTCCAGCTGCTCATTGAGACTTGTGTGTGTGTGTGTGTGTGTGTGTGTGTGTGTGTGTGTGTGTGTGTGTGTGTGTGTGTGTGTGTGTGTGTGTGTGTGTGTGTGTGTGTGTGTGTGTGTGTGTGTGTGTGTGTGTGTGTGTGTGTGTGTGTGTGTGTGTGTGTGTGTGTGTGTGTGTGAGAAACACTAAACAGATTCTGTTACCTTTTCTTTTCATAATTCATTCCCTCAGTCAATGTCCCCTTTCTGACCTCAATAGGAAGTGACACTGCCACACCCAAGAATGAGAGAACGCGGAGAATGAACTGACAAAAACTTGCAAAGACTGAGAAATGATCACCTAATTTGCCCTGCATGTGCACCACATTTGTCAGTCAAACAACCCTTGTGGGGGGATTAGAGAATGAATGTGCCTCTGTCTGATATCTGGAGCTGTAAAGTGGGTCCCATGAAATCTAAACTGGTAATCAGGTTTCTGGGTTAAGAGGACTGAAAAACATTTGTTGATTTGTTAATGACTGGGCTATTGTGCTTCCTGATTAAGAGCAGCAATGAAATCTGTCTTTAAGAGCTAAATAGTTTAAGAAGCCATTTTGATCATCACAAACAAAAATCACAATGCTCAACTGGGCTTTGAGGAAGATACCAAAGGGCTTGAAGAAGAAATTACTTTTTTTTGGTAAACGGAATGAGTTTCCTTTTCCAATTCATGACATTATGGTATTGCACAATGGACATGTTAGCATCATACAATAAAGGAGATTATAATACTCTGTTTAATTAATCTCTAAATGTTTCTCTCTTTTTGTTAATTATATCTTTTCTGTCCATCTTTGTTCACTTCTCCAACAGTCTCAACAATGCCTGCGGACCCCCTGCCTGAACGTCCAGTGTGCATTGGTGATTTGGTGTTAGACATCTTGCAACCAAAGCACCTTTCCAAAAACCCCTGACTGACAAGTGTCTGTGGGCGTCACCCTACTTTTAGTTCAACTTCCTGACCCCCTGCTGTTGTTTAACACTTTCTTGTCTCCTCTTAGGAGGTGCAAGATGCCTTTAGTAGTTAGAGAAACATCTCCGGCTGTATGGGTATAATGCAAGCATGTGTCTTGCTGGAGTTTACATGAGTGAGGCACTAATTCCACACTGGCTCTCAGGAGTGCTTTGCAGTGGACTTGGACCTCTGAACTCTCTGTAGATACAGACAGTGGGAAAGAAAATCTCCCTGCAAGAATCAAGTAATTATCACTTAGTTGGTATAGCCACAGCCCCAAAAAAAGACCTTCCACCTCAGACTGAGCATCTGCAGCTCCCCTCCCCTTCGCCACCGCAGTACCATGCTGGGTGCGCTCTTGCGGAGGAACATGTCCCAGAAGCTAAGTGTGCTGCTACTGGTATTCGGCCTGGCGTGGGGACTTATGCTGCTGCGCTACACTGTGCAGCAGCCTCGCCATCAGAGCAGCACCGAGCTACGTGAGCAGATCCTGGAGCTCAGCCGGCGATACGTCAAGGTTCTGACAGAGGAGAACCAGAATTCACCAGGTGGGCCACAGGGAACGTCCATGGCTGGTTATGGTAAGCAGCATTTACCAGGAAGTCCAGAATGTTGTGCAATATATGGCGTTAATGCTCTCTTTCTTGCACGTGAAATGAATCACTCCTGTATGAACATTGTGTTTCATAGTGAAAAGCATGCTCGAGCGTTGATTTATTTTCTTCCTTGTGTTTTTTTTTTTTTCCCCCCCCCTCCTCTTCCTCTCTCCCATGCACACATAGCTGATCTGAAAAGGACTATTGCTGTGCTACTGGACGACATTCTGACTCGGCTGGTCAAACTGGAGGGCAAAATCGAGTTGGCGGTCAATGCCTCCTCCAGCAACACCTCCCGCACAGCAGGGGGCATTCTTGCCTCTGCTCCCGCTGCTTTACTGAAACCTTTAAAGCAGGAGTCCCCTGGCAGCCACCCAGAGACATCGCGCCTTCACCCACACATCCCTAGTAGGCCTCGGCCACATCAAAGAGCGTAGTCTTTAAAGATGTATTGCTTTTTTATTTTTAGCACATCACACTTTTCCAGCATTTATCACTGATGTCACAACATCAGAGAAATGAAAAGCAATAGTGAGACATATGGACGTCCAACACTTCACATTTGGGATGCTTCTTAGAAATGTTCAGCCAACTCAGAGGGAAGAAGGGGGACTTTATTCTCTGTCCTCTCATATGCTGACATTTATTTATTTTTTACCAAAACTATCAAGCACATTTTTTTTTTTTTTAATATATATATTTGCATTGCTCATTTTATGTAGCTTAGATTTTAGCAATTTTTTTATAATGCAATATTTGGATCATATGACTGTTTAAGTAAATGCAGAGAGGTATAAATACTCTTGGAACTGAACAAGATACTCATACGCTTTGTCATAAATATAATAATAATAATGGCTTGAAGTGCTCCCCTATCTACGTTGTAAACTATTTTACAATACTGCTTCAATATATCTAAATGCTGAACTAAAATGTAGTCCACTCGATGATAGTTAGCAGTCCTATTTGTCAGTTTTTAGCTGGTGCAGTTTCTATTTACTGTATGAAGAAGACTACTTTTAGCTTACACGTAGTTTTAGGAATAATCAAACGGAATAGGTTGCCTGGAAGAGATAATCCAAAGAATGTTATTTGCACTCTATCTGCAGGCAGTATATAATTGTGTATTTACAATTACTGCACGACAGTTTGAGGTTTATGCATAATGTGATTGGATGATGCCTATTTGCCACTGTAAACATGAGCGTGTGTGTGTGTGAGTGCTTTGTCTCAGATGAAATCGAATGGTTCCCCTTGACCAGGGTTGACAGTGTTTTAACTTAAGTGTGTAGCATATTGAATGTACTGTACAGTCAGTCTTAAGCCCTTTAGTGCTGTTAAGATTACTGAGCTACTGCTTACACATGTTCAGGGTTCATGTTGCACTGTGACTATAGAGATTTTCTAAAAATACTGGGCTCATCCAACTACGACTGAAGGGATATTTTAGGAAGGTGGACGTCAGGCTCTGGAATATTCATTCTTCCAACCTTTCTGATGGGCCCGAGTATGGTTTCCATAATACTGAGAAAGTCTGGCTCCTGCCCAGAGGAAGAAGATCTTTAATTTGCACGTCATGATGGTAATTAACAAGATGACTGTGTGCGTCACATAAGATGGGCAATACTACTTGGGGATTGAATGAGACAAAGTCAATGTGGGTGGTATAATAAAATATGAGGGGAAAAATGTTTTATAACGTTACATTACAGACTTAAATATACGTGAAGGCCTTTAGACTGAATTACCAAACTGCTTTGACTGTGTCTGAATTGAGTAATGCCATAACTGTGCTTTCATTCATAATGCTAAAGTAGAAAAGCTGGTGAGCCAGGCAGCTGCTGTGAGATAGCTTTACTAATAAATTGACCTTATGCTAAGAGTTGTCCCCTCATTTAAATGAATTGTATTGCTTCATATACAATGTGTAGGGGAAATATGCCTAGTGTCATTCAGTAGATCATGTACCCTACAAGACAATGAATCCAGATTGATTTGCTTCTTTCCAAATATTCAACCGTTGGTTCCCAAAGAGGGAATTGTACATGAGCGGTGTGTGCAAGTGTACGTGAATGTATAAAGACAAGTTTTTTTACTGACCACTGCAAGTACAATTTCACTCATACTTAACTGAGTGTTTCTATTTTATACTATTTCTACTCCTACTCCATTAAATTAGTAACTATAGCAACTATAGTAACTATAGTTACTTTGCAGATAAGAATTTTACATAAATCTAAATGGTCAGCTTACAAAATATGATCCATTTGTACAGGTAAAGCTACTAAAAAGTAGGCCTATATAAAGTGGTTAAAACTAGCAAAATCTCGACCAGCCTCAACGTTTAAATGCCTAGTGAATATTATTTCAATAGCATAGGCCTACAAATATACAACTATAACACAGAATGGGGGCATTCTCCAAGACATGGGGTTATGCTTTTGAAGATTTTGAATGCTGGACTATTACTTGGGATAAAGTGATTTTGATGCCGTATTGCTACTTCCACCGCTGATCATGGGGGCGTGAAAAGTGAAAAAGTTTTGTTAGAGACATTTTTGCATTAAGGGGGCGTGGAAGACGAGACGGGACGTGACGACAGATGCTGCAGTACACAAACACATTACCCACCTCCTCACGCGCCATCTTCTAGCTAATAACCGGCCAGGATAAAGTAGTGTGTTAACGCTAAACCTCAGTAATACTCAAAAATACTCGGTTGTATGAGCTATAACGTTTCTGAACAATGAGTGATATTGAGGATGGAAACTATGAAGGACGGGTAAGTAGTTGCATCGAATGATCAAGTATTTCCCTTTCTTCCTATTCCTTCCGTGTGGCTGTATGAAAACCACTAACGTTAATGTATAGCCAACGTTAATGTAACAGCTATTCTTGTGCCAACGCTAAATGTATAGCTTGACGTTGATGTACATGCTTTGTTTCCTGTGCTACAGAGGCAGAGAAGTGTTCTGGTTTTGTCAACGTTGTTTTAGTTTTTACGTGAGCGGTTCCCACTCTGTTAGCAGGACTGATCCAACCAGCCTCCTCCACTAGCATGCTAGCTAGCTAACTATCGTTAGCTTAAAATCACCGTCATTAGCCGCCAGTCTTCGCAAATTGTTTTCTGCGTTGCTAGTTGAACATGTTGCACCTGACACGTTTGCTTATGTAACTAAAAACGAGCTGGCTACGACGTATGTATGTCGTCCTTTTGTGCGGATATCACTGCTGCAGCCATTACTGCACATTGGCAACCTGCGTTTTTCAAGCAACCTTTTCTTTTTCCTGATCTAGCGTTCAATTTAATTAGAGGTTTCCTAAGTTTAAAGCATCTCTTCCTTCCCTGCCTTTACACTCTTATTTTTATCAAATTGAAATATTGCTAAAACATCTAAGCTCTTTATTTGTTAACATGTAAAGTAATTGTTGTAACTTTGCTCATTTGCATACTTTTTGGAATATTTAAACTTTATGTAGCAACAATGTAATTGTACTGCATTCAGTGTTCCTTTTCATTTTACTTAAACTATTCTATTTTTCTTAAACCTATGATCTTAATTTTATTGAATGTTCTTTTTTCATTAAGGTTATTGACCGTGAAGGATTTGAAGAGTTTTATCCAAGAATGATGAAGAAAAATTTCAAGATAAAAGAAGGCTAATGAAAACATGTACAGAGCAGAACATAGAAGTGGAAAGGGAGAAAATGTGACGGAAGAATGGTGTCAGATAGAAGCGCTTGCAGTGTAATGGCTAAAATGAAACTGGTTACAGTTTGGGTGAAGAGAGGAAAAACTGACCTGGAATCAGAAAATGAGAAAACTGAAAAAAGAAGAACGAAGAAGGATAGAAATCCCGAGAAAAGGGAGTAGCGTAAAGAATCTGGAAGAATGAATGTGTCCCTAGGTTAAGTAAATACACTGTTTGTGTTACAAATGTCTTTTCTTCATGCTCTTTATGTAACATGAAAATGCATGTCTTATTTTTCCCTTTATGACCCAGGTGGACATGGACATAGACTTGTCACGTACATTTGATATGGTTAATTATAGGCCACATTGTAAACAAATTAGTAATTTTTTGGAACTATAGAATTACTAACCCTTTCCTCCTCAGTACATAAGCTGTACAATTTAGATAGGTGTACTGTATGTGTCCAACATACTCTACCACCACATCTTACTACTCTGTGCTTAATTGTTTTTATGTATAAAGAAATGCATGTATTTGTCCATGAGCAAGTTGTTAACATGCTGCTGTGGCAATAGGGTTCACGCTCCCCATCTAAATTGGATCACGGGAGTCCAGATCGGGCCAAGTCGGAGAGCAGGTCCGGTTCCCCAAGCCCAGCCCGGGCCCCCAAACGCTCTGAGTCCAGATCCCGGTCTCGGTCCAAAACTAGGTATGTTGTTGCCATGCTATGATAGCCCATGTGATACTGTACTTACATCATATTGCATCCAAATAAATGCTTATTGGGGCTAAAATATTCTATAAACTGTATGCTTTTGTATCACTAATTGTCGTCTTAACACCCTGTTTAGGTCTCATTCCAGGCGGCATTCAAACCGCCGGTATAGCCGCTCACGCTCTCCCTCCTATTCCCGCCGGAGGAAGTCCCGCTCTCGTTCCTACAGTCCCGAGTACCGCCGGAAGAAGAGCCAGAGCACTTCCCCTATGTCGAACCGGCGCCGTCAAACTGGCAGCAGGGTGAGTGTTATGAGATTTGAAGACAGGGCCAAGTACAGTAGGCTATAGAAAATTAAACCACAGTATGCTCACACACATTTACAAGGTGTTTAGTAGTACTTTTAAACATATTCTGATTTTTCTTAAGATCGGTTTATTGCGAATCATAGCCCGTAATTAGTGAGGATATGAGCATATACTATATGACCTGTTATTTAACAGTGTGAATACAAAACGAGGATCCCTCACAATGTTTTGGGAAGAGAGAAAAATCAGTGGCTATAGCAAGCAAAATTACTTAAATCTGTTTAAATAGTTTTTATATGTATTTGAGTTAAATTACAAGTAGTTAGTACTTAGTTTAAAGTCAAGAGCAATGGAATTTGTCATTTTATCTATGTGGAATTGTAATTTTAGAGACAATGTGGTTAATGCTGTGGTAAACCACCGTGTAATATCCCCTTTTTGTTAACTTTCATTATATCGACAGAGCCATGACTTCACAAAAGAATCAAACGGTCATGGGGGAGCAGATGCTGATGTTAGGGTACGTGTACCTTCGACATATCTTTAGCAGGAGCAATGTAATGTTTTTTGTGTCATCAAAGGTGCTGCTCCCGGTGTAGTACTACTTGAGTAAAGACGGGTCCTTGTAACGTCCAATATTGTGTTTTGTTTGCATTGGGGCCCGAGCTCTGGTAATGGCATGGCTTCAGTAGTAGTAATAGTAGTAATAATAAAGCAACAAATACAACCTAGTGGAGATCAAATATAACTTTGATTCTTTAGTGTCTTTTATTATTTAACTCACAGTATGTGCATTCTATTGCATCAATACAGTATGTGGATGATTTCAGATTGTGTGTGTATGCCATTTTTATGTATTTCTGGGTTTCATCATGACTAGAGTATTTATTTATTTTTCGGTCGGCTGGTTAAGAGAAAATATGTTTGGGGGTGTTGTGTTTTTTTGTGCTAAGTTTTGAAGAGATTTCTCTACAGTGTGCACACTGCATTAAACATGTAAAATGCTGCTGTGTGCTTAAAGAAAGATGTTTTGCATACTAAAGCTAGTAAATGGATTTTGAATGCAAATAAGCTGACAGTTAGCCGTGGTAAGCCACACCATTAACTATAACCCTTATGTGGTCCCTTCCAGGCGAACCCTGACCCCAGCAAATGCTTGGGGGTGTTTGGTTTGAGCTTGTACACCACAGAGCGCGACCTGAGGGAGGTGTTTTCCCGCCACGGTCCTCTGGCAGGGGTCAATGTGGTTTACGACCAGCGCACCGGTCGCTCCCGTGGCTTTGCTTTTGTGTACTTCGAGAGAATTGAGGATTCCAAAGAGGTATGTGAATTGTTTTGTGGTGGTTTTGTTTATTGATTAAATACCTAAGGATCTCTAGTCCTAGTGACTTCCTTTTTCTGTCTTGTCATCTGTTTTATAGTATTTGTACACACAGGGTCAAAGGTCCTCTACTTAAAATAGCCTCTTTTTTTTAATTTAGGTGTGATTACATAAGTATGCCACTAGGTGTCTGCCTTGCCACAAATTTCCTCTCCTTGCAGTCATGTATCGCATAGAAAGGGCATTACAGAATGTAATTTTGGTAGGCCTTTGTGAAAGAAATGATTAGTATCATATCTAGTAAGAGCCTACAATAGTCTGATAACATCTGTCTTCTTCTTCGTGTATTCCTTAGGCAATGGAGCGAGCCAATGGCATGGAGCTGGACGGGAGGCGCATCAGAGTGGATTATTCCATTACTAAACGTGCTCATACCCCCACACCGGGAATCTACATGGGCCGACCAACTCAGTAAGTTGAATATTCATCACATGGTTAAGGTCCACAAATGTCTTTTTTTTTTTTGGGGGGCTGGGTTGGGTTGGAGTTAGTTCTGATGTCAGAGCTCACTAATTATTTGTATCTGATCGTGCATCCGTGATTTGTAACAATTGATATCAGTTTTGGCATTGTGCTGTAAGTCTCAAGAGATGAGACACCTGGACGTCATGGCCTTTTTTTCTCAACAGCAATGGCGGTGGTAGTGGAAGTGGCGGTGGAAGCAGCAGGAGGGGGAGAGACTCTCATTATGACCGCGGCTATGAGCGCTACGACAGATATGACGAGTATGACTATAGGTACAGGTGAGTTTTAATTTTTGAGTATAAAGTCACTGTAACATCGTTCCGTGGGAGTAAATACATTTTTCTCTTCGCAGTCGCAGACGCTCTCCATCACCCTACTACAGTCGATACAGGTCTCGCTCACGGTCTCGCTCTTACAGCCCACGTAAGTATAAAGAGAAATGCGTACAACAGAAAGCTTGTCAAACTGCATCCAGATTGTTAGTATGCATATTTAAATAGCTGTAATTATCTTGATCACAGGTGACAGCAGATTGAATTTAAGAATAATGTACTTGGACTAATAAATTTCATATTTTCTGTTGGCAGGGCGATACTAAGTTCTTCTTTTCAACATTCAGCTTCCCTCCAATAATCAATGGTGTGTGTGTGATTCATCAAGGTGTTTCTGAGGGGAACATTTTGGATTAGCATGTCTATATCAACAGAACTCTTACGTTTTGAAATGGTTCTTGTTTACATGCAATAGATGTCTTAAGTTTTAGACGATTTGATGCATCCATGTTGAGTGTGAGCAAAAAAGTCTGCAACTTTGTTCTTAGACTTGCATCCTTCCTTCCCTTTTTTCATTTTCTGCATCAATACTTTTTTTTTTTTTTCTGTTAAACAATATTCCTGATCCTTGTTAACGTGGTCCTTGTCATGATGCGGAAAATAAACTGGGTTTTAGTAAATTGTGACATTTGATTTTACAACCTGTATTAAATAAATGAATCAATCCAGTAAATCTCAGTTTTAGCTCAATGTTGCCTAGCACTAACTGAGTTTACTAGTGAGTAGCAGATCACAGGCTGTTAAATGGGAGTTACCAGTAATCGCTGGTTGGTTCTTTTGCTCACATTATTTTTTTTTCTTTCTTTTTTTTTTTTTTAGTCAAGTAAGTCATCAATTGAGTTTCTCCAGAGAGTTTTATGTATTGCATTTTTGTATTGTTTCTTTGTATGGAAATACAAATGTATGGAAACTCCACAGTTTGTAATGTGTTTTTCTGACTTAATGCGCATGAAATTGAAATCGAGCTTTGGTCGCATCGGTGGGAGTTAATGCTTTAAATTGAGTGGGTGAGGTGGGAAAACATGCTGGGAGAGTTTCACAGAACAGGACCAGTGCCAAGACTGTGCATGAAAAGTTTATGTTCACACAAATTTTAGTCGTTGATCTGGGGCTACTCAAACCACAATAGATTCTCCCAAAGGAGTTTCCTCTCATTCAGGTTAACATCACTGAAAACATGCAAAGAATGGACTTTTAATGAGCATTTATAGTTTGGTTATATTGCATAAGATACAAAGCTCATATGTAAGAAAACAATTATTCAAAGTATTCTGTAACTATTCAAAGTAACAACGAAAGAGCTTGTACTTGGTCAAAATTCATTATTTTGGTGCACATTTAAAGGCAGCAATTTCTTTACTTTCTTGTGACTGTGATGTGCTTCATTTTTAACAACCTTACTGGAACCTTTACATATTTAAAGTAGCTAAATGTATGCTTTACATTCTAGAGGTGACAGAATCTGGCAAAGTTTGTTCTAAGACCAAGTTACAATTAGCATTTTCCTGCATTCAACCAAACCTTGCATCAACACTTTTATTTATTTATTTTTTGTCCCAAATGGACACAGTTGAGACAAATATGATCTGGATGCTGAGTGGCTAATTGCAAAAGTAAACCTGAAGGAATTAATGGCTCTTTATCTGTAAACATTATCCTCAATGGTAAGGCACTTTCACTCAAATAGGGTTAACAATCATGGCTGACAAGTCATGGGGCCCCTCAGAGTTATGCAGTCATTAACACTCAAATACATTTCTTAAGGTTCTAAGATAACTGCTAACTGGATGGCTACAAAGGTCAAAGTATGAAGTCTTTCTCAAAGAACAGTTTTTTTTTGTTTTTTATAAGTGAATATTAATCACTGGTATTCCTTCAGACACATTTTTCATGTATGTTAGTTTAAAAAAATAAATCCACTAATTCATAGTCTAGTGCAGCCATTTTTTTTTTTTAGCCGCTCAGTAAGAAGAGGTGCAGATTGAAGACAACTTGGTTTTCTTGGTTACGTGTGAGGTTGTGTTGTGATGTGTTTCTTGTGTCATGGCGTAGCAGTGCATCTACCAATAGGTTGACCAGTAGGGGACAGAATGGGTAGACAGTTTCATATTGGGATTCCATGTAGCGACATCTCACCTATAGAACTTGCACTCAGACATTCAGAAAAACAGATAAAAGTACATTATTTTCTGGTTTAGAGAAAGGACAATATAAAGACAAATGTCAACTATTTGCAAGGAGGAAGCAGTATGCACCTACCATGCAAAAAAACAAAAGATGAGCCAAATCATGGCTGCAATCTAGGGCCAGACACATTCTATATAAAATTCACTACTTTAATCTTTTCTCAGTAATCCATCAACTTTACCATAAAGTTGGTCGGTCAATAGTTTATAATAGGGAACAAAGGTCTACACCAGGTGCAACCTGTAGCTTTAAAATCATGTATTTCTGAGATTAAAACTGGGAGGGTACACACTCCTAACATACAGGACAATGTCTGAAGGTTAATAGCATGTTTATGTATTCTGTATGGTTTGAAACACAGGATGGTGGGGGGGTGAACAACCCACCTCTGAGTTGTTCACGCCGTAAACCGTATGAGGCTCCACTTAAAATAAGAAACATTAACAGTACATGCTGATTATCTTACTTATCAATGTTCTTGATGGCACAAATGTCCAAAAGAAATATCACCTGACAAGTTCTTGATTTTAATCAGAGGGAGATGTTTTCTGAAAATGACAATTTTGGAGGTTAAATGCATTGATGAGTTTAGGCTGTAGGCTAGTTTGTATCAGTATAATAAAACATGTTATTATTAATTTAAAAACCCTTTAAAACTTGTGATGTGTGTTGTGCTCGTTGACAGCAAAAAGGGTAATTACTCTGCCATGACATTTTAAATTCACATTCAATAATGTGTATTTCTTTACTAAAATGTACTGCCAATATCATCTAGTTGATAGATGATTACCTCCAACACTTTTACATTAAGTCAATACTCACATGCAGCAGAAACCTTCCCACTTGAAAAAATACACAATGTGGTCCGTTCCAGATTAAACAGATCATGCACTTCATTTAGCAATAAACAAAATCTAATGTCAAATTACAAGTGTGAATATTTGAAGTTCAACAAATCACAAATCATCTCTCTGTTTTTAGAAAACAAGATATTGAAGAAATGGACTGCTGAGTTTGTTTCAAGAAAAAATGTTCTCAACACAGTGTAACTAATTAACCAGGTTGCTGAAACCAGCAAACAACAGCAGCCAGAAGGGACATATGCATATAAGAGAAAAAAACATACATGCAATTATGCAATGTGTGACTAAGTCTACAAATATTCATGTGACTGTGCATGAAAACAGCCACTTCCATTAGACTTGCCTGAACATGTGGTGTTACTCTGATTAAATGGTAAACAACAATAAAAATGCAGTTATTTCAAGGTTTCAAAAAAATACAAAAATACACAGATGATTGTTAAAAAAAATAGATGTTTTCATTGAATTAATGAGAAATAAAAACAAATGCAGAATTTAAATCAAATGACTTGAAATTAAACAAATATATCATTAAAAAAATATATAGGGATAGATGTTGCCACTTGTGAAACAACAATAGTATGACGGTAGCTGTGCTGGCTTCTATTAATAGTTTTTTAGACTCGTTTTTAACAAAATAAGACACCAACTATTTCCTTTAAAATACCCTCACATTTAAATAATCTTTTCTGTAACTGTTGATCCAGATTGAGTGAACTGTTTATTATATTTTCCAAGATTTGGCTTTTGTTTGGGCGAAAAATGAGTGCACGTGAAGAGAAATCGAAACAAAACAATAGTTTCTTTCCGAGTATTATTCTTTTAAAAAACAGCAAAGATAATAACTTGAATATATGTACCATTTTAATATTTCACCAGTTTCCAACAACTAGTCAGTTACTGTTAAAAACAAATCATCCCATGATGAAACATGTGTTTTGAGGGGGCACAAACCGCCATTTTCTAATGAGATGAAGGGTGTCATCACATCTGTGGAGAAAACACATCCATATTTTTATGTTTTGAAGCCTGCATGAAACTCATTGCTGTAGCCTAAATAGAAAACACATGTCTGGACCAAAAAAAATAATAATAAAAAAAATAAAGCCTTAGCCTAGGTTAACATCGACATTGTTTCCATCAGTTAATAAAGTCTCTCTAAATTCTCCTCAACATGGCGTTCCCCACTGTGTTTCCTGACTCTGTCCGAAGCGGTCAGCCAGGGGATGTAATGTTTACAGCTCAAGTGGAAATAAAACATTGTTATATTTATAGAATCGCATAACAATGAATACGAAATAAAGCAATATCACCGGAAAACAGAATCCCTCGATTGTGTGTAGCCTATAGGGGTTTGTAAAAGAGGCTTGCGCTTGGCGATGTAGACTATCTTGGAATGAGGCCAACAGCTCAAAGTTGGGCTATAAACTGCGTTTTACTTAAGCAATCTACCTGCTCTCTCCTTTCTCTTTCTCTCTAGAAATATTCCAGACTATCTTTAGCCAGATCGATTCTGTCAGTTATTCTTCCTGCACTGACATCAACCGCAGAAATCTTCCCACATAAGATGCAGTCTAGTCTGAAACTTCATGTCAGTTTGCCCCTATGGAATTTGTCCATAGCGAGGAGTCCTGGAACTGGGGGCGTGGAGACTTTCTGTACATTCCTCAGCGATACATTCACTACTCCTCCTGCACACGCGCATGCACACGCGCGCGCGCACACACACACACACACACACACACACACACAGAGAGGCTGCAGCCATGCAGTTCATTTAAACCGACACAGCCAGGCGAGCACTCACATGACTGCTGTCTCTATATACAAATCTACCATCTATACGGTGCTATCCAGCAGCAGGCAGGAGTACATGTAGACCGAGTTCCTGCTGTGCCTTTCGTTATTTAATTTGCAGTGGAAATCATTAAAGCCAAATAAACTAGGTTATAAAAAATTGTATGCATCTAACTGGGGCGACGAAAAGCGCCCAGGTTTAATAAATCCCTTAAACTGTTCCCTGAAACAGTACCCTATGGATCTAACCACTAAGTAAAAAGTTATTAAGAAACTTTTCTGGAGTTAAAACTTTAAACAAATTATGAAACGATTATAGTTATAGACGGTGTACTAAAATCCGCATTTTAAACGCTCTTGTATTCTCTTTTCATTTAACCTAGTATGATTGCTACATGCATGTAAACACAACTTAAACTTCCTAATTAGTTGAGAACAGTTATAAAGGTGCCGCGGACTTGGCCATGGCTCGTGTTTTCGTTACATCTTTTTGTCTTATGACAAAGCCCAGCAGAGGAAACATGGGGAGAAAATGCATTATTGGCGCGCTGATTCATATAGAATAGTGGAGCCGAAGAGCCAATGAATGAGCGCGTTGAGGCCGAGCCAGCAGCAGTAGTACGGAGCCGGCTGCGTCTCTCTGATTGGATAGCCTTCCGGGCCAATCAGAAGGCTTTGTGTGTTTGTTCAGCAGCAGAGGAGTAAAACCCACTGAGACAGCCATGGCCCCAGCCTGAGCTAGTGGCTGAAGGGCCCACTAAACCAACACTCCTTTTGTAACTTGCTTTACATGAGCATGCACACCTAGGCCTATTCATTAGCTGCAGGGACACAGTATTATCATTTCAGCTCAAAGCATAGCTCATTGGAGGTTGCACCCAGCTAATAAACTTACTTTTCATCACTTTTTTGTTGGTAAAATACAGCTTTACCAACTTCTCAAAGGTCAGCTGCTTAAAAGCTAAATTACTTTGAAAATAATCTGTAGGTTGTGTTGAAAAACCAACATTCACATGAAAATGAATAAGGTAATGCTTTTAGCCTTTTTGTTACTTTCTGGCTACAATTCATACTTTACTTTTTTTCGTCATTCATAACTCATATATGGCAACTCATATACCATTATTATGGGAAATAAATGATGCCTGCATGCCCACACATGATCTAGAAATACCCTTCATATCTGAATGGTACTGTTGCATGTGCTGTGTTTTGAGCACACCTAAACAAGTATGTAGACTATATAACTTTAAGCCATCAGTCTGAAGTATGTTTAAATATAAATAGATGCACTCCGCTGCCTATTTATTAGGTACACAAATCTCAAACTAATGCAGACTAATGCAACAGTTTCGTAATAAACTCTGCATTCATTATACTGAGAAACATTTCTAATAATGTGTCCAATTTGAGCTACATGAAGGTAAAATGTATTGTATTAGACTGCATTAGTTTTGTGCACTTAATAAACTGGCATTCTATATACAGTATATATATATATATATACACACACACACACACACACACACACACACTATGGCACTTTAAGAAATTGTGTTTTTGTTTCACTTTTATCCTTTACAAATCCATTGTCAGATTTGATCTATTGATAAGCATAAAACTTTGTGTGCATATTCATTTTGGGGTCTTTGATGAAAAACTAGAACAATTTCTGTTCCGACAGTATACCGTCCTTTGATCCAATTCAGCTACACATTAGTCGTGTAAATACGGCCATTCACTGCAGAGTGACCTAAGGGCATCGGCTTTCACCTTTGATTGACAAAATATCTTCTTGACAGTTGTGTAATATTTTAGACATGGATTCCACACGTGATTGAATAGGGCTGTACGTTACATATAGGACGCTAGGGGCACTTCAGTGTAGGAGACCCCTCCTCCCCTCAGTGAATGCAGATCCATGCCGGAGGTATAGCACAGGATTCGCCATGTGCATTCGGTCCACATGGCCAACGCCTCCTTGTTTTGCCAAACGCTCTGAAAGTTGGAAAAACCAAGTGGCATGGCAGCTCTCATCTCGCCCAAAGACACCCACTCAATATAATTGTGTGTGACTACGGTCAAATCGGGCCTGCTGTTGGACTTTGAGTTGTGGATCAGGGAGGGCATGGCTCCACTCTAGTTGGAGAAGATGGATGCCGTCATGTGGATAGTAGTACGTGTCATTCCCATATTGCGGGGAAGGCCCGAGCAGTAGCGCAGGGCCCTCCCTAGTCAAGTTTCTTCTAAATTAAATGTGTCCAGCATGCAATTTAACAATATAGTGCAACATCATTTATGAATGGCCCCACCCCCCTTTCCTCCTACTGTGTCATCAGTACAGCGCACTTAGTACAGCCGTGCGCACCAGCCCCCGCAATATCAGCGTCGTTTCTGCTATGGGCGTTCATGAGCGCACTGCCGTTTTACTATTCCTCAGCCAACCAATGAGAATCGAGGTTTTTGCAGAGAAAGGCACACGAATGTGATTCTAGTAAAGATACACTGGGTTCTCACGGAATCCCTTTACGCACATAGCTCGCCAGGTTTTTCCCAACACCAATCCACTCTTCCCCTCCTTTTTTCTCCACTCCCCTCTGCTGTCCCCACCCCAGATTCCCGTGCAATTTTCCCCAATCCCAAACACTTAATTGAGCAATTGGGATTCCTCACGTGTGGGCTGATTTGTAGTTTGAACACGTGGCTCATTCAAAAAAGCCGGAATAGCAGAGGATTTTTTTTCAACCCCCTTCTTCTTCTAGGCTCTAGATTTAGAGGCGGGCACCAGCTTTACCGTGTGTGACATTCTCTGTCTCTTTACCAAGGGGTTTGGAGGAAGACACACCGTAGTTTCTCCTCCTTTTCACCCAGCTCGCCATCGTTTGGAGACACGAGATTAATAATTGAGCATTTATTTATTGCGCGATAGTGACAGAGGGGCGAGGGAGAGCAGACGCACTGTGAGGCTGCCAGTTTAAATCTATCTGTGGCTCGTACGACCGGGAAGCACGCCACAGCCACTCCGTAATAGTATAGGCGATTCAGGCTAGGCTACTCCAAACCCTGCACAACCAGTGAGCGCAAATAACTATCTCTCCCTCAGCGTAAAGATTGTCCCTTTTCGGCACAGAACATGAATAAGCTATACATTGGCAACGTGAGCGCTGAGGCGAGCGAGGAGGACTTCGAAACTATCTTTGAGCAGTGGAAGATTCCGCACAGTGGTCCGTTTCTTGTCAAAACTGGCTATGCGTTTGTGGATTGCCCGGACGAGAAAGCTGCAATGAAGGCCATCGATGTTCTTTCAGGTGAGAAATCTTGGTCAAAAGTGTTATTTTGAAAGACGCACGAACTGCTGCAGTTGTGTGAAGATTGCCTTTACTTCAGTCCTGTATGGGGGGGGGCGAGGAGTATCCAAGCATTTCTTTCTCTCACACACAACCTTTACTTGGCCTTTTGACACTGGGCTCAGGGAAAAAGCTGCCATGGGTTTGAGTGGAATTGTGCTCTTGTAATTTCACTTAGTGGAACTTGATAAAATGGTCGAGTAAACACAATCATGAGGATGAGAAATACCCAGGCTGGCTTTACTAATGCAGGTTATGTGCCGTTCATGGCAGTGGGGCGCACAGGCAGCGGGCTGTAGACTCCGTGAAGTGAACCTTATCGTGGGCTTTATCACATAGTCCACTTTGGCACGATAGGAGCAGGGCTGCAGCTTCAATTTGAACTTCGTCTCAAACTACAGGCCTTCTCCAGTGGCAACAGCTCGCTTCGTTGTGAAGCCATTTCGCCCATGCTGACACCAGGTGGTTTAATTGTGTTGGTCAAATGTAGGCCAACTAACTAAGCCACATGACCCATTTGATTTTTGTATATAATTCACTTAGTTTCATGGTTTGACATTAAATTCAAGCAAAACGTGCTCATAACAAGACACCTTGCTACAGTTTCGCTGAAGTCGTGTAATTTTCTGATTTAAGCTAATGCCTGGCTCATTTGTGTGTCGTGCTATTGGTGACTCGTACACGTTCAGTATTTTTATGTTGCTAATATCACACTATGCTGAAAACATCCTGGGCATTGCCATGCAGGCTCCATAATACCTGGTGAAGATTTTAGTCCACTACACAGAACTAGTAGTTAACAATCGTAAATAAGCCTACCAATCCAAGCAGGACAGAAAAGGCCCGTAAAGGAGGTCAAAAGATCAATGACACTAATAGTTTATTTATTTTTTTTGTAGGTAAAGTTGAACTTCATGGGAAAGTTCTCGAAGTGGAGCACTCGGTCCCTAAACGTCAAAGGTAGGTTTTAAAAAAAGAAGTGCTGCTTGGTTCAATTCGTGGGACCTCCATTTTTTTTTAAAGCATTCTTCAAAAAGCCTTTATTTTTTTACCCAGTGATAATTGCCGAAAATGTGTTTAAATGTTGCTGTTGAACGATGTTAATTCCGTATTTTGTTTTTTAATGTAGGTGTCTTTCTTTTTTTCTTTTTTTTCCTGAATGCTCTGGGGGTCAAATGAAAGGGGCGTATGGTAGTGTACTCCCTCCTCTCGCCATGACTGTGTAGGGTGCTCCTTAAACCGTCGTGCTTTAGCCAGCACATATCTGTATTTTCTCGCTCGCCCATTTACTAGCATGTTGTGTAAAGTGTTATTTGTGCTCCAACCTCTGGGCGACTAGCAAAAGCTCGAGTGTGCTTGTTGAAATTTGTGCTTTGAGTGAGTGCAGGCGTACAGGCCTTGTGGAGTCGTCCATTTGAGAAGGATATGCCCGTCATTCTCCCTGCCTGCCCTGCGCTTCCGCCCTCCTCTGCACATTGTGCTGCTGTTGCATGAGATGGACTCCCAAACGCGAGTGGAATGGGAGGTTTGGGGCCCAAGTCACGGAAAACCTTTGAGTTAGACCCTCGTAGTCACACTTGGACAGTCAGTGTTTCTGTGAATGATTTCTTGTAAATATTCTGTGTAGGGTGTACGTAATCTGTGCGGAAAACGTAAAATACCGGGGCGTTTTTGGCATTGTGATTATTATTTTTAGGTAATGACGCAATTCGCTTATTATAACCCTTTTGAATTAAATTTTTTAAATGGCTCTCGCTTGGTAATTGGTTTTATGATTTATAAATGTCATTACGTTATATACATGGTTTGGTGTCTTTAAAGTTTGATCTGCTGTTTTCAGTATAGTCTAAGTCACATTTTAAAATCTGTAAAGGCAGGGGAACATTGTGGCGTTTAGAGTAATCTATACGTGGCCTAAATTGATAGATCGTGTGTGGAGGAAAAAGGATCGAGCCAGGGAGTTTTGTTAAAAAAAATATTTTTTATACATCTTTACGTGAAATGTATTTTTCCACCTGATCGTCATACAAGCTTCCCCTGGCACGTTGGTCAAAATGGTCTATGGGATAAATAGACCAGGTGAGCTGCTGTATGGCGTTTTGCTCAAATTTTCATGAGAAACTGGTGACTTTGCTGTCTTTAGTGCAGCCTGCTTTGGTGGCTGTAATGGTTTCAGCCACACTTCAAAAAAGTGAATTCCCTTCACAACATGGAACGTAACAGTCAATGGGAACAGTATTCTGAGTATAGGTTATTTATATACACACACACACACAGCACCTCCTTGCATTACAACCTGCACATATCAACTGGAGGCAGTCATCATGGCTTAACCTTTGAACCCACCAGCAAGGGGAAGTGCTACATAGACTCAAGATAAAAGTGGGGTGGCTATAGTTTTGGGCTCAAATATTGAGTTGTGTAGGGTGACGTGCTATGCAGTGTGGTGTTTTACATTGGCCAAAATACATCATGTAATCAAACATCTTGATGTATATTCCTCTGAATTTGACCAGAAGTCCTCTAAAATCTCCAGTGCACTGGCAAACATCTGATGCTCTTAGAAATGTACTGTATGCATTAACATTACACGACCAAATGCTGTAAATTGAAAAACCTTGTCTCTCTAGACTCTTTGTATTAGGATTACATTCAGCAGTGTTATGGACATTTACATTTCACTGTCTGACTTCTGGAAACGTTTTGTTCTTGGCTTTGTTAATTTAAAAATAAATAAAAAATGAATAAATAAAAGAATCTGGCATTTATAGAGGACACCCACTTGTTTACAAGTCATGTAAATTCTACGATGGGAAACACCGCATTAATCAGAATCTTACAGGTGTATTTAAGTTAAACAGCCTTATTTTCCACAATTGACATAACTGTTTAAACCACACACATTTAGTTTTGCCAACAATTTTTTCAGTTTTATTTCATCAATTGTTAGCCAAACTGAGTTTCTGCAATGTCAATATTGTGTACACTCTGATTTTTGACTTCCTGGATCAGATTATGCTCCCCTTGTTGGATAAATTAAACAAATATAGCAGGTACAGAAATATAATGGCATGGCTGTATTTTGTGAGTGTATGGATAAATGGACGTTACTACTTTATGTGTGCAACTTAATGAATTCCTAACATTCATAGCAATTGTTCTCATTTAGTGAGTGGTGAAACCTTTCAGCCCTTTTTTAAAAACAGAAGTAAAAAAACTCCATAAATTGAAACAAAAGGGTAGATCGTTTTTTCTTTTTTTTTTTGTAGAAATGGCTGCTGGCTCTTATTACAAGAATTCTGGGTCATGGGGTCACTCTGGGGCCCCACCTGCAATAACGGATTTGGGACAGAGACTTGGGGTGCCAGAGTTATGAATGTGGCCCCTTGTTTTACCCAGACTGCAAAACTCTCCGTCCTGCTTCGCTCAGTGACATTGTATTTCTGCTTTCACTTAAATTTATATAAAATGTATTGTGTAGTTAGGAGGTAGACACAAATGTGTGTTCTGTGTTATTTTTTTTTTTTTTTTTTTTTGTAAGTTGGGGACATTTCTATTTGATATTCAATTGATGTGGTTTGGAATTCCCTCAAATTCCCATTCTATCTAAATGCAAGTTTAGAATGTAGGTTATTAGGCACACCGTGTGCATATCAGACCTGTGAGGGGGCAGCGGAAAGCATCCTGTGTGGATTCAGTCATTCAGAACCTCTGCATACTGAATAGTCCATGGCATGTGGATAGGCATTGCACACAGGTCTTGGTGTTGACGTATAGTGCTTCAGTGAGGGATGATTAAGAAATGGATAGCATACAGGTGTGGTGTAGTCTTGTGGTGCTTGGCTTATGAGTCCTGTTTAAGTTTTTTTTTTTTTTTTTATGGTTGCATGTGCATGCTTGCATATGTGTCTATACAACCACTTGTGTGCATGATGTGCAGGGACTTAGGTCTCAGATTGGCAGTGACGGGGGAAAAATTTAAAATATTCAATTATTTTTAATTTATTTTTAAAAAGTAAATGAGGAGCCCGGCCTTGTCCTGGCCATCACATGATGTACCAACCCCAGTCTCCTGGCCCTTCCCCTCCCACTTTTAACTCTGCTCTACATGTTCCTGTCAGTGGACTTGTCCGTGTCCATGGCAACAGGGCCCCACCCCCACAGGGCAGAGAGGGCCCTTGTTACCCTTGCCTGAAACAGTGCTATCCCCCCACAACACCACACCCCACTTACACACCTCCCCCTCCCCAAATCAAAGGCTTGGACTAGGGAATGTATACCAACCCCCACCCCACACCCCAACTGACTTCTTGTGTGTGTGTGGCGCTATAGGTTAATCCGACTGGAAGTGCTTGGTGCATTTGCACATTTCGAATGGCGTTCCCACCGCAATGCAGAGCATACAGAATGTGTGTATAGAGGGGCCATCAGCCAGGAATGGCACAGTGGGCCGGAAAGGGCTGGAATTCCTCTTAAAAGTTATTTGGGAATTTTCTTTATAATTTGCTCAGTTAGAAGTAGTTTCATAATGTCTCGCATTAAATGGTGAACTGCTGTTGGCTCGATTAGGGTCGTAGTGGCTGAGGAATTTCAACTACTGTGGCCCTTGTTGCACATGTGCAGTGTGTTTTTACTGCGTAAATGTGCTTGTGACTTAAAAGATAAAATAAACCTTGTTACATACCCTTACTTTTGAGTTTATGGTGAGCTTATGTGGCATTTTGTAAGGTGCAATGTTATACACAGCAGATTAGAAAAAAAACCACCAGCAGCGGAGCAGTTTGTACAAGTAGAGGAGCTGCATTTAGCTCAGTAAATCATAAGGGAAAGAATAAGATAAGTGTGAAGTATAACTTATACTTTTTTTTTCTCCAAAGAAGACAGGAACTAATGTCTACACAATATTACTTAAATTAGCTCTATTGGGTATGTGCAGCATGAGCGTACAGCTGGTGTGGACATAGGTTGGGGGTCAGGGTTTGATTCCACATTGTGTTTTCATGCTTCAGCTGTATGTACATTTTGTTCATTTAGATTTGTGTATCAACAAGCAGTGGACTTCGGAATGGGCTGCACTTTTTTCACATTTTTGTACAAAATGACTATCTACATTGTCTGTCTGTCCTCCACACATAGCTGGTATACTTGCGCTGCTGTACACAGTGCAGCTAAATGTGTAGACCTTAAAGCTAAACTGAATTGGGGAATTCTGTCTTGAAGTGACACGCACAGCAGCACCATTGTAACTGCTAGATGCTTCTGCTTTATGCACACTCTCTATGAACAGGCACGCAATTTTGAGTTTTTTCCTATTGGTGCGACACGGCTAGCGGAGATTCCCTTTTGGTTTCCGTTTGGCACCTGCAGCACTACTCCCTCTCTTCCCCCTTTTTGATACAACCCCTGGATGCTCATGGATAAGTGTCTATTTTAAAGTGTGCTTGAGGTTTGCAGTGGTTGTCGTCATGATACATTTCTACAAGGCAAATGCTTGACTCAAACTGCGTAGACAAAGACAAGACATTCTGATGAATCTTTGCTTTTCCGATCCCTTTCCCCCTCTGCTTGATGCCTCCTTGCTACTTTTTTTTTTTTTGGGCCGCTTCAGTCGTGCTTCTCATCATTCTTTGCACTCTGACACAATTTGTGATTTGGGACACAGGGTGTAGTTTGAAATTTTTTTTTTCCCATTTTAGGCCACCCAGTAGTGATTCCAAATCACCCATTTGCCAGCTTCTTCCTCCCACGTTTTACCCAGGGTGTCTCAGTGCACCTGCTGGGTTAGGACTGGAATTAAAGCAGAAGTCATATCTGCAGCTTCTCCACCCTGGTCCCTCTAGCTAGATGGCAGAAGGAATGTTGTAATTTATAATACTTTTTTCTTTTCTGTCATTTGTTGTTGTGCTGTTTATTGTCCGCTTGTCTCCCAGCTCTTTCCTACCTTCATCAAGTCTTTTCACTCCCTCTTATGTCTCTTTCTCTCTCTCTCTAGGAGCTGTAAGCTGCAGATCAGGAACATCCCCCCTCACATGCAGTGGGAGGTGAGTGCTAACAGACTAACTGCTTCCAGGGTGGGGCAGCATTTAGGCAGCCCAACTGGGCTCTCATTTAGTGGCCTCTGGAGTCACCTTGCCTCCCTTTGGGTTTCAATTGAGCATGCGCTTCATGATTTGTTTATACAAGGCTACAAGATCAGGCCAGAGTAATGCACAGACCAGTGGGTTAAACTGTGATAGGTAGAACACAAATGATTGCAAATACCACTGGTAATGAGGATTTTAGGGTTGAATAATTTAGCTACACAGGCGATTGTTTACTAAACAAACATTGGAAGAATTAAAGTAAGGACGGCGGGTGATTTGGCTGTGCCAGGCACATCAAGGAAGTTTAAGCAGTGAAATGTCTTTGTTGCTTAATATTGCTACACTTGCTGGCAACTTAGTAGGCAAGTTTTTGAAAAGCTTGCTGTGGAATTGATTCTGGGGCTACACAGAAGCAAAAGTGACTTATTTGTTAAGGTGTCTTTCAATACTGATCACGTGAAAGTTTGAAAGTGAATGTCTATTCACACCATGTCTTGGGGGGGAAAACCCTTGTATCCCATTAAACCTTATATGGTTTATGGGATATTTCTAATAAAAACCTATTCAGTTAATCAGTACTTTGTGGCGTTTTGTGAATTATTCACAATGAGTCTGTAAATGAAGTGATTGGAATTTAAGATGCACATGTTAGTGTTTCCTTGACATAGGGTTGAGAAAACATAATTGGCCCATGTACAATTAAATGCAATCCAATAACTGGCCTTCAAAGTAAATGTGAATGTCTGAGGCTTTTCTTAATGTTAAGTCTGTAAGAAATTCTAATTTAAGGGCATAGTTTATAGTGTCCACAAATTATATTAAAAGGCATTTTTATGATAATTACAGAATCAATCCCCTTAATTTACTGCATGCGTATTACAACGGTATAAACTTTAATAAGTACAATGCAATTTTAAGGAGAGATGATGCACAATAAATCTGAAGCAAGTTTATTATGCCATTTGTCTGCTAGCACATTCACATACCTCCTAGACAGAAGTCCCACATTTTTAAAAACAAAATCTACATCCTCACAAAACACAACCATTCGTACACTGCTCGAGTAATTTGACGAGATCTTGGATTAAGCCTGTGACCCTTCCTATTTTAGGAAAAAATACCCCCCACGTTTTTGGTGACAAATTCATCAGAAAATGTTTGAATTAATCATGGAAGTGTTCTCAGTTTTGTATTAGTATAATATAAATTAGTTGAAGCATTAAAATTGTCTCAAGGTCAGTTAAATCTGAAATACAATCCACTTTGTTTTGCAGTTTATAAAGGGTTAATTGGCAAACAGATGTCTGTCGCACGTTACATTCACCACAGTAATAAGATGGTAATAGTGGGGTAACAGTGTGATGATGATAAAGACATATATATATATATATGTAATTACTGGGTAATGCATCACAGTAATAAGGTGATAAGAAGGTAAAAGATTTAGTAATATGCAATTATCAAGTTAATGACTAGAAATGGGTTTGATAACATGTATATCTGGGCAGTGGTAAAGTATTGCTATTGTAATAGCATAATAATGGGGTAATATGTTTTCACAGTATTATAGGCTGTCGGTGTAATGCCTTCCAAATTTAAACAAACTTTTGGAATTTAAAATTGGTAGTTACTGTATTATGCTTTATGTTCCAAATATTTACCTTTTTTTTGTTTCAAGGTAATACTTTAAAAAAAATGTTAATTTTATGACTTTTTACCTAGAAACATGTTTGGTTTATTCTGTGTAACAACCGTGAATCAGTGGTGCAAAATGCAAAACTGCCTCTTTTTTTTAATTTTTTTTTTTATATTACATGGTAATATTACAATAACCGAGGTGCAGAGATTACCTGGAAATGCTTCTGGTAGTTTCCAGGTAATATCTTCACCTCCTGTGTTTTAAAAAAAAAAAAAGAAAAAAAAAAAAATGAAATATGGCTTGTCCTGCACGCACATAACCCTGAGCCATCTGACAGCAGCTAAACGCCTTCCACCATCAAGCGCTGGAGACTGGGATCATGGTAACTCCGTTTATTTGACTTATAAAGGGTGAAACTGGGATCAAACACAATGACCAGTCATTTGGATATTAATGAGTCGCAGACATTATACAATGATAATTGTAAAAACAATATAACTACACAACATTGTAATTTGGTAGCATACAATAGGCTAGCTAAAATGTGAGATTAAATAAAGGAAACGCGTAATGATTATACTGTGTACGTAGTGTAACTTATATTGTTTGTCTAAAGTAAAATATACTTATGTGGCTTAACACAAGATAAGTGGCAAACTCTTAGTAATGCATACTGTAAGTCTAATATGAGCTATCATCAAAAATGTACATATTGCACATCAAACTTTCTGACAAGTAACAGATATAACAGTGTTTGCGTCTATTTCACATACCGAGAATGCTAACAAAGGCATGCAACGATTAAGATTGAAGTGCATAGTACGGAGAGATAACAAACCATGAGGCTTCCTGCTCACATTCAACTTCCTGACTAAATCCCAGGGTGCAGGAACACACATGTGGAACAAATTAAATATATCTGGATAATGGTAATATACTTGTATTGTAATAACATGATGATAATAATGGGGTAATATATGTAGGAGGAACTGCAGTGGTAGTTCAAGTGGTTGGTGGTGGTGAGCAGGTGTGTCCATGCAGTGCTTGTCTTTTCCTCTGCATGTGATACTAGTTAAACTAGTCAATGGCAGCTACACATCTTACTTTGATTACTCACTAATCTGCTGGGCACATGTAAATCTGAATAAAACATTTTTTTTGTCAAATTTCACTGCAGGGTTTTTCAAAAGTGTCAAAGTTCAAGATTCCATTAACCTCCATGTGGAATCTCATGTGACAGTACTCTGCCTTCCCTTCGTCCGTCGAGGTTTAGCTGTGATGGCGTGTGCCTGTTTTTGCTACATTTCTGCTCCATAAAGAGTATGGAAGCCTAATGAGAATTATTATTGAATTGTACAATTTAGTATTCTAAATTATAAGGTAATGCATGGCTTTAGATTTTAGCCTGATTCAGTGTCACCAACTGACCACGGACATGTTCAGTGTTTTGTAATGGAGGGCTTGCTTTGCCTCGCATGTCTCTTAACTCCAGATCCACCCATGTTCCTAGCATGTAGCGAGCGAGCTGTTTGCTTTCTCAAAAGGTGACATGGAGATTTCTCCCCTTCAGAGTGGGAGTGGTTAGAATGTAGCAATAGAATGGAATCTTTTGATGCAAAGGCCTTGCATATATCTGATCAGGTATGTATCTTATCAGGTGTGTGTGTGTGTGTGTAGCGCTACAGTGAGCGTATAACGGCGAGGGCAGTCATGTGTTCAAAAGCTGTGGTGGGTGGGTGGGCCTGGACTGTTTCCCCTTTCCTTCCATGTGCGCAGATTCACAGAATGTGTAGCATGACCTAGTACCCCTCCCCCAGTCACTGCTTCCTGCTGGAATGTACCCCACCCTTTCCTGAATGGTCTGGATTTCCATTGGTCGGGCTCGGTAGACGGACAGGCAGAGCAGCCAGCAACTCGTGGCTTCAGGGAACTCGTATCAGTACAGGAGCAGCCAATGATGGGGAGCGGAGATGGCAGAGGCGGGAGGTTGAGTTGGGGGAGGGGGGAATGCATGCAGTCTTGTTGGCTAGAAAGTGGGGTTGACCTCTTGGGGGTGTGGCCTTTGATTCAACTGAGCATGGTTAGATGTTTTAGCTTATCTTGGAACCCTCGCTCCCTTTCTCGCCCACATTTGAATTGAATCTATGAATTGAAATCTTGTGGTTTTCTGATTTGGGCAGGTGGACGATGTGGTCTGGCTGTCTTTTTGAAAACTTTAAAAAAAAATTTATGGCCTTGCTTATTTGTAGGATTTCAATATCCTGGAATTTTTTTTAATGCATTTAATTTGCCAATATTTAAATGTGTGAATTGATCGACCAGATTTTTAAATGTATCATTAGATTAGAGCGCTTTTGTCAACATTTTAGAGTATTGTAAAAACATTTCTAAAGGTTTTAGAAATGTTTTTCACAATATCTTAAAATCTTCTTATAGAAGAAGGCAGCAAATGTATCCACATAACATTGAACTTGGGGTTCAAAATGAATAGTCTGTGTCCTGGCAATGAGCTGGTTCCCACACATGAGCTTCTGCACACTAACAGGTTCTGGTCAAAAGTGAGTAATTGTGGCTTCTGTCTCCTAGGTTTTGGATGGTATGCTTGCTCAGTATGGTGCAGTAGAGAGCTGTGAACAAGGTAAATACACTAGTTTTGTGTCGCAATTATGCTTGAAGTTCCAACACCTTGCCTTAACAAACATTTAGTGTGCTGTTTTATATTCCAACCATAAAATCTTGTTTCATTCAGTTTAGTTTTAAACAAAGATGCATCATTACATTGTTGCAGAATTTTCTTATATAACTTATTACTTAACGTATCAAAAGTACCCCATGTTGTATCTGTGCCATTGAATGTGGATTGACTCTGCTGTGTGTACTTCCACAGTAAACACTGACACAGAGACTGCGGTAGTCAATGTTCGATATGCAGCCAAAGACCAGGCCAGGCTGTGAGTACACACACGCACACATACGCAATGTATTCACATCATTAACCTCCAGCTCATGTCTTTGACATGGATCTGCTGAAGTTTTTCTCTGTACCCAGCATTGTCTATTGGAAATGAAATCAACAGCTTCTGTCCTTTCAGTGCACGTAATTTCTTCTGTACAAAAAGTCTAGTTTAATTTGGAGAAGAGTGTTTGGGGGGGTTGAGTGGGTGGGGTTAAATTAGTTATCTGGTGCCCCCTGGTGTACATGAATCATACTACAATGTTATACTCAGCACGTGGTGTAGACATCTCCAGGCGTAATTGATTGTGTCACTACAAATCTAAATCCTTGAGGCTGACAAGACTTGCATTAAATAGGAATGCTATCTTGAGTCAACGTCTCATATCTCACGAAGTTAAGTTTTATCACCGCCCCTCTGTTTGCCTTGTTAAGAGCTATTGCCTCCTTGTGCCCGTTATTTGAGAAACAGACTTAATTAGGACCAAAACCGTTTTTTGTTATCCCCACTCATTGGATTCTCCCAAATAATAAGATGGGGAAAGAAATCAAACATCATACCCACATCGTAGATGGCCTCAACAGAAATGTTTGGCAGTTTATCCATTCAGAGCGTTTCACTCCATGACTACTGTCTAAAAGCCTTGCGGTGTTTAATCATAGCCACTGGGTGGGTATCAGTTTTTGAGACTGAAATCTCTTTATGCTCCCCAGGGCAATGGAGAAGCTGAATGGATCTATGATGGAGAACTATGCCTTGAAAGTATCGTATATCCCAGATGAGACGGCTGCAGCGGAAGGTCCTTCAGTGGGGGGCAGGAGAGGCTTTAACGCCCGTGGAACCCCTCGTTCTGGTTCTCCAGGTCTGGGTGCCCGGCCCAAATTGCAGTCAGACATCCCGCTGCGCATACTGGTTCCCACACAGTTTGTAGGGGCAATTATCGGCAAGGAAGGTGCCACTATCCGCAACATCACCAAACAGACCCATTCAAAGTATGTACACAGAGGTCAGGAATTGTACTGAAACAGTGACTTCCAGTATTAAAGTAAACTGTATATTTATTTCTTCCCCCACAAAGGAAAAGGTAGTTTTATGGTAAGGGAAAAAAGGCACCATGGAGAAATGCCATGTTAGTGAAAGTGTCTAAAAGCAGGAGGGAAAAACTCATCTTCATAAGGACCTCTATAAAGAGACTTTGCTTTTATAATTTGGAACTGAGAAATGCAGGACTTCCTGACATGATTGCCAAAAACCTTAAGGCACATTCCAAATTGTATGTTTTTGTACTGACCGGCCGACAAACCCTGTCGATAGCCCCTAAACTTTTATCCACTAAGCCATGCAATGAATTTTCCTCTTTACTGGGAAAATTCAGAAGTTAGAAGAGCTTGAAGCGCCTCTCTTTAAGGTATAGGTGTACTTGTGTCAAACAATTCAATTAGCATTAGACAATTTGATCCTGTCCTCCATATAACCTCGGAAATGTGCAATATTTGAAATGCACCATGTTCCGTTGCCTCAAATGATTTTATCTGCATGGCATTGGCTCTTTTGCAAATGGGGATACTTCTTTAAACTCGGGCTATTTCTCACAGGGCCTAAACTGCAAATAAACTTACCAACATTTTTTAATCTAGACCACGTGTCAAACTCGAGGTCTATGGGCTAAATCCAGACACTTAAATTTTGATCCAGCCCGAATATCAATGTGGGTTCACAATAGATTTTGGCCCCCCTTGTTGTCTGCCAAATTGAAAAGACTGGAAACTGTTTAAAACAGTTTCTGCGAAACTCAAAGCTGAATTTGGCAGATTTGCCGACTTTAAACCCATTCAGGCTGTGAAACTGGCTGCTGTGTGGTACCATACTTTTTAAAAATTTTAATTTTTGTTTTGCTAAAACTCTTATGATGGCTTATGAACTTTTTTGCTAAATTCTTTTATTTTTAGGGCTTTATGTGGACCAAACTGACTATACAAAGCGGGCAATAATACAGTGAAAATTGTTAATTTTTAGATTAAATAAAAGCATGTTCGTAAACTATACATGTCTGGCCCTTGATGTAATTTATTTATTTATTTTTTTTCTCCTCCCCATTGTGACCCTTCGTAAAATTGAGTTGGACTTTTATCAAGACATTTCATCTGTAAATCATTTGTTTTCCAGTTAGGAATTTGACCACACCACCAATGCAGCACTTAAGGTCTTGAATGATGTCTACTCAAATGTACAGTGGAAAAGTTTTATCTCATTGCTGCATTTAAGATTCAACCACAATCTATCTAATTAGACTTAAAAAAGCTGTGGGATTTTCTGGTGCTTGCATGCTAAACAGGTTTGAATCCTATTTGACTATTTTGTGTCAACTAAACATAGGAGATCCCCAAGGCGCCATTATTGGGCCTCTTCTGTTTAACATGCATGCTCCCACTAGTGCAGATGATGGGAAAATTAAACATTTTACCATAAATACGCATGTTAACTTTTTAGATATAACCATATCATGCAGGTGATTGTGGTGGCATACACCAAGTAAGTACAATGATTGGCTATGCTAACGTTTTCTCTAGTTAAACCAGATAAAACCTAAGTAATTGTCTTAGGACCCAAAGAACAATTTTAGTCACCTCCAATCGCTGACGTTTAAGACCTAAAGCCTGGTCAAATCATGACTCGGACCCTAATCTGTCATGCAATTAGCTTTTTAATTTAAACAAGTTTATCAGTTTTATTTTAATCTTGTTTTATTCCATAATCCAATTTGTTTAACATGCCTTTCTGACTTGTATAATGCCCTTTGACTTGCCTTGTGAAATTGTACAAATTTGCCTTTACTACAGGATTGACATCCATAGGAAAGAAAATGCAGGTGCCGCAGAGAAGCCCATCACAATTCACTCCACCCCTGAAGGTTGTTCGAACGCTTGTACGACCATCATGGAGATCATGCAAAAGGAAGCCCTCGACACAAAATTGTGAGTTTGCGCCCAAACAAAATATTTGCCTTGGTTTTTACAATTTGTTTCGCCTTTTTAAACTTGTAAAAAGGCCAGAATTGTGTGAAACAAAGCCTCAGCTTTCGTAAAATGCCTTTCCCACTTCCAATCCAGTCAAAATGTGCACGGATGGTAAGTGATGCACAGCTGTGTTGGTTCATAATCGGCAAATGTGGATGGATATTGGCAAAGAATTTGCTTGTACATGAAACATAATGTAAGATATTGACTGTTCACAACATGCAAACAAAACAGACTTTTGTAGCACAGGTGTGATCTGAATTTTGTAGGATGATTTAACTAAACATCCCATCTGTCTTGTGCAGTACTGAGGAGATCCCACTGAAGATACTTGCACACAACAACTTTGTAGGAAGATTAATTGGGAAGGAAGGACGCAACCTGAAGAAAATCGAGCAAGATACGGGGACCAAGATCACAATCTCACCGTAAGACTGTTTGACGTGCTGTTCACTGATGGCCTTTTGACACTATTTGTATAGTCTCTGCAGCCCATTCATAAATGTAGAACTCGGCACGACGTGTATGCTTTAGTGTCAGAATTTATTCTAAAAATTAATGTTTCTTCCCCCTGGCCTCCATTGTCCTGTCCAGTCTCCAGGACTTGACTCTGTACAACCCAGAGAGGACCATCACAGTGAAGGGCTCTATCGAGGCTTGCGCAAGAGCAGAAGAGGAGGTGATGAAGAAGGTCAGGGAATCGTATGAGAGTGACATGGCTGCTATGAACGTAAGAATTTTTACTTAACATTTCAACACTATCAACATGTGAATTCATTTGAATAGAAAATGTCCGTAAATGGTCTGCTCCAGTAGGTAGTGTCACTAAGTTTCCATAAAAAAAGGAATCCAAATAACAATATTTTTTTTTTTAAAGGAAAATCAGAAAATTGTTTTTACACGCACAACTGACCTTGAGAAATTGCTGCCATAGCAGCTCTTTCATAGCCTGAATTGTTGTATAAATACACTTAAAAAACAATGGTATATTAACCAGGTTTCTCTTAATGCCTTTATATGAATAACCCTGGAAGGATAGGCAGACATTTGGTTTACAAAACTTTTAATCACTGTTGCTTTGAGATTGTTTGATTTAAAAAAAAAAGGAACTTTGTGTAAAACAAGTATAAAAATATAATTGATTAGTGGCATTCTTGAGCAAGCATTCAGTCTTTTTTTGTAATGTGTACGTATAGTGTTAACGGAAATGTTGTTTCTCTCAAGCTCCAGTCCAACCTGATTCCAGGCTTGAATCTGAACGCTTTGGGTTTGTTCCCCAGTGGAGCACCAGGCATGGGTCCCTCCATGTCCAGTGGACCACCTCCTGGAGCCCACGGTGGATGCTCATCGTTTGGAGTAAGTGACAGTCTCATTTTCACATACAGTAGTGGTTTTTCCCATATGCTACCATTACAAACCCGGGACTGGTGGTGTTTATTTAAAACTTGATATGCAACTTCTAGGTCAGGGTAGTTAAACTACAATTTTAGCTTTTAGCAACTCGGCTTTGTTTTTTTAAATTTAATTTTATGTCTTTTAGTGCAGTCCTTATGGGGTAGAGGAGCCGTTTTGGGCTTCTGTGCTGTCGGCGAGCAGCCAGCCCCTTGTAAGTCACCCGTCTCAAAGTGCTTTGCACGGCTTGTGGCTGCGGGATTAAGGGGACAGCGTTTGCTGCATCAAAGTTCTTCTCCAGCTTCCCCTTGATCTTTGACCTCTTATTAGAAAGGTCCCAATCTGTGTGCATGGGGAATTTAAATCCTGGAGTGCACCCATATTTTCAAATCACCAGATGCTTTACAGTGCTTCTGCCAAAATGCTGCATTTGCAGGGTTTTTTTTTAGGCTGGTGAGTATTTTATTTTTTTCCCCAAACTGCACATCCTCCACACTAAAAGCAGACTAAGATTTGGAGGCAGCCAGGTTAGTGTACCCTCTCAGCTGACACACTGAATAGAATATTGGACTTGATCCAAAAATCAAAAGTGCTACTTGTTCCATCTTGGACGATGTAAACCACGTCCCCTTCCAGGGCACTAGTCAATCACACACCATGTGCTCTACCAGTGTGCAACGAGGTATCTGTATAGTGTTTAAAAGTGTGCTCTTCTCACAAATGAGAAATAACCCAATGGGGGATCCTACTGGATGTAATACTATAGTGCATGAGTTCCAATGTAGCTTAAGAAAATTGGAACAGCTTTTGCTAGATTAACTGTTTGGGCATTGGTGACTGGAGCAAGTAGTTTGCAGTCACTATGATGTCCTGGTCACAGTAGTACTAAAGTGTTTATACCCAGCAGGGACACCCAGAGTCGGAAACGGTTCACCTGTTCATCCCGGCGCTTGCGGTGGGAGCCATCATTGGAAAACAGGGTCAACACATCAAACAGCTGTCACACTTTGCCGGCGCTTCAATCAAGGTGGGTGGCGGACAGGAAGTGAAGTTTGGAAGCTCAATAACGTGTCTGCTGGCTGTCCACCTGTTGTCACTTGGCGGATGGGAATTGGAAGTGTAAGGGAAGGTTGCATTTTTTTTTATTTTTATTTAATGCTGGCTGTCTGTCCTTCAGATTGCCCCTGCAGAAGGAATGGATGCCAAACAGAGGATGGTCATCATCATTGGACCACCAGAGGCTCAGTTTAAGGTGTTGTACCTCTTCACAGCCATATAAACATAACTCTGTAAAAATGAACAGAATGGAGATACAATTCAATGTGATGGCGCACCTGTTGGCAGCTCTTGGAGTTAATTCTGCAGTCAGAATTTCTTTTCATTTACGTCTTTCATTATTACTATTTCAGTATGTTAGTGGCTCTTTACAGCCAGTATACTTTTTTTCATGTCCCATTTCCTAAGTGCACCATGAGTAATCTGTACTCAAACCTGTCCGGCTGCAGGCTCAGTGTCGCATCTTTGGCAAGCTCAAGGAAGAGAATTTCTTTGGACCCAAAGAAGAGGTGAAGCTGGAGGCTCACATCAAGGTCCCTTCCTTTGCTGCTGGACGAGTCATTGGGAAAGGTGGAAAAACGGTAATTTATTGCTGCACTAGCTGAACAAATCCAAGCCAGAATTCTGCAAAGTTTAACCTGCCACTAAGTTTGTTCCAACAAATGAAAACTTAAGCTTTAAATAGTGTTTTGTTTTTTGTAGCCAATTATTTTTTTTCTCAAGTAATTATTTTGTTGTGTTGTGGCTGCAGGTAAACGAACTGCAGAACCTGACCTGTGCAGAGGTGGTGGTGCCCAGGGACCAGACACCTGATGAGAATGACCAGGTTATAGTAAAGATCAGCGGACACTTCTTTGCATGCCAGGTGGGTTTTTCTGAAGGAATCATAGATGCCCCGGGTCTGATTTCCTCAGAGGCACATGGCTAAAGTCACAATTCTTCAACTCTGTATTTGAGTAAAGGTTGTTGCCATATACATTTGAGCAAATGTAGCCCGAGTCAGCTGTTTATCCTGTTCATGCTGAGAAGAGCACTTCGGACCATAACACATCAGTTGATGTCATGATTAGACTAAGGAATCTTAATTTGATGACTTTGTGCTGTGATGTGATCTTTACATGTTCTCCTGTTATCTAGCTTGCCCAGAGAAAGATCCAGGAGATCCTGGCCCAGGTAAGGAGGCAGCAGCAGCCTAAGCCCACATCTGGAGCCCAACCTCCGCAGCCCCGCAGAAAGTGAAAGCTCCAGCAGACCTGGAGGAAGGGTGACGGCATCTGCCAGAAGACTCGACAGATGCAACGGAGTCCAGAGGGCGATAAAGACAAGGGGTCATAATGCTCATCTCAGGGCATCAAAGGTTATCAGAACCTAACCAAACATCCACCCCTCCTTGTCTTACTTGATTAACTACAAGTGGGGTTAATAAGGGACCCTAAGCCTCTAAATCTCCACCCACCTCACCGCATTTCTGTGAGAATGTACTTCTGGGGGCTCCCACCAACGTCACCTGCCCTAACATGTACGCACCCTTTGACCGACCGCTCTCCTTGTCCCCCATGGGTGTGTTTTTATTTGTTTTTGTCCTTTGTACACTAGAAACACGAAATGACCATCCCCCTCTTATCAGCTCCTTGGTGTGGTACTTGAAACCTGACGAGATGTTTTGGTTGACTACAGATTTTTTTTTTTGTTTAATTGGTTGATAAAGCTTTCACATGAGTTTTCTGTGGAAGTGAAAAGGCATTGCTATCAGGGTCCTGGTTGGACCAACAGAGGTTTATTTTGGGGGAGGGTTGGCTCAGATTGGGTGGGCCATGTTTAGGAAAAGATTTCTTGTTTCAGGACAGGAACCCCGAAAGGGTGAATTATATTGGGCGTCCTGCCCCTGTAATGATAGTGGCATTTTATAAATTTAGATGCATTTTATAGACCTATATACATGATGAATATATATTTAGAGGTGAGGGCAGCACCACGACTGACACTTAGGGAAACGGTGCCGAACTGCTGCTGCCCAGGAAAACCAATTTAATATGCATTTTACTTAACTACCTCAGGATCTAGTACCTCAGAAGAGAAAAGAAAATGATTATATATATGAAAAAAATGTTCCTTTCTTTTTTATTTTGCTTTTGTGGTATTTTGTATACTTTATAAAGCTGATAGTCTTTGAACATTTTTATTTTTTTAAGAAAATTTAAAATTTGGTCAGCTGCCAACTGACCTTGCCTTCAACTCTGGTGCTTCAGGTGGCATTGTTCATGTGTGTGTGACTTAAGATGACCCTGTACATAAAGTCTATTTGTACATAGCATCCCCGGAGCAAGAGTTGGCGCCCCCTCAGCTGGCGGCTGACAGGAGTGTCGAGAAAATCGCCTCAGTTTTTCCCCTGAGGGTCCACCATTTTCTGAAAAAAAAGTACAAAACAACTAAGACATGCAAATGATGCCAACCGTACATCATTGCAGCAATGCCATTTAGTTTTGGAATCGACATTGTTATTAGAACTTTAATTTGTCAAACAAATCGTGGTCAGTGCAGTGTGGATTGTAATGGTCCTCTCTTGCTGCCCTACCGTCAGCAGAGCGTCATTTTTGTCTGTTCTGTTCCCAGGCTCTTTGCCACCTTTGATGGCGTCTTAGCAAGGTCCAAGCCCAACTAGTTTATTTTCATAGAGCAAGCTTTGTCAGTTCAGAGTGGTCCTTGTAGCGAAGGCCATCAAGTCAATGTTAACGTCGTTCACTGCATGGTGAGGGTAGGGGAAGTAACACTGAGACACTTTTTTTATTTTTTTTGGGTGGGGGGGCGCTGTAGGAAAAATGATTTAAACCAGTCATTCTCTGTAACCCACAAATGTAACTTGATGTTTCAATTTGTTCAAACAGGGAAAAACAAGCCAGAAAAGGCACACAAAATACTGAATGAACCCTGACTCAGTAAGAAAAGAGGAAAGGAATCCAAAACTTAAATATAAAATTTTATTTCATTTCTCTTCATGCCGAATGTAAATGTTTGTGGTAAAAGTGCTCGAGTGTATCCATGCTTCCACAGTAGAACGCCGTCTACCTCAGCTGAGGGGGTGGGGGGTTGTTGTGGCACGAGGCACCAACCCTGCCCCCACTGAGCGCCAGCGCGCACTGATACCTCAGTCCCCCTAACTCTCCTTTCTACATGGGTGCGCCACCCTGACATCGTGCATAACTGAGGGGCACAAGTGATACTTAAAAATATCCCAGACACCTCCCAGATTCCCTGCTTCCTTCCTGCCAAACCACCTTCCCATCCCTTTCCCCCTCCTCCGCAGTATGTTTTGATCTACCTCTTTAGACACGTATTTGAAGTAGAGGCATTCTTCTATTTGTTAGAATTTAGCCCCCACCCCTCCTTTTTGCCTCCCCATGCTTCCCCTGATATGAAATGAAAACTAAAATGTACTCTTTAGAATTGAGAGAATAATCGAAAGTGATCAAAAATATTTTCTTTGCCAGTGTTTATATATACTCTTTTTGGCTTAATTGAAATCTTCAAACAATGATTTTTCTGCTTTCTATTTTTGGTGGTGTGGCTTACATGTATTTGAACTTTTGCTTGGCTTTTTTTTGTGAAAGGTCAAATCACGTGTTTGATTTTGCATTTAATAGTTAATACAAGAAAACCGTAAAAAAAAGGGCCTGCCTTTTTTGTTTGATTTGTAAGACTTCAAAAAAGATACAAGTCCTGTCTTTTTTTTTTTTTTTTTTTCCCTTTTTGTCTTTCACAGATGCTACAGTCACTCGCTGATTTGGTAGCTATTTTCTTCTGTTAGCATTTCTTGGCTGTGTAATGTGAAACATCCTCCTGGTATGAGACAGATGAGGGACTGGGTCACTGAGTTTATTTGGAAAAGTGATCTAACTTCAGCATGATTCCCTTCTTACCCTCTCTGCAACCATGATTGTGCCCCTTCACCTCCCCTTCACACACGGCTCCACTTGTCAAATGCCTCTGAATTAAAAAAAAAATTAAAACAATTAAATTGTCTTTAATTTCTAAAGATTACTGTCATGCTCTAGGCTATATTGTGAATCATGGGGAGGATATTGCAAGTAATCTACTGAATTAACTGTATTAAGGTATATTGCTTTAGTCTATGGGGATAGAATAATTCATATTAAAGAGAATTTTAGGCCATTTAGTTAGTTCACATCTTTATTAGAGTCCTCAGGTCAAGTTTAAAATGAATTTCTTGAAGGTCTGAAAGAGGATGCAGAGGATAGCCATTTCATAACTGGAAAAGTATCAAGGTTTTCATTCTCAGTTATTTTCTACAGTAGAAGGCGCAGCACTTGGCACAGTATTAGCTAAAAATCTATTTTCATCTAAAAATGCTATTTTGATCAGAAATGAGCCACTACCTAAATGTCTCTTAGCAGCTACTACTTCAATGAGGGGCCTAAACAAGGAGCTCAAAAAGCAGTGCATGAGTCAGACATTTAATACGCTCTTTAGAAAATCATCCTGCCAGTCATACTTCTCTAGCCAACACTAACAATGAAATTAAGACAGACAAGACATTAATATTTACTAATTTCTCTACATACATAAATGGGTTCCTGCTATCTTACTTTTGAATGATTTAGCATTTGTTTACATTTATGTATGTGGTGCTTTTTCTTCAGTATTTTTATTGTAAGAGCAGAAATGCTTTGGTGCAGCTTGGTAGAACCTACAGGAGGCGTCTCTCAGTTAGTAGGTGATGGCTCTCCTCACTAGGGGGAAAAAGTGTCTCCTTCAAACGGACCATGCGACCTGCGACCCCAGCAGGGCTGCAGGCATCCTCCACCAGTGACCTACGAATAGGACGGTACACCTTGTAACGCCTAGGAGACAGAGAGAAGATAGACCAGGGATGAGAGGGAAAATGAAAGAAATGGCACTTGGGCATGGTGTGTGTGTATGTGGAAGCACACACTTTAAGACTAGTCAGTTATACAACACTACTCACTTGCAAACCAGATAGGCAACGAATGCAAAGACAGCCACCAGCACAGCGGTCGAAGAGAGCACCACCTCTGCAGTATGTGAATTCTTGGACACTACATGTATGGAGAACAGCAATGAAAAGGACAGGCAAAGAACATTAATCTGTCCACTTTCTACAAAAGCTGCTAATTAAAAAATAGTGAACATGCGTAGCATGTAATGTCTTTGTGTAACCGACCAGGTGTATCCTGGGACTTGTTGATGGTGATGGTGGTGCTTGTCAGAGTCAGGCTCCTGGAGTCCTCCAGGGTGATGTTGACACAGTAGGTGCCAGGCTCCGGAAATGTTCGCCTGAGATGCACTTCACACTTTGACGATGGCGGCACATCATCGCACATAATTTCATGCACCTGGGTACAGGTGGGGTCTGACACAATGGTGCAGGCTGAAGTTGGGATGCTGATGATAAAGGGTTAAATACAATTACCAATCCTTTTCTTTATCTTAAACTTTTTTTTCTTTTCATCTCTAATTTCCTAGCTTACTTATGATTATGAAACTTTGTCATTTTGTATCACTATAGTATTAATATATATAAAGTACTTAAAGGACCCATTTTATGCTAATTTTAAAGGTTTGTGTTGGGATTTTGTTTACATGTTTTAATGTGCAAAAAATACTATTTTACTACTTTGTCTTTATATTATCTATTTGAAATATACCTGTTTTCACCCTCCAAAAAAAAAAAAGCCCAGTCTGCTCTGACTGGTCAGCGTTTCAGAGTCTCTGCACCACCATTGCAGCTGGGGAATGACTGAATGAGTTAGCTGCACTTTCAACCAATTGTTATAGTAACTGTACAAAACGCTTGACAGCTTGTTTAAAGTCACCTTCTGAATATGGGCTCTATGAATTTCTTTGTGAATTGAGCATTTTAATACTTTTCAGTGTTAATATAGCATCTCAACGTGTGTGTGTGTGTATATATCTCTCAAAGTAAAAAAAAAAAAAATGTATATATAAACTTCAGCCATTCAGATTTGTAATATTTATTTTGTTATATACTCACTTGCCCAGACATTTCACCAGGAAGCTGATGTCAGTGTTGGTCACTCTGGCAGCCGACACATCCACAATGTGACTGTTTGACTGGCTGTTTAGTGTGTGCTTGGGCTCTGTGGAGAACAGATATATGCAGTTGATTTAGATATATAATCGTGTGTGTGTGTGTGTGTGTGTGTGAGTGTGTGTGTGAGAGAGAGACAGACAAATGTTGACAGAGTGATGGCACTAGAGTGAAAAGTCAGCGATCACCAAGTCATTGAGATGTATCCTGAGAAACATAAATGTCCGTACAAAATTCCAAAGCAATCCATCCAATAGTTGTTGACATGTTTCAATTTCAAACCAAATTGGTGGACCGACCGACCGACAGACATTGCCATCCCTTGAGGCATGCCACTAATGAATGAAAGGTTAAATTGTGAACCAATCTATTATTACTATTTCTTTGATAAAGGATCATATATCTATTATAAAAAGTCATGACTTTTTCCAATTATTTGTTAAAGCCATTATGTACAATTTAAAAATGTCTGACTTTGGCGTCATCTGGTGTTAGTATCATAAAAGACACCGCCCCCTCTCGCAGCCTACCACCTACCAATAATGGTGATGTTACCCATGAAGGTCCCATAGGCGTAGCGGTAGCACTCGTTGCTGTTGAGGAGCTTGGTGCGGAGCCAGGCCGGGGCGGTATGGTTGGACTCTGGGGTCACATTGGAAACAGTAGGGGGAAGGGGCTCCGTGGTGGGCATGCCTGTTGTCATGGCAATGGAAGAGGAGGAAGGAAGGGGCTGGCTGGTAGTGGGTGGCACTAAAATAGGAAACAGGTAACAAGATATGGACTCACTGGACAAGACAGTGTTTATGTAATGCAAGTATTTTATATTCAAGTTATTGGGACTCCTGTTAAGATACACACACTTCTTTAGTCTGTCTTGCTCTCTTTCTTTCTTATACAACACAACAAACACACTGTTAGCTGTGGAACTCACTGTGAGTGGTTTCCATCTTGACAGTCCCAGCATGAGTACCGGGTGGAGGTGTGGGAGCCTCTGAAAGAAGAAACACAGTTATGACACAACTAGTTTTGTGAGGTAACACTTCATTGATCTCTGCAGGGAAAGTCGCTTCTCGTTTTGTCTGCAGGACCAGTTGTGTAACAGCAGTGATCCGGTGTTATGCCCAGGTTTAACAGCATCAATGCTTGCCCTGTTTCAGTTCATCCAAATTAAAAAAAAAAGATATATACTTTTTCTTCCTGACATCTTGTGATATGTACCATGCTGATAGTTTTGGTTTAATTCACCCAAGATTTGCTATAACTTCCCCTGAGATGTCTGCTCCCACACTTAAATAAAATGGAGGTAAATATGCTAAAGGCACTGAAAAATTACGTTTCAAAACAGCAGTTACTAGAAACTACTTTTTATGATTGACTGAATGGTCCCTAAAAATCTCAAAACTTGAGTATGTCAAAACAAAACTTTGTGAATATATACCACTAGACAGCAGTATGTGAGATAATAGCTTTTTAGTCATTTCTGTGAACTGACCCCTTAAGGACGCCATCTTTACCTACTAAACCATACTGTTGTAAGAATGTAGAAACTGTTTTATAATATCGTCTACCATCAAGTTTTACAAATATTGCAGTGTGTGAGAATGGATGTATACTTGTGTACATGTCAGCTAAGCAGTGGTGCACAGTATGTTTGTGTCTGTGTGACCACGTGAATGAAGGAAGTGCCTACGTACTAGACTTGTCTCAAATATAGAGCAGTACAATTATTTTTGGCCTGGTTAGATTAAAAGGCCACTATGTCTACGGTTTTGATGCCCATCTGTATGTGTCCAGTACCTGTGGGAGCTGGCGACATGGAGGTCTTCTGCGTCGGGGTGGCAGAGGTGGGCGGACACTCTACAGGGAACGCTGCCTCCACCACCAGCTTCACACTCATGCTTCCCAGTGTGCTATAGCTGTGTGTGGTCACTTCGCGGTGTGTCACCAGCTGGTTGCCATCTCTGAAGTCCCAGATGTAGTCAATTGCGGCTGCGGTTTTGAGGTAGCCGCTGGGGTCATGGAGCTGGACTTTGAAGACCACGTCCTCACCACGAAAGAAAACATTCTGAGACTGGTTGACCGCAGACTTCTGGGATATTTTGACTGCCACTGGGATCTTATCTAAGAGAGAGTGTGTAAGGGGATTAATAAATATTCATTCTCAATATGTTAGGCTGAAGCATGCTGACGGGTAGAGTTGTATGAGCTGAATGTGTGAGGTTGTCTCCACCTGTGACGTAGAAGACGGTGTTGTCAGTGGTGAGCGGGCTGTACTTCCTGCGCTCACGTTTCTTGTAGACCATAACTTCCATGACCTCTGCCCCCAGAGGGATGTTGGTGGTGTTGATGGTCAAACTGGAGGAGGAGCCGTCACATGTCTCATAGTACTGGCCTGAATGATGGAAAGTAAAACTTTTACTTGATTTGTTTTTGCATGTGCATGTGTGCAAATCATAGACTGTGTAAAATGGTGCAAATATGTAAACCTGTGTGTCTCACCCATTGCATGCCACACATAGACATAGCTCTTGCGGTGCCAGTCATTGGTCTGAGGAAAGGGCTTGCCATCGGGAAACACATTGCATTTTGTCAAGTCTGTACACTTTCCAAAACCATAGTCATCCAACCAGGACGTCCAGGTGTACACGTAGCCAGATCGCACCTGTCCATTAGCTACTCAGAAAAGATGAGAAGGAAGCTGAAAATAAAGCTGCAATATTTTTTTGTTTTATATCAACAATATACAACTTGTTATTAATGTTTTGGTTCAGTCTCACCATCCTTATTTCTAGCAGCAGCAGGCACCTGTTTTCAGCTAAATCTTTTGAATATTCCCACTATACGCTACTGCTTAGCACAAAACAGCAGACAGACACAGCAAGCGACTAGCTGGTGAACAGAGTGAAGTATTTAGCAGCTAAAGATCCAAGACTGTCCTCCTCCGAAAAATGACACATAAATTGTTTGTTAAAGCAGCAGTTACACTTTATATTTATTTTTACGCAACAAATCGCGACCATTCAAGTCAATGCTTGGGTGGGACACTGGGTGTCCTTAACCCTAACCCGAAGTAAAACAGCAAGAGCATCCGGTCACTCTACCAAAAGACACCCCCCAATATCGTTTATGTATCATATCCAACACCATGGATGACAAGAGTTAATCAAACATAATACATACATAACACATAACACCACAGATCCTTTCAATAAGGACCTCGCCTTAAAGTACTCATATTATGTTTTTTGGCGCTTTCCCTTTCCTTTATTGTGTTTTGTATCTTTTTTGTGCACGTTATAGATTTACAAAGTGAAGTCCACCCTAAAGGCCCTTACCATCTCCAACAGAAAACACTGTTCACAAACTGCTCCAAACAGCTCTATTGTAGTCCAGCCTTTACTTCCGTGACGAACGTGCATCACTTTGTAACACATGTTATAATGCTTGCTTAGCTGCTAGCATGGCACGCCCTCATACTCTGTTTCTAACTGGGTAGTTGTCCTTACCTAGCTACTGCGCATGTGCGACTCCTAACAAAGATGGAATAGAAGTGAGATGCCTCACTCGGTAGCTAAAACAGAGAGCTCCACACACAGGGTGAATGTGTAGTACAACAAAAAAATATGGTGTTTTTTGAAAATTAAACCATGTAAACCTTTTCTGATATAACCTCTAAAGACAATTTTAAACCTGAAAATGAGTATAATATGAGGACTTTAAAAGAGAAGGCATGAGGAGTTGTGGGGTTTAATTATAGGAGTGCTAGGAGTGGAAGGTAGATACTACCTAATAAACACGTGATTGATCTTTCAAGTACTTGGTTAGTTTCACGTCAAGTGCGTAACCGGAAGTGAAGTAGGCTAACGTCAGATTTTAAACCAAGCCACAATCTTTATTTAAACTCAACTAAGTAGTTTTGGAGGTTTGGTGCCTAAACATAACTAATAAACTGCGACTTACATTCACCATGTGGGCAGAAACAGGACTCCAAATGAATGTGAGTATTGCGCTTTGTCTGTTGGTGTAAAAAGGCAAATGTTTGCCAACATTTTAACTTTAGGTGTCGATTTGGTGGTTACAGTTTGTTGTGCTGCCCCCAGGTGGCCAAAAAAAGAATAAATGCCGTTTTAAGTGTGTTTGTGCAGCCATTTTCTTTTAAATGACTACACTCCTGCGGTGTAGTGTGGCTGTCTAAAAGGACGCAGTGTGGTGTGTTGGACCGCGATGAAACTGCGTTTTGGGGCGTGGCCTGGCTTTTTGGCAGCACCTGAGGCCTCGAGCTCCGTACCGTCTTCACAGTGCTCATCCCATACGATGTTCCCACTGGCATCCTCCTTCTGGCATGGCGGGTACTCCAGCTTCGCGGTGAAGGAGATGCTAGAGCCGTTTAGAGCCGGACTGTCGCTGGTCAGACGAACTTTGGGTTTACCTGCAGAAAAGTGGACCATCCAGGTGAAAAACTCAAAACACAACAGGAATAATTCAGAGGAGAAAGACTTAACTCACCTTTGTGGTGCATGAGCTCTTTAGGCTTTGGGTTTAGTGGGGGGTACAGGTAATCATCCCATGGGTTGGTGTCAGGATCCCAGCCCGGGATTGGTGGAATTGGAAATGGTAACTTCCCTGCTGCTGCATGTTTGTGGGAGAAGATGTCGCCATATGCTGGAGAGAGAACAAAGCACATTTTAAGACTGGTCAGGCTCATTAAAATGTTGTGAGGATCACTGAAACTGAGGATGGTCTAGGGTCCCCTTTTTTCTTATCGTATGCATTGGAATTTTTTTTTCCTTTCCTGTATTTTGAAAATAGCCTACTATTCACAGAAAATGTCTTCATTATTATAATTCAAGGACTGCTTAACTGACGTTTATTTTGCAAACATTACTAATGATCTCAAGAGTATACTTTCACGTGTCTCTTTGTAGTTTTGCTCATTCAAAGCTAATGTACTACTACTAATGTACTACTACTAATGTAGCCTACTACTACTTGTTGTCTGGAGTTTGCACCTTCAGGGCTGAAAGCTCTTAATTGGAAGTCGCTTTGGATAAAATCGGCAGCTAAATGACATGTAATGTAATGTTATATCCCATGTCTGGGCCATTGGCTTTGAATAATGCATTTCTTTTTTTGTAATAAAAACCTCTTTTTTTATCATGACAGGTATTGTGTCACCTAAGATGCAGTGTAGCAAAGAATGAAAACAAACTTATGACACCTAAACCAGCCTTCTAAAATAATATGCTTAATTAAAATAAATGAAATAAAATTATTCTTCATAATAATAATAATAATAATGAGATCAGGTTTTCTAAATATGGTAAATATTTTAGTAAAACTCCCTTTAAATGAAATGCAGGCTATATATCATAGCTGTTATGTGAGACAGATGTCCGTAATACCAGATCATTTCTGGCCCTTTCTTGAAGGAATTTATCTGATCCCACCCAATGTGTTTTAATTGTTAATTATATTGATATCTTTAACTCCATGCCTATGTTTCTAGCTTGTGTTAATTTAGACTTTCGCATAAATGAAATAGTTTAACAGATGGCAGACGCAAACAACTAATTATCTAGTTAATATGTGATTTAATTAAAGGGGGAAAAAAAATCCATATATTTGTGGAAGCATCTTTGTAAGCAGCCATCTGTGTAGATAAAAAATATATATATAAACATATGACTACGTATGGAATTGTGATAGGCTAATTATAAAAACACGTTTTCATATTGATAACATGTTTTCAATATTTTTTTAGGAATAAAAAAACGGTTTCCTGACCGGAGAACGTCATCCATGCACGACATGCACGCGCCTTGATTGAACTCATGGGACTCTGAGTGCAGCTGATCAGGTGTTACAGAAACTGGGACGCAAACATGGAATATCCAAAGTTTTACATTTAATACAATCGTTAAGTCAAGGCCCATAAGATCACATCATTTCTGTGATTTCAGTGTGGATATTTGAATCTAAGTAGCTACATTTAGTAAATATATGAGGAGTCTGTTAACGATTTATTATATCTCGTCAGATTTACTGTAGGCTATAACTTCAATTAAATTTGCTGAAACTATAAAGCAGTACCACTTACTTTTACGTCCATCCGCTTGAAAAATAAAGCAAGCACAACCCAGGAGAAAAACGTATCGCAAGGCTTCCATTTCCCCTCCTCAGCAGGAAAATTTGTGATCAATATATTTTCTAAAAAACTCCCAAAATATCTAATAATAAGGTGTTCACCGACACAGCTTGTCCCTCTCTCTGCTGGTGCAGCTCTCCCAGTACTCCCCCCTGCTTGTCCTGATGTTTTATAATTTAATCTGGGGGCCGCTGAGCGCACAAACATGTGATGTTTCTTAACAGGACGCATCTCATTCCTCATTAGTCTTTGGGACGCAGGAAACTCATGAGAGACGAGATGCACGCGGACACGCTATTTGCGCACGCCCACTCTCCCTTTGCCCCGATAAGAAATTATAAAGGCTTTTAATTCGAAGGAGCTTTTATTTATTCTGTAATCCTAAATCATTACTAATGTCTATAGGCATGCGGACGTATGATTTGCCTATTTTGGAAAAATTATAATAGTTTGTATAATACTACTTGTATAATACACTCGGTTGTCCTCAATTTACAGGATTTAATTCTGAAATTCTGATATATTATAGGTTTTGTCATCGTTTCAAGGAAATTACACTTATTTTGACGGTTTCCTGAATGGAGAAAGATGTTAAAATTAACAACATGGGATGACAACGTGCCTAACTTAGTCAAATGGTAATGCAATTAGGCTTCAGAATCGTAATTAATAATTTTAGCCTGTTATAGAGATCTCTTTTTAGGGGTTGTGTGTTTGCTGAATCCTACCCAGATCATCTTAAATGTCCACGTGTGACAGTTGAGCACATGATACATTTGTCTCATCGAGCTGTGTCACGGTGAGACGCCCCGCACACGGGTGCGTGAGATGAGAGATCATGGCGGGGTTGTTGCGCCACAGCCGCACTCCTAAAAGCAGAAGTAAAGCGGATGATGTGCGTCCGTTTCCAACACTGTCCAACATGTGATTAGCGCCAGTATTCCAGCGGCTCTTCTGCTGTCACAGGGCGTTTGGAAACTGCAGCAAAGGGCTCCCAAACTGACATCTAACTCACATTTAAGTTCCTGTTCCATTTCTGTTTTCATCAGTCCTGCGACACAGAGAGAAAAGTCTGATTTGTGATCACAAGAACATCTCTTGTGCGGAAATTGTAGAAAACATCACGATATTTAATTCAAAAATGACACTTGAAATTGCATTGTGAATGCACACAACATTGTGAATGAAGACACAAGCAATTACATGTTAGCTCACGAAACAAAAGAGGAAAGATGTATAAACGTTGAAGCAGATCGCAACTTAATACAGCGTAGATTACGTTATAATGCTTTATGATTTGTATCAAAAAATTAAAAACAAATAATCCACGACTTTCAAAGAAAAAGCTATCCGTTATCAAATATAAGGTGATAATAATTTTTTGTGGATTTCTCGTGCTTTATGATTAGATGTGAATCCATTTCAATTATTTCTTAAAGTCCAGCTCTTTGGAAATCAAATCCGTAAAAGAACTGTAAAATACTTTACCATCTTAAGGTCTGATAGACTCTGTTGGCATTTCTGTGACATTATTGTCACTAAGGGCTAATAAAGTCGGTCAGACAGTAACGAACCACAGTTATTATTGTTAATAAATAGTTTCCATGTGGTCGGCAATAATCAGTGATGCCAATAATCGCATAAGGAATGTTCTGGAAAACATGAATGAACGTCTGCAACAAAACATTAAATATTGAGCATGATTCGTTCATTCCGTCTCCATGACAACTCAGCAAACTGCGTCCACTGATGAAGGCCACAATGTGACCCAAAGCTCTGGAAGAAATCTAATAGGCTAGGGGAACCTTGAATTCATCTTTTTTTTTGTTTTTTGTCAACGAAACATTAAATGTGGGAAAAAAAATGTCAATACTGATCATCGTCCAATAGAGGGCAGTACTTTCCAAGCTATGGTTTACACACACACACACACACACACACACACACACACACACACACACACCCACCCAGTAACACATAATTGACAAACAATTAGGCCTAAAGAGTAGGCTACACTCCTTTAGAACATAAGGATACAGCTATTATTTTCATTACTGAAATATTATTCATTTTCTGATTATTTTTTCTCAATTATTTAATCAATCTTCTAGTCTATGTCATGTCTGGAATGTCCATTACTGTTTCCCAGATTCAAAGTGTCTTCTTTTGTGGAAAAGCCAGGGTTAACAATCACAGAAGACTAAAAATAAATAATTCAGTTGAAATTTAATTATAATTAATTAATTATAATTTACTTATATACTGTATGTATATATATATATATATATATAATTTTTACTTCTAAAAAAATGAACTACATGATAATAGTTTTGACTTGAGTCACAGTTTTTCGATTGCTAAACCACAGTGGGCACAACTGAAGCCACATGTGCAAAACTCTGACTACAGTCTGCACAGCAGCAGTTCATGTGGACCAAACTCTAGTTTGATTTTCATTGGTTGAACACTTATCCCATCACTTTAACCACAACGTGCACAAAACTGTGGATCTACAGCACTTTGTTTAACTGCTAACACACAAAACTGTTAACCCCACATTCAAAACAGAATAGATCTCAATCTGGTCCCTATTAAACACTGCTGATTGCAACTTTAACTGAAATCCTAAGCAGGTGTCTTGTTTTAGACTAGTTAGTGAACATATACGGTATTTATGTAGCTCAGAAAGCTCAGAAAGCCTTTTTTATATACAAACACCAAATAAGAATGAAACAGTTGTACACTGTACCGTAACAAGAAAAAGAGCAAAGATACCGACATGCCCAGGTCAGATGGCCTGAGGTTACATACACAGCTATCAAAAACAAAATGTGAAAAACACTACCTTTACTAAAGTAAAACTGCATTCTTCTTGTTTTATAGAAAGTAATGGAGGTGAAAGCAATGGAAACACCACCTTTATTAGTATTTAGAGATGATGCAGACATCCAATGTGATGAAGACTTGCTGCCTGATGCTGGAGAAAAGCAGGCTCAGTAACACTATTCTATGTTACTGTTATGTACCTTCAGTTTTTTTTCTCCAATAATTCCATAAATTACAGTACTAGAGACAAAATACTATGTTGAAGCAAACTGCTGATTTTCATTCCTTCTTGTTTACCTTGTGTAAAAATTGGTATATTATAACATTTATATCTTTTCTTTAAATAAACTATTGAGTAGCGTGAAGTCACTTCAGTTGTTCAAACTGTAAAGATGAAAAGTTAATATTTTCTATATTGGTGTTTGACGCTAGTGTTTTTACTCTGTGTTCTGAGTGACAGTGTGTGTTACCTCAGTGAGGAGTGTTCATCGTGTGTGGTGCACTGAGCCTGTTTTTGAGACATGTGTGAAGAGTTGTGTTGCTTGGAATGAGTTTTGCAGCTGATGTGAACTGTTTAGTTCAGGTGACTGTTGGTAGTGCAGACTATAGTTAGAGTTTTGCACATGTAGCTCCAGTTGTTTAGCAATCGAAAAAAACTACAAATGATAAATCAAAGTAGAATCTCATGTGTCTCTTCTCTGTCAGCACACGGCAGACATCACTGGTTGTAGAAGAAAAATGAATGAACACCAATCCAACCCAGAAATGCAATGTGCAGCCAAAAGTTACTGTTATTCTCGCTCTCTTTCTCTTTGTTTCTGTGTGTGTGAAGGGGGCGGGAGGATATACGTGAGTACTTGTCATGCCTTCTCATTTACAGCTCTGGCTTTTACTCAGATGGTGGAATGTAGGAACATTCCTGAGAATATGAACTGGACCCTACCTTCGGTGTGTGTTTGTTTGTGTGTCCACAAGTGTGTGTGTCCGTGCTCTTTTGGTGTTAATCTGTGTGTCTGCAAATGTGCTGGCCGTGGAAACTTCAATTCTGTGTGTTTTGGCTGCAGGGTGGAACATATGGGAGTGTTCACTGTGTAGCAGTGGAAATACATGAATACTTCTTCCTTTTCAATCTTGAGGCCCAAAAAAACATAAGTCAAGAGCTGGTCACTTCTAACTCTCTTTTCTGTCTCTGTGATCTTTCATGTCTCTTTCATGTCCACCCTCTTTGCGACAGCCTCATCTGGTTGCTCTTCTTACCCTCTTAAGCACTCTTTTGCTCTTTCAACTTCTCAATTTGTCTCTGCAGGTGTCCCTCTTCCTCCCTCCTCTGTGTACTGTAATCATAATCATCAGAAGCCATTCAGCCCTGTCATCCAGAGCAGAAGGGAGGTGAGTGTCTTTGTTTATAATGAGAAGAAGGCAGGGAGCTGCTAATCCCACGCAATCACCCAGACAGTCACCACCACCACCACCACCAGGACAGGAGCTGGTCTCTGGCTGCAGCCAAACTGGCTCCAAAGCCCCACAGGCTGCACTGCCAAGGTGCATGCAGTGGCCTTTTACAGCTCTAGTCAACAGAGAACAGACAGAGCTTGTGAAACAGGCTGACACAGATGGTCTTCATTTATAGTGATGTGGTGAAGAAAAATAAAGTACAGTCTGACCTGTTGTTGGCTATTATCATAAAGAAAGTATCACCCTGAGGTCACTTGGAAAATGCATTAGGAAATTAAGCCTTTTCCATTGATAGCCTTACTTGAGTTGTTGGGCGTTTCCTCTAAAAGGTTTCATAATTTGAGGTTGGTGCCTAGGTAAAAACTATTTTCCATGTGAAAAAAAGAGAAAAAAATCAAACTGTGACGGACTGAGGTCTCAGTCTCCACTCAGTTGAAAACAGCAACATGGGCTGCCAAGATCTCCTCGGAGAACCGGGGAGATCGGAGCTGCGACCGCCCCGCTTCCCGGCACCGACAGACGGTCATGGGACTACGAGGCCTGCCGCCAGCTGGCTTGAAAGAGCATCTTTTGATGTGTGGCGCACCAAGCCTACTCTCTCTCTCTCTCTCTCTCTCTCTCTCTCTCTCTCTCTCTCTCTCTCGCACACACACACATACACACAAACTGGAGGAAATATAAAAACACTGTCTCATTCCACTGTAATGTGGGCTTATTTATAACTCACTTGTTTATGGTAAAAGACATATAGTTTTGAAATACGGAGTTTTTAGATCCTGTAGGGTACAAGCAATGACTGGCGCCACCTATCAAAACGGAATAGCCCCAAAAACATCCAAATCCCTAAATAGACTTATTTTAGTGATGCAACATTGAAAAACATCATAATGACTGACACTTTGTGTGTGGGAACTATAATTCTAGTTTTTTTTAGTAGCCTATGTCTAAAAAGGTGTTTTAATCCTGTTATCATCTGAACTATTGACATTGCTCATTGGATCAACTCGGCAGGTGTAGAGCAGGTGGATGTACCAGGTGCATCCCCAAGCCGTTATATAGGCGTATAGATTAATTTTACGCGGGCTTTAGGACCGCGGATGAGCTGGATGAAGCTTCACCATAAAAAGAAGTTAAGGGGTTGTCTTGAACCTGCATCTGTCACTCGTGTCCCAGGTCTGGTGCTTCATGGAAGCAGCGCTACACTCCAAAGGACTGATGGGCGAGTTATTTTTGTTTCTACTTTTTGGATAATCCCTGAAAAGTGTCATCATTTTTGGTAAAATGTAGCCGATTTTTAAGTTGTTTGAAAACTCAAAAATGGGGAAGTCAAGACCGTACTGGGACAACTTCGTACTCCCTTCTCCTCTGCACTCTTCATGATGAGGCTGTGGTGGAGAGCTACAGCTGTCCGGAGGAGGGTGCTCTGCTTGTGGCTGCTGCTCCTTGGGTTGGCCCTGGTTACGCTCGCGCTCTCGGACCTCTTAAACCGGGACCGGGACGACAGTCATCAGAAGCCTGTCCCTCCTCGCCGCCCCCTCCCGCGGATTCCCAATGCACCGGACCTGGAGGTTATCGTGGACTCCCGGGACCCTGCATTAGAGCTCGGTGTCGATCTCGCCCCGCTAAAATCTTTGCAAGAGGACCAGCTTTTATTCGTGCCATCGACGCAGGACTCTAAGAACCTGCCGCAGAAGAAGGGGAGTTACAAGGTGCTTCTGCCCGGAGCAAATAAAGCTACCCGGGCCCCTGCGCCTCCGACGTACGGGGAAATGGGGAAAGCAGTGCGGCTACACCTGGACGGTATGGAGAGGGATATGGAGTTTTCTGCCGTGCATAAGTACGGTTTCAACGAGATGGTCAGCAAGAAGATTTCATTCCATCGCAGGCTACCTGAGGCGCGCCATCCTGAGTGAGTGCACGGCGCAGTGTCCATAGAGCACGACTGAAAAGATACACCAAAACCTTTGCGCTGAAATGTCCCCACTTTGGCATTTAAACACATTCAAAGTTAATGAAGGTGTAACTTCGACATTGTGAATTTGTGTCCTACTTAACAGGTGTTTGGGGGGACAGTACAGCGAGTCCCTGCCGTCTGCCAGTGTTGTTATCTGTTTCCATGACGAGGCTTGGTCAACACTCCTGCGCACCGTGCACAGCGTGCTGGATACTGCACCCAAACCGCATCTGCAGGAGGTTCTGCTGGTGGACGACCTGAGCCAGCACGGTGAGTTTTTCTGAGTCCACATCCACCCATCCCTCCACTTGATCTGTGCTGACCACATGTCTTTGTTCTCCTCTCAGGTCACCTGAAGAGTGTGCTGAGTGAGTATGTGTCTCATCTGGACGCGGTGCGTTTGATCCGAAGCACCAGGCGCCTGGGTGTTGGAGGATGTCGTACACTGGGCGCTGCCAGAGCTGCAGGGGAGGTGCTGGTGTTTATGGACTCCCACTGTGAATGCCAGAAGGGCTGGCTGGAACCACTGCTGGAGAGAGTGGCCCAGGACAGGTGCCATTTACTCTAATAATGTATAAAAGTAAAGTAATTAAAAGCAGTGCAACATTAATTTATTCCAATCCACATTGCTATAACCACACCAATTGTAAATTGCTCTGTTGGTTGAAAGCCAAAAATATGTATGATTTATATACATAGAAATGTGGACAGAGTTTTGTAATGAAGATAATTAAGGTCCAGATAAACATTTGGTCTGAAAAAAAGTATCCCAGCAGCTGTGCCCAACCTCTGTCTGTTTCTGCTTTTTGACAGAACCACTTGAGAAAAGTGGGACGATGGAGGGTACAGAGTGATCAGTTCTTCTCACTCATTAGGAAGGCATGAGATACATGTGGTGTGTGTGTGTGTGTGTGTGTGTGTGTGTGTATCCAAAGCTCAGCTCTCATGATTTGGCTCTAGTTTTGTGTCTCAGACTGCATGCAGCGTGGCTCTAATTAGACTAGGTAATTAGGCTGAACTGGCAGACCTGAAATCTACAACTCTCTCAGCCACATGTTTGACCCCCCCACCCCGCTTTAATCTCTTCATCCCATTTCCTCTGAACATCACATCACACATGGCCTCTTGGGGAAAAGATTTTATCTGACATATGTGAACCAGAACAAACTTTGAATAATAAGGGAAAATGTAACCAAGGGAGGCTGGTTAGGACTTATACGTAAAAGAGTTCCTATCCTTAAAAATCTTTAAGAGAACATGCTTCTCATTCATGACACCAACCTCAGTTTGAATCACCCTTCTTGATAAATGTCAATGAAAAAGAAGACCCATTTGAATATAAAAATGACTTTTCAGATGAATGTGGCATCTCTGTGCAGGACCAGAGTGGTGTCCCCCATCATTGATGTGATAGACTGGCAGACTTTCCAGTTCAATGCCACCCAGTGGCCAGTTAGGGGGGTGTTCGACTGGAGACTGAACTTCTACTGGGAATCTAACGCTCAGCTGCAAGATAAGGAGCCAGACTCAGCTGTTCGACCTGTGCAGTGAGTTTACAGCAAAATTATGTCAGATGGGCTTTCATGATGCCAATATATAAAAAAGTTTTTACTTAAAAGTAATGTTGAGTGAAGCCTAAGATAAAACACTGAGAAAATGTGCTTTTATATTTTAATGTTTATGGGGGCAGAGTTGATGGTAACACTTTACAATAAGGGTGCAAGTCATATACTTAAGTATGGCATAACTCATGCATTAATGCAGAATGTATCTTAAATTCCTGTTGTTCACCATTAACAAATGATCAAGTCACTATGCCCTCATCTGTTAAGACATCTTAATTCACAGTTACTTCATACATTAATGGATATGCAAATAAAATTACACAAATTCCTCTTACATAAAAAAACTATTTTAGGACCATGCATTTGCTTAGCCTCTTTGATAAAAAATTCTTTTTAAATTGTGTTGTTCAAACTTGTAGAGCTTAAACATGTCTGATCATTCCCCTCTATTTTGTCAGTTGGTACTTGCTGGATAATAATCGCACTTTGTTTTAAGTGCTCATAGCTCTTAAAAATATATAACTTTTGACAAGGAGTGTGATTTGTTTTAAAGGGTCGCATGCCAAAAAGACAAGGAACCATTGCTCTGCTGTGATCTGTGTGTCCTTGCTAACTAAGACTTTAATACTCTGAAGTTTGTAATATATCTCAGCTCCAGTGACACCCAGATACATTTCTGTCTGTTCTTGGCCAGTAAAGTGATGCTGATTCTGTCTCTGACAGGAGCCCAGTGTTAGGAGGCGGAGTTTTGGCCATCGACAGACATTTCTTCCAGAGTGTGGGAGCCTATGACCCTGGGATGCTATTGTGGGGAGTGGAACAAATTGAGCTGTCAATCAGGGTAAAGAAGAAAACTAAATCAACTTTCCATTCAAATCCTCTAATTCACATCCTCGCACAGGACAGAGAGAAAATGTTTTTGTTTTTCACCTTAAGTCACATAAGCTTCTTTAAGCAATGCTTTGGCTGATTCAGTTGCCTTCTGTCAGGGCCTCAGGAATGTTGTACTGCAACATGATGCCTTTTGCAAATGGAAATCTTAGGTTTAATAGTGGTCTGGAAATGTGTGTGAGAAGAAAATGTTACTTGACCACTTGTTTTTCCATGATGACCATTAAGAATTATATTTTGGAATTGTAGCATGTTATATGACAGATTAAAAAGGGAAATGGCGCAGTTTGTTGAAATAAAATGTGCTGCTTGCAAAACATAAGATCTTTTATACTTATCGTACTCTCCTGCTGCTTTACAACAAAAGGCACACAAACACAAAAACTACAGGGTTATAAACCTTTTTTTTAATGTTCCTGTTATAGGTGTGGTCATGCGGGGGTTCCATGGAGGTGGTTCCCTGCTCCCGTGTGGCCCATCTAGACCACCACCACTTGCCTTACCGCTTCTCAGACCAAGAGCTGCTTCAGAGAAACAAGATTCGGATTGCAGACACCTGGATGGACGCATACAGGAAGATCTTCTATAGGAGAGACACTCTTGCCCATTTTATCAGGCAGGTGTGTATGTTTGGTGTGGGTATTGCATGGATATCAAGAGATTGATTGGGGAGTTTACCAAATATAAAATAAAAAAATCTCTTATTTGTTCAGTCTGAGAGCCCTAACATCACTGAGCGTCTGCAGTTAAAGACTAGTTTGGGCTGTAGGAACTTCCACTGGTACCTGACTACAGTTTATCCACAGCTTTACATCCCCCAGGACAGACCTGGACTGTCAGGCGAGGTAACACACACACACACACACACACACACACACACACACACACACACACGTGGACATGCCAGACTGATGTGTCCCATTTGTGCCTGTTTTTGAAGCTATACAATGTCGGCACTGGCAGCTGTGCAGACTACCCCCGAGGGCAGGGGTTGCAGGGTGGGGCCATGAATGTAGCACCATGCAGTGGGACGGGCAACCAGGTAACCATGACAACAGTTGTGCAAATCCCAAACAGAGAGGTAACACAGTGGCAAAGATGATCTCTCTTGTCATCGCAGCACTGCGATCTAAATTCTGAGTTTGAAGTGCGATGGGGTCCCATGGGGGCTTTGTGTTTGGATGCCAAGGGAGAGATGGTGGTCCTATCGCCGTGCCCCACACACCGACCACCAACCAGCAGACTCCAGTGGAAGTTCATAAAAGTAAGGCAGAGAGTTAAACTTGTTTTGTCATTTATGTGAATAGATGTAAATATGTTCACAGTGGCCGTCAGGCTAACTCAGTGGGTCTGTTTTCTCCTTCAGCTGAGTGGTCAACTCGTTCATCAACAGTCCCAGTTATGTCTGGAGGTTGTAAAGGAAGGAGGACTCCCACAGCCCAAAGCAGCCCAAAAACAAGTCAACACCCCCGCCAGAACAGGCGGTCTCTTCCTGCGCCCCTGCACCCATCACCCCAGACAACAGTGGCACTTTGAGCAACTTGTAGCTCCTAAAGGTGCCTAATGCAAAAAACAGAGGGATCATCAAAAATGAACCTAGTTGCATACAGTAGTGAAATGGTCGTAGAAAAATACACAAAATAAAACTTTTTTGCTCCACAATGCCACTTGTTCCTGTTTTAAGGATTCAGGTGTCTACATAGTTTTGGCCATGTAGTGTAGTTCTGCAGGACAGGTATTAAAGTCCCCGCAAACCCAGGTGTTTCTTTCTTATTCAGTTAATTAGATGTCTACTCAGCAGAGCTATTCATTTACATTTTGCCTCGTCATAGTAAAAGCACAGGTGCTACTAAAAAACCTAAACATTATTCTGTTCTGTTCAAGTGTCCCATTAAGCCAAGACAGTGTGACAGCATACACAATACCAGAAACTGAAGCTGAAGCAGATTAATGGAATATAGCCATTGTTCATTTATTTATATTCGTGTCTTTCACACTATGACACGTCCAAATGTCCTCGCAGGTGCAACAAAACAGGAGAGTGAAAGAGTGTCAATCAAGAAGTCTGTACACACCCACACAGTTGGTCTAATCAAGCAAAATAAGTAAAGAAAAAAAAACGTCCCCCCTAAATGTTGTATTTCAAAAGGTTTTATTATTTCTTAATGTGTTTGGGATGATTGCACTCTTATTTTTTATTTTTTACAATGTATATCAAGTCTCTAACCAAAATAAACAAGAGTATTCATACTTTATCAGCTGCCAGCAGCAGAGGGAGCCATCTGTCTTCAAAATCTTCTCTAATGCCCCAACTGAGCACTTTGTTATTGTTATACATCTATGACCTCCCCATAAGAGAATTTCCATAAAGACATTCTTATATAAACGTTCTGTGATCGCTAATGTTATGTCACTAAACAGTAAGTCAACTGTGTGACAGTTATCCTTAAGTGAATGTGACAGAGTTGTGGATTTGTGATTAGGGTCTAGACAACAGGCTCATGTGTTTTTGTGTCTAGGTTTACTGTAACTCAGCCCAATCATAAGTGTAGCTGTTATTTAAACCACAGAGCCCAAGTTTAGGATGGTAATTGTCAGGCAGGGAAGACCCTAAGCTCATCCTCATCCAAGTCTCTCCTTGCCCCCAGGCATTGTGTGTTAATAACTGCTTATACTGTACTCTGTCACCGTAATGGATTCTTAACCCATGGTGCACTTAGCCCAGTCAAGTACACGGCACCTTTTAATGAAAAAACAGTCATATGGTATGTCTGCAGCTCCGGGGCATAGGTCAAACACTTGGAAAAACATGTACAAGAAGGGCAATGTCTCTGCTTTGGGTCTCCAGAGAATGGCAAGAAGTCTCATTTTTACATGTTCGCTCAAAAGATTACAGGACATAGCATAGCTATATAGTAACATATTTTATTCTTAATGACTTTTACCAATTTATGAGGATTGCTTATAAACATGATTTTGAACTGATGACATTTCAGTTGATGCTTCATTTCAGTTTTGGCATTGGATTTTATTAATGCTCTGTCTGTGATTGGAGTTGACCACTGCTAACAGAGAACTACCTTCAAAAAAGTTTTGGGGATATCTGATTTATATGCGGTGTGACTTCATGATGAGGAATAACATATACAATTCTTTACTTGTGAATGACTTTTTGGCAATTTGTTCATGCCCATATTAACATTTAAAACAACATATTTCCTTATACCAATGCTTTATGGGCATTTATATATTTTCTCTGATATGCAAGCTCAGTTTGTGACAAAGAGACAGGTTACCACTTTAATACATTTCTGCATTATCGGTTTTAATAAGATCAGAATAAAAGAAACATTTGCAGCGTAGACCACATGTAGCCCATGGTTCGCGCATCAAACCTGTCCCATCGTAGAGTTGGCACACTACCACAAAAGGATAAGTGAAAATAAAAAGTGAAAAAGGACCAGAGATTATAGCCTACCTCTGACAACCCTGTTGAAAACTCCTATCACTGCCTGTTTTACTTAGGCTTACACTTGAATCCAATAGCCTATAGGGGGCTCTGATATCACTTTATATTGCAGTGTATTGTAAAATTTGAGAAAATTTCCCAGTTGGGCATAATAGGCTACATAAAGAAATGACTGTCATTCACAGTGGTCTCTGTGGAGTCTCTCAGCAATAAACTTGTCAGTCCAAGCATGCTGAAAAAGCAACATGCAGAGAGGGAATGCCATATGTTTAATATTTATAACATATGGCAACTTAAGGAGGTATCATCAACACTTCTATGGCAGCCATTAAATCCCAGCCCTAGTTGGTATAAAATACTTTTTGACATGTTGTAAATACAGTGCATTGCAAAATAATTCACCCCACTTGGCATTGTTCGTGTTTTGGTCCTCAACCTGGAATTAACATGGATTGTTTGAGGATTTGCATAATTTACTTACAGAACATGCAGACAACTTGGAAAACTTTTTTTTTAAAGCAAACAAATAGAACAAAATAACATAAAAAGTAATATGCATAACCATTCACCCCCCTAAAGTCAATACTTTGTAGAGCCACCTTTTGCGGCAACCACAGCTCCAAGTTGCTTTGGGAAGTCTCTGAGCTTGCCACATTTTACCACTGGAAATTTTGCCCATTCGTCCTTGCAAAACTGCTCCAGCTCCTTCAAATTGGATGGTTTGCGCTTGTGAACAGCAATCTTTAAGTCGGACCACAGCTTTTCAATTAGATTGAGGTCTGGGCTTTGACAAGGCCATTCCAACACATTTACATGTTTCCCCTTAAACGACTCAAGTGTTGCTTTAGCATTGTGTTTGGGGTCATTGTCCTGCTGGAAGGTAAACATCCATCCTAGCCTTAAATTACGCACAAAGTGGTACAGGTTTTGCTCAAGAATAACCCTGTATTTAGCACCATCGATCTTTCCCTCAACTCTGACCAGTTTCAGACCCGGCTGCTGAAAAACATCCCCACAGCATGATGCTGCCACCAGCATCTTTGGTTCGTTGGGTGATGTGACGTATTGGGTTTGCGCCAGACATAGCGGTTTCTTTGATGGCGGAAAAGTTCAATTCTAGTCTCATCAGACCAGAGTACCTTCCTACATACAGTTTGGTAGTCTCCCACATGCCTTTTTGCAAACTCAAAATGTGCCATTTTGTTTTTTGCTGAAAGTAATAGCTTTCTTCTGGCCACTCTGCCATAAAGCCCAACTCTATGGAGCGTACGGCTTATTGTCATGCAGATACTCCTGTCTCTGCTGTGGAACTCTGCAGCTCCTCCAGGGTTACCTTAGGTCTCTGTGCTGCCTACCTGATTAATGCCTTCCTTGCCCGGTCTGTGAGTTTTGGTGGGCGGCCATCTCTTGGCAGGTTTTCTGTTGTGCCACGTTCTTTCCATTTGGTTATGATAGATTTGATGGCGCTCCTGGGGATCATCAAATATTCGGATATTCTTTTATAACCTAACCCTCACTTGTACTTCTCAACAACATTGTCCCTTATTTGTTTGGAGAGTTCCTTGGTCTTCATGGCAGTGTTTGGTTACTGGTGCCTCTTGCTTAGGTGTTGCAGCCTCTGGGGCCTTTCAAAAAAAAATAAAAAAGGTGTGTATATGTAATGACAGATCATGTGACACTTAGATTGCACACAGGTGGACATAATTTCACTAAATACTGAATACTTTTGCAAGGCACTGTAAGCTGACTTCTAAATTTCATACAAAATGGGAGAAAACTGGGAACTAGAAATGGAGAAGAAACCAGATAAAAAAAATAAGAAAAGTTCAGGAGTCTTTACATTTTTAACAGTTATCAGAATTTTTATTTTTTTATTTGAAGATGTAAGTATCTAGTTTGTGTTCATTTTATTGTCAAAATTTTCTTCTGTGTGTATTTAAATGTTCCTCCTGAGACTTTTTTTTTTCGATGTACTCCCTTCTGTCCCCAAACTATCCTCCTCACACACTACATGTGACCTTTTGTGTCCTCCCCTCCCATCTTATCATATTCCATCTCTTCTCCATGCTGAGATGAGTGTGAGTAATACAGTGAACACCCACATCAAACGCTGATGGCCGCCGAGCATGTGGCATCCTCACAAACACACACATCCTCCGATAAACCTGTGAGACTCAGATGGATGTCAGCTGCTGTGGTTTGCAGGGTGCTGTGGCCTTTTTATGAAGATCCATGGGGCTATTTCACACAGGGCGGAGGTGGCTGTACTTACTTAGCGCGCCTTTAAGAGCCTTGGGTGTTCTTTACACAGATACTATTTCCAGTTTCTTCTTTATGTGCTTGTTGTGCAATTAGGTCTACGTAGATGGGCCTCAGGAGTCAGGGCTGACACTGAGTAAAGATTAAGTGCATCAAAATGTGACCAAAACTCAGCTTGCAGCAGTCATTAAGGTAAGAGACAAACAGCTTTCAAATGTCTCATTCAGAAAGTTTCTTGTGATGTTAACACTTTAAAAGGGCACCCTTTAAATTCTGAATCAGTCTTTCATCTTTTCACCTATAATTGTATAAGACATCAAATACTTAAAAACCAGATATTTCAGGTCAAAAACACATTTAGACTTTCCACAATCTACTTATTTCTACTACTTACATAGTGAATAGTGTGACTCAAATATAAAGGGGGCTAAATAGGTGTTAAGAGTAGGATTAATCTGTAAAATCTGATCATAAATTAATCAACAATGGTGGTGAAAAGAATGATTAAAGTTGCTCTTAAATTTGTACTTGATTAGATGGAGATTAATGATTTGATTAAGACAATCACAATTACTGGCCCTTCTGTGGAATCACACAGCCAATTTAAAAAGCATGCAAGATGTGCACAGTTTTATTATACCATATGGAGATTTTTCATGTACAGTACTCAAACTGAATGTGAGCATTATAAAAGTGACACATTTTTGTCACGGAAGTAATGGCTGGACTACAATAGAGCTGTTTGGAGCAGTTTGTTAACAGTGTTTTCTGTTGGCGATGGTAAGTCCCTTTGGAGTGAACTTTTTTTTTTTTTTTTGCTTTGGAAGCCTATTACATGCACAAAAAAGACATATAACACAATAAAGGAAAGGAAAAATGCAAAAAAGATTAATTCTGAGATACCTCACACCTGATTCTGACAGCGTTTCTAACCCATTGAATAAAAAAATGGACCAGCTCTTTCGTGTTTGAATGATGGAACAAGTGGTCTCTCTCTCTCTCTAAATTATATTCAATTAAAATAAATTCAGTTCAAGGGCTTTATTGGCATGCATGTTTTAACAATAATGTTGCCAAAGCATTAGACAAAACACAATAAACAGTTATATGTACGTTAACACAATATTAGTATGAATATCTCTCTCTCTCTCTTTCTCTCTCTCTTTCTCACTCTCTCAGCAGACAAACAAATGCATTGAACACTCAATCACAGACAAGAAATGAATACAGAGACAGAGCCCTGCTGCTATGTATGATTAATGTTTTGGCAGTCTCTGATTAAATGAGTAAAAAGAAAAGCTTAAGGACTTTGTGTCATTTTGTTATGTCAACTTTTGGCTAGTTATCCTTGAAAAACCCACCTTTGCACAGCAGAATGGAAAGGTACATAATGCACGACTGTCAAAAAGTGTTTAAAGAGTAAAATATAGCCAGGTGTTCACATACAGAGAAATGCCTTCTGTCTTCTATAAATAAGTGAGCATTTAATTCTGGACTTTTCAACAGGGACCGTTACATCACTGTTACATTAACACAATGGAAGACAACTATTTCATAGAGCTCTAAATCGTGACGATCCTCCTATCTGCTCCTTTGAAAATGCCAGACTGCTCTCTGTCAGGTAAGCAACAAAGGAGGTAATTTAGCAGCAGTTCCAGCATACTGCTTGATGGCCATAGCCAGACCTACACGTCTCAGAGAAGAAACCACCATTAATCTCCATACACATTGTTCTGCAACCCCTCCCACCACCGCCAACAACACTTGTACCATAGCACCCAGCAGGAGCAGCTCACACTAATTTATCAAACACACACGATGCCCTGGATGCTTCACCCTCCCTTCCTGCTTTACCCCAATGCAAATGTAACAATTTGGATGTGCAACAGCGGCCGCTGTCTCACCCAGAGTGGAACAGATAAATGTTAAACCCTAGTGTGGAGAGCTTTCTCCATATGTATGTGTGCTCTTATATGTACAGGCACAGTCACTTGATATATATGGATGCACACATGACCACAAGCACACACAAATTGGACCAGGCATCACGCACGCACGCACGCACGCACGCACGCACGCACGCACGCACGCACGCACGCACGCACGCACGCACACACACATTCAAACACAAAATAATGTGCTTTTGGTTCAGCACATAGCTCAACCTTTTTTGTTGTTGTTGTTGTTAGCAGGCAGCCTATCAGGTCACAGTAAGGGCTAAATTGAAACAGCTCACCACAGCTGGCATATTTCAACATATCTTCATTTTGTCCGTGAAGATGAAAGGAGAGAAATGGACATACTTTTATTACCTGAGAGAGAAGTTCACACCTCCTGCACAGCGATGGTGTTTTTAGTACTGAAATCTGGGGCGAGGGACAAGTGAAGAGGCTCTTTTCACCAGGATAAAGTGCTCATTTGACTGGAAGAGTGAATGTGTGTGTGTATGTGTGTGTGTGTGTGTGTGTGTGTGTGTGTGTGTGTGCCCACACAGAATTTTTGTGTGTGTGAAAGGAGTGGACAGGGATGAATAGTTGCTGTATTTGGGTCAGAGCCATCATTAAACATGTGAAAAGAGTGGATTAAACAGACACAGCAATAGAGGGAATATGAAGCACAATTAGATGTATTTTAAGTATAATGACAAACGCTCATTCATCATCAGTCCAGATCCCACTTCTTTTAATCCATTTCTCCCTTTGGCATTTGTGTTGAAATTTTTACAATTTTTTTACCATCTCTGTTTTGTCCTCCTCTCCCTCCCTTTGAGTCAGACCAAACTTTAATCAAAATTCACAAATGGTTGAAAAGAGGAAAGCGAGGGTGCAAAGGAGGAAGGCAGATGGGCCTCAGTTAGCTAATGTCAGAATGTGGGAAGCGGTGAATAAAAGATGAGTTTGCTAGCAGTTAGATAAAACGATGCATAAACAGCAAGGATGGGATTGTGTGTACAACATTAAATATGGATGGGTCTTCGAGACCTTATAGGCTAAATAACAGCATTCCCACAGGTGTGCTGGAGGCGCTGCTAAATACACAAAAATATTATCCTCAGTGCAAACACCCGCCTGCAAGTCCCTTAAAACACACAATAAATGATCTAAGTTGGGGATAATTTGCACACACATATCTACATTTTCACTTTCTCTAAAAACATTTACACACATGCATGATAAATAAGATAAAGCATTGCAACATCACCTTAAAGTATATCTCACCTGCATCCCTGCTGATGTATCAGATTCAGACAGATCCCGTATTCCCCACTCCACTTCCTACACACAGACACAAACACACACACACACTGTGAGAGCAGCTGAACCTATGACAGATGTGTCAATGTGATCAACAGCACGCATACTTACTTTTCACCCAACGCCCACATCACCAGTGGGACATGACGATTGCAGTGCTTTCACCTCAGATGAACCGTAGTAGCAGTTAACAAAAGACAGACACACACACACATGCACAAAACAAGTACACACTACGATTATAAACAGTGTGGACAAGCAATAGTCTTGCATGACAGAGATCTGGTATTATTACCTTTGTGTGTTTGTGGATTTTGGTGGACATGTATTGGTTGGGTTCTACAAACACCTCACCTTCTCAAGATGAATTGCAATAACTTTGGTGATCCCTAAAACCAAATACTTCAATAAATGACATTCCCATCAGCCTCAGCTGTACTTAGTGTTGGCAGCTAATTAGCAAATGTTAGTGTGCTAACATGTTAACCTTTGGTGAACATGGTAAAGAATATACCTTCTAAACATCAGCATGATAAATTGTCATTGTAAGCATGTTAGCATGCTGATGTTAGCATTTAGGTCAAAGCACCACAGTACAAGTATACAGAGTTAAACTTTAGTCCACATGGCTGTGGACTTACCTGGTTTAGCTATAATCCAAGAGCATTATGTATTCACTGATTAATGTATCTGGATGTCAACAGGATATTGCAGCAATATACAGACAAAAATGTTATTGTGTGAATGCTGATTCAGCCGCATTCACAGCTGCAGCACCATAACATTGTTATTCGATTCTTCCGTATGACTTTCAGTCAAAAAAAACAAAAAAAACATTCAAATGTCAAAATGTTCAGCTCTTTGTGCTTGTGTTCAACCTGTTTCTACCATTTATACTATGAAAGTCAATGGAACAGTCCTCAAATCTTCTTCAGGATTCTTTTAACTTCAATATTCTACTCCCTGCAGACGTCATTCAAACTTTAAACTATTTTCAAAACCTTCAGCTATTAGAAAATGATATCGCTTTTTTAAAATCTTTTACAGTATTTGTGTTATCACTGTTTAGTGCTTGACATTCCACTTCCAGGATTGCTCTGTGCTGGATGAAATTACACTACACTACTAAATTTTTTTACAACAGCCACTGTGTGTCAGGTCAGATATAGCTCAGGGTGATAAGAGTGTGATTGGAAGACCAAAGGTTAGCTGTTCATATCTCACATCTTTCACTAAGTTTTGAAGTCCAACATACAAGGTGAAAGAGACAAATATGCCAAAAACACACACTTTTCTGTCAGGTCAGATAACTTAAGGTGATAAGACAATGAGTGGAAGACAGAACGTTGAGTGTCCAAAGCCTACATGCATTTAAATCCTATGTTTCAGTGAGTTTTGAATGCAGTAAGCAAAAGAGACAAATATGCCAAAAATGTAATTTTTGTGTGAGATAAGATAGCTTAGAGTGATAAGAGAATGATTGGAAGACAGAAGGTTGAGTCTTTGAATCTTATTTGTTTCATCAAGTTTTCAGGTTCAATATTGTATGTGAAAGTGACAAATATGCAAAGACATACTATATTATGACCTTTTTTTATCACTTTTTTCAACATGCTATACTATGACTTTTTTTAAATCAATTTTGTAGACATACTTTAGCATGACTTTCTTCAACATGTTATACTATGAATAATTTATCATCTTTTTATGACATACATACATACTAGAATTTTTGTTACTATGACTTTTCACTTTTTCCGAAATGCTATACTATGACTAGAACCTTTTTTTCACATCATTTGTGACAACTTTTTTGACATATATATGTATATATATATATATAATCCAATCCATATATATGATTTAATCCAAATTAAAAGCTGGCAATTCAGTTTAGCATTATCTTAAGAAAAAACACAATATTGGTATTATTCAGCTTTTGTAATTGTAATTTTTAGAAACATTTCCACTTTTTTAGAAACATTTCCACTTTTCCATAATTCCATAAAACTTCCCCTTTTACACATTTTTAACCAGCAATTTAGTGTGGCGACAGCTTTTCAAAAAACCTTAAAATATTTCACTTTTATTTGATACATTATTGGTATTATTCAACATTTCAATGGCATTCATTCTAATTAAAACCATTCCCACTATTCTCTCTACTTTACTTACTTCTTACACAATTATGCCAGCAATCAAGTTAAGCTTAGCAATTTAGCTTTTCAGCATTCACAAGCATTCTTAGCAGAAAATGCATTTTCTAGTTACATTTGCTGGACAAGTATGCTTTGAGTTATCTCATCAAGAGTGCATCAGTAGACATTCTATCCTTACAGAGCCATCAATCAATGTTTTGTCCATATGGGTTTTAAGAAATATTCTGTTTATTTGTTTTGGAAAAGAGAAAAAGGTGGAATTCCTGGATGTGACAATCTCTAATATCTGCATTCCAACTTTAATGAAGGTTTTTGTGAACACTGAACAAAAACAAAAAGCCAGGACATAACAGTCATATTTGTCATTTATTAGCATATCAGGTTTTTTGTATCTAATAATATCAAAATGTTAAGGGAAAAAAGATGTTTGATTACAGTACATTCCATTTGCAGAGAAGCAGAGTCAAACCTACATGAATTCAAAAGAGAACAGTAGATCTGTCGGGACGAGAGTTCGGACCTTTTTCCTGGTTTAAGATTGCATTGGCTGGTACCAGCAAACTGCCACAACTTCATATACAGTAGCATCAGTAACTGCCATCTCACTCTTGCATTCTTTGAGGTAAAAAAATACATCTTTAGTATTGATACATTCATAGAAATATAAAAGCGTCTTTATTTCCTTATTGTGCTTTTATGTGGGAATATTGCCTTTGCTCTGAACAGCTAATAAAATAGATCTCAGAGATGGTAGCCAAGGGTGACAATCAGGGAAATGTCCTCCAACGTGGATCATGAACCAATTTAGTTTTGGCAATTTGCTCCCGGCCACTTCACGAGGGGCGACTACTTTGTGCCTAAATTACCCAGTTGTTTAAACTGAGCCAACATCCAATAAATATGCATCAGTAAATGCCAGGTTCAGCTATTAAACGATTGAACCGTGTTTCCTTTAAATAGATAGATAAATGGCAAGCTGGATTTCCACAGGGTCACATGCAGCATGTTAATGTGTGTCTACAGGCACTACTCAAAAGGCTTGGAAAGGCATGCAGAGAGAGAGAGAGAGAGAGAAACAGACAGAGAGAGAGAGAGACAGAGAGCGAGAGAGTAGGTGTTTGAAGAGAAACACTGGAAACGAGAAGCAGAGAGCGAGAAAGAGTCCCTGTGCTCAGCGTGACAGGCGACAGCAGGGGCTGTGCTGCCCGAGGCATAACATATCCCCCCACCTCCATAACCAACTTTCTCCACCCTCCTTCCCCCTTTCCCTGAGGGCCAGCAGTAAAGAGCACAATACGTCCCATTGCTCTCATCACACTATTCTGTGCTCCCAGTCCAACCAGTCCCAACCAGCCACGCACTGGTACACGCAATCCAAAGCACCGTGCGTGGGTTTAGTGCACAACAAAAGAAGGGCTACAAGGAGAAAAATTGGCAAAGATAGGAGGTTGGGGGAAGGAAGTTAACAGCCCCCACTCCTCCCCTCCTTGTCTCCAAAGACCAACTTCACCACTCACAAAGCTTTCTTTTACTCCAACCAGCCCAGCCGACCTGAAACCATCACTAGCCAGGAGCAAAGGGAGAACTGAAATAATGCTCTCCTTCTCCATATCCCTTGTCCTCCATTATGGCACAAGCCCACATTAGGGTTAGGGGGGGGTTGGAGCCATCCTACAGCTGCACAACTGACCCAATCCTCTACATTCTGTCTAACAACACTACATTTCTATAAGGTAAAGCTAACACACGTAAACCTTCTGTACTTGTTTTCATGCAACAAGATTTTTAAACACGTGCCTTTAAAACAAAAGGAATCTGAGTTGCATCACTGCAAACATCCTCCAATGATATGGGGAACCCCAGTTGATCAGTTTGATCTTTAATTCAGAAACATATCCACAAAAAATATCCTGGATTAAGTCCTGCAAAGTCCAGAAAAGTTCCCATGGAGGGCTGCTACAAACCCTTAGTTGGGTTGTGGTAGGTGCCTCCATGTCTAGCTTGGGGAGAACACACAGAGCTCTGATGAGGGCCCTCATCTCCTCCATCTTGTGGAGGTGGACTGTGTACCCTTGACCTGATGGAGACCAAAACCCCGTCTTTGTAGTAGGAAATCTCTGGTGAGGTGAGTGGTGAGGGCTGTCGTTGAAGGGCAGATGTATTGTGAGTTGTAGGCGGAGTTGAGCTGGGGATAGCAGGATAGCGCACCTGGAGGTCCTGGGATCTATGTGTGAGGGAGTCTGTGTGGCACATGGCACCATGTTGCTGAGGTATGGTGAAGGGAGAAGTAGGCAATGAAACGGGTGTGTCCGTCCAGATGGAGGCAGTCTGAGAAGAGGGTGGTGAAGGGTAAGACATAGGAGGGGTAGTATGGGGCAGGTATGTGATGTGTGCTGGGGAGTAGTGTGTGGAACAGACCACTGTAGGTTGTGAAGCTGACATGAGGGTCTCCATGAGTTGGGCCATTCTCTTCATGCCTTGTCCAAGGTCGGCCACTTCCCTCCCGAGGTTGCTCACCTGCAGACATAAACACAAACAATCTTTAATTTTAAAGAAATAAATAAATGCCTCATCCATATGTGGGGTTTAGCATAACAATCGAATTCTAGGCACTTAAGTGGATGGTTAAAAATAAAAAGCATTTAAAGCTATAATCTTAAGGATTTTATTCTAATCAAGCAGATATAAAAAGAAGACTAGCTTTTATTGGCAGTGGCAGAGTCTGCCATTCCTGCGCTGGATTCAGTTTGTAATTCAGTATAATTTCATCTCACAGATAACAACCTCACTGTTTACTGTTTGCTCTCTTTACACCATGTAATCGCTGTTTTTAGTTACTGCTAATGCAAACTGAATATTTTCTTCTGCCACTGCTTAATATTAAAAGCATTCAATTGAGAAAATGTAAGGTGGCTTTTATTGTGAAGGCACATGAAAACAACAGCCATTTTCTAAAACATTTTGAAAGTCAATTAGTTTTAATTTTTGCAAGGGTTGCAATTATTTTTGACTGATTCTTTATAAGAAAAAAGGAAAAAAACACAAGCTTGTTTCTGCTTTGCTGTACCATTACATTGCACTTGCTGTAACCGTGGTAAGAGTGTTTAAAAGCAGGGTTACAACTTGAATAAATATGGGCTAGTACATTTAAAAAAAATACACAGTATCAGGACACTTGCCTTCTTTATAACATATACTATCTTTTACCACTTACTGTCTGCAAACCAATGGCCGCTATATTGGAATCACTGCCATATACACTACAGTAGACTTCTCTTGTCTTCTAGCTGAATTTCTAAGAAACACTTATTACTAAGAACAACAACTCCAATGTATACGCTACATTATCATGAGTTTGGTATTTCCAGGTTTCCTGCCTGCCGTTAAGCATGCAACATCCTGCTGCTGGTCATTACACTGATGATGGGGGGGAGGTAGTGATTAGTTGCTCTCTAAACATGGCATGGCCTCAGAGGGCACGAACATGAAGCCCTGCCAACGTGCCATCTGCTTCTACCAGTCAAAGCACTCATGACCATTCATCAGGCCAATCACGCACATCAGTGCCACTGGGTGCAAATCAGCCCTCTGCAGGACACACAACTCCAGGTAAGAACTGTGGCGACAGTGGCTGTGTGAATACATCAAGAGGTGATCAAGCATATTGTGATCATGACAGACTAAATAAGGCCAGGAGCTCCATCTTCTTCTCTCAGTTACATGGGCACACACTGTTAAATATGCGAATTCGAAAATGTGTTACAAATTCGTTGTCTTGCCAGTTAATAGCCAAGTGTATATTTAGTTGTATTTGCAATTACATATCATCTAACATTGAGGTTCTTTAACTTGGATCTACCGTACTGAGTCCGTCTAAAACAAGGAAAAACATTCTCACACATTTCTCATAATTCTCCAATCTCTCTCCTTCTCTGGAGAGGCTGATAAAAGCCTGGGTCTAAACTCTGGCTCTGATAAAAATAGAAAAGCTGAGAGTGACAGGACAGTCCAATCTGATACGCTGTCAACATGATTCCAGTACTCCCACCTCAGAGACAACCGTCTGTAGAAATCAGACAAAACAGCAGCCATGAATGACCACAACTCACTGCAGCTTCAGGTGTTAAGTCTAACAATCATAGAATTATTAGATCGTACAATGCTTATTCTAACCACCCATGGGAGTTATAAAGTAAAGTATCCAACTCTAAATAAAAGTTTCTGAGTAGATAGTAATCCACTATATTAAGCAACCTGGTTTAGGACAGAGCAGCATTTTCTTTAACACTGCAGGGTTGTGATGACAGTAGCTCTCTAAAAATTAAGATGTACCTGAGACTACCGATGATGAGGAATTAGGTTTGTGCCTTTTGTATATCATTCTCAAGCAGAATTGGAGCATGAGAATGACAAAGCTAGCTTAGACAACAAAAGACGATCAAGATACTGTCCAAAAAGTTGGTCCCAAGAGAATGTAGGACTAATGAGGTAACCTCATTTAGTTACCTCGACCTTCCTACAATAAAAACAAAAGTAGTTTTCCTTACCACGTTTTTTTAACTTGGGAAGCTAGAAAATCTCACTTTCAAAAGATGATGGATTCTCTTAAAGTCTTTGTTTTTTTACAGAAATAGTGACTGTTATAGAAGTACAGAGAATTTAACACTTCTCAGCTCAAATCATTGTTTTGGTTCTATGCCACGTAACCTTATGGTTTTGGTTTCGCGTTCATCAACCTTGTTTCCAGCCAACCAGCAGGCTGTGTTTGCAAGAAAGCTACTGTACACTAGTTAGCACTTAAAAAAAGTAAAGTAACTAGCTGGTTTCTAAATGCTAGAGGAATATTTAGCACACTAAGGAGCCAGAATATTTTCCTCAGTCTGTGGAAAACAGAGCTAACACAAAGAGGGAATATTGGAGTTTGTCAGCTGATCTTATTTTACTGCCCCCAAGTGGCCAAAAAAAATCAACTTCTGCTGCTTTAAGGTCTATGTACTTTTAATTTTAATAAGTCTGTGTTCTATTTGTTTGATGCGTTCATAATTTGATGCTTTGTTTCTTGTTTCTTCATTTACTAAAGTAGGTCACTACTGCTGTGCTTACGTCTGTGTACCAATGTCTCATTCTCAAATCTATTTGTGGTGTACTGTAGATGTGTTTCTAACCTCTTTTTGTAATCATAAGTGCAATTACTGAGACTGTTCAGGCAAAGTTCTCATTCTTTCAGCTTTTCTTATGATTCATATGATACGGTACAGAGGTCACATTACTGAATTACAGTAATAAACCAGTATTTTGGTAATTAATATACATTATGAAACTATCCTGCATCTACCAAATAACAGACAGTGCCCTTATTTCTAATTTTATATTTGTTTTTGTGAAAAAGACAGATAGGGTTTGGACCCACACTCCCTTTTCCTCTCCTGTGGTGATCAACGTGGATGGGTCCAAGTGAGGATTAACAACCTACAAGAGCATGCTGAGAGACTTCCTGTCAAACATGGTAATGCACAGAGACACAGAAAGGACAATGGAGCCAATGTGTATCACTGTGAAGCTGCTGTTGTCTTTCACATTTTTTCTTCATCACTCTCTAATTTGCTATTTTGTTTTCTTCTCATGCAACTATTTGCCTGTTCCTCTTTACCCCTTCATTTTCCTCTCTTCCATGTCCTTTTTCTCTCTCTGATCATCCCATGATACAGACTAAGGCTTAGCGGGAGGAAGCACGCTCCTCCTCACCTGCCAAAAGTCTAATGTCAATTTAGCCACCCGCCAATCAAAACCATAGGGTACAGCATGAAAGGCTGTGTGTGTTTGAACGGATTATTTTAAGCTGGACAATGAAACACTAAAGTCTATAAAACATATGATAATATACAATGAGACTGACAAGGCACTGTCTGGTGTAAAAAAAAAACATATGAAATAAACTTTGTAGGTTAGGATTTCCTGAGCTTCAGCAGACTACAGTGCAAGGTTCATGAAAACATATAAATGTAGGGTTTTGTGAAAAGTTATACCATTCTGTAAGGCCTCATTATAACACCCTATCCTCTAGAGCAGTAATTTCTACAATGTCACATTCAATTATTTAAAAAAAAATCTGTTTTTGCTCCATTAATTCCCTCAATTCTCTCAACCATCTTGTGCCTGACATGCTGCTATAGCCATATGGCTAGTACTTACCTGTGCCCACAAATACGTCTCTCTCTCTCTCTCACGTGCATGCACGCAGACTGAGAATCCTACCTGCTGGTTGAGGTGTCGCAGTTGTCCTCTGGTCTCCTCTGCTTTAGCTGCTAACTCTGCTGTGCTGTTCTGCAGCATATCTGTGACACAAATTTGCAAGTTACAAATCACTTCCATTCCCGATACAAACTGCAAATTTACATCCAGCAGTTATTGCATCAAGGCAGCTGATAAATACTGTAGGCATTGCCAGGAAGTGCAAATTCACATTAATCACCCTCATTATACAATAGTACTGAGGGATTTGGAGATGAACATTTTTCACTTCCCAGGATGTGGGAAGTTGAAGGAGATTGTAAATAGTATTAGGTTACATTTAAGAGGTAAATTGCAGAGTAGGATGGGAGGACCTGTGGCAGATGCTGAGGCACTGGTTGGTTTATTGACAGGACAACTTTGGCTGGTAGAGAAGGGGAAAGCCAGGGAACCCTCCGTCCCCTCACTGTCTTCAGTACCGTCCACTATCCTGAAGACAGACAGACAGTCAGTGTCAGTGTCAGTGTCAGTGTGTGTGTGTGTGTGTGTGTGTGTGTGTGTGTGTGTGTGTGTGTGTGTGTGTGTGTGTGGGGGTGGAGGGGGATTGTTACAGATGATATAATAATTGTTGGAAAAATTTAGAAACAACGCTAATATTATCAATGAATAGTAGGTTTATTGTTGTATTGTAAGTGTTACGCTTTCATAGTCTTAAAAGTATAGTGCATGGGCATTTGCTTCCTTGCCAAGAGTTAGACGAGAAGACCACTCTCAAGTTTGAAAATAGGAAGCTACAGCCAACAGCTGTTTAGCTTAGCTTAGCATAAAAACTGGAAACTGAGGGGAAAAGATAGTCGAGCTCTGTTAAAATTAAAAAAGGTCAATGTCAATGGACAAAAAAAAGAATTGGGAACTATGCTGTTATGCTGTTTTTTAAATATGGAGTTTTTCTCCTTTTTTCTGTTTTATATCATATTAAACTGAATATCTTTGGGATTTGGACTGAAAACTAGGACTCTGAGAAACTGGGATGGACATTATTTTTTTAATATTTTAACAATATTTGAAAGACCGGACTATTAAATAATTAAGTTTTAGCCTTAATTGAAAGGTAATACAAATGTTGACTGTGACTTTATTTTAGTCAAGTGCCGAGCTGTAGTTTGCACCACCTTTACTGTGCGAAAGAATGACACAAATTGACCACAGAGTCACTGAAACACAGACAGACCGACAAATCAATGGCGATCAACTCACCTGGGGATGAGTTTGGACGGGTCTAAAGTAGTGAGAGTAATTTTGTGGATATTCCTCTGAGACCTCGTGGAGCTCTGTCCTGTGGTCTTCTGGCTGGATCGGCTCAGCGGAGACTTCCCACCCGCCCCGAGGTTCACAGTCTGGTTCCGCTCCAATGACAGAGAAACAGACATGGCCTCGTCTTCCTCCTCTTCCTCGTCCTCTTCTTCATCTTCCTCCTGTTCAACCTTTGCCTCTATGATGGGCGGATAGCCCTGAACCACTCGTCCGTTCTTTTTCACCCCAGACTGGAAATAAAATGAAAACAAAAAAAACGTGAAAAGAATCTCAGAGAGTAGCCACAAATATCAATCGTCTGTGATTTCAGGATATTTTGAAATACAACCAATTGACTATGGTTACTCAGAGAACTTGTGGAGATTACATAACTACGAAAAAAGCAGAAAGATGACATGAAATAAAAATCTTATCATGCTGATTTGAGTAATCTGAAGCATCAGCCTTGATGATGTCAAATAAAAAACAGCAATTCTTTGTAGTCTGTGTCACAGCAAAGTTGCCATCCTCATTTTTTCTGCTTCCTCTGAAGATGCTAAATGCACAAAGTTGTATTTGTCCAGTTAATACCGTGACCCTGAAATACACAGAGGTGTTTTCAATACATAGATGGGCACTTGTGGCTTCTTTGTGCAAGGAGCAAACCACTCAGTTAGATTTATGAGTGACAATGTTGACCAAAAATCCCCAGATCACGATTTGAACCGAAAACTGTGACCAACTAAGACCTATTGAAGGCAGCATTGGTAAACTTGTTCTCCAGTCTTGCGTACTCTTTTGTCAAGGGTCTGAAGTTGTGCAAAATTGCAAGGATGCTTATCAACCTATGTATGAGGATACAGTTAGGTAGTAACAGAAATAAGGTCTCATTGATCAGCGGCCTGTGAGCCAACACTCGAAGGAAGCCAACACCAGCATGAGGTCAGTGGCTCTGACACCTCAATTGATTTGTTGTTTATATTTGTGCAGATTCTCAACATTCAAAGAGCAGCTTGACAGCATGTAGGGCATTAAATCACCACCCTCTATTATGAGGAAGAATGATTTAATGGCTGCTAGAAGTGCAGAAGTGAACTTTCTCCTCCCTCAAACTCCCTACCAAAAAAAGTTCTCCATCAAAGATCATTTATTCGAAAAAGAGTAATTGAGGCCATTATCAGCTGATTCAGCTGGAGGTCTACTGCCGGATCGCCCTGCAGACTTTTCATAGGGATAGAACAATTGATCTGCGGTTGAACATTAATTTAAGTTTCATTATTTTTATTGAGGGCAGATTTAAATGTTGTGGGCTGTTATTAACAAATAGAATGAGGTGATTGGCGTTGGACACGTCTTTCAAGTTAATGGTATCTGTCTCAAAAGGGGGTATATTGGCTTGAGATTATTGATCATCAATCAGTGTTTGAATGCTTTTGGTCCATTACCTGAGTATCTGGAGCTGTTGTGGAGAGTCGGACCTTAACCTGGAAAAGAGCCAGAGAGGACATATACAGTAAATTCACTGCAGGAAAGGGCAATCAAGCTGTAGCCTTTCTTCTCTGTTTTAAATCACGGAGGAGCTATTTCACAATTCTCAACAGTAAATTATTTTTGCAAAGCTGGCACAAGAAGACTATACGGCTTGCGGTGATAAAAAATAATTCAACTTAACACACTGATATTGCGCTATTGTGTTGTGCTCATATATAGTACAGTAATATCCAAGCAATCTCAGCTTCTCAGCCACAAACACATCCTCTATCCTGAGCTGCCTCTTTCCTCCTGACTTAATCTTAACTCTACACAGTCAGTCCGGAGAAAGATTTGGCGAGATAACAAGATAACTTCAATGGTAGCTTCTGCTGAACACCTAACCTGGTCAGGAGCAGATTATGTTGGAGATTAGAGATCAACCGGTGTGAAAGCACTGCCGGCGCGTTGTATGTTTATACTACTGTGTGTGTGTGTGTGTGTGTGTGTGTGTGTGTGTGTGTGTGTGTGTATATATATATATATATATATATATATATATATATATATATATATATATATATAAAATTATTTGCTCTCACAAAGACTTCTCACTGCCAGAGTTGCAATTGAAATAATAGGCAATAACAGTTTATGGAAAGGACAAGTGTAATCATGGTCAGCTCTTGTGCCTGACTGATGGAGAAGTGATATTGATAGTGATATAAAGATAAGGATTGTGATTTACACATTTACAGCATCAGCTTTTTTTGCCAGCTTTCCTTTCTGTTTTAGGAAGCAACGATTGCATTGAGTTTTGCCCGTAAAACCGTGTCTGTGTTCTTCATATTTATATAGTATTATATTTCGCTCTTCTTATGTAAAAAACGTGGTAGATGTTTGCGATTGGTCATGCTGTGCAAACACCGCCTCCTTTATGTGAACGCAAGTGTCACTGGATTGGGAAACCCTGGGTTGATTGAACTAGTTGTTAACCACCGTCGTGACACAGGTTATGTGGGACCGCAGTTGGTAGGGTTAGTAAAGCCAGGAAACTGAAAGAAATCCAGGACATGTTGATCTTGATTCGTAGTACAGGCCTCTGGACTGCTTCACCTAAAAGCCTTGTGGCAGTGTGTGTAAGTGGGCCACTGGTGTTTGGGCTGGAGAGACATAAACACCTGACTGTAATTACAGCAGCAGAGCTCATTCCAAGTGCCCTGGCCATTTCTGCTTGCTCTCTCTCTCTCTCTCTCTCTCTCTCTCTCTCTCTTTGGGGATTTTTGGTCAAACACACACTCTCACACAGATACACTTTTTTTATTAGTGTGTATAAAGTACTTGCCACGCACTGCTGTGCTTAGAGCTCATTAGGCTTGTTTTTTTACCAATAGGAAAAAGGAACTAGGAACTAACCGGTTTATTCAGCTAATTAAAACAAATGTAAAAATCCTAAAATAAAATCAGGAATACAAACAATTGAGTGAAAATCTGATAAGAAAAAAAATTATGTTTGATTTAGACTCTGGTGCATAATCAGCAACTTGTTTATGTTTCCTCCACACTTCTTCTATTAGGAGAGGATTTTTTTGTCAACATCACAAGAGGGGCTTGTTAATGATCATTGTTCTCTTGCAGCATGAAACATAATAACATTTGGGCACATAGGGGCATGAAATCAAGGTGAAAATCAGTTTAACTGATCTGCTCCTTGTTAAAGTAACAAGTAACATACCGTGATGACACTCAATAGACAGCAGCATCTTTGAGAATTTCACATTTAGGAATCAATAATGCTTGTCTGGAATTACGTGTGTCTCATGCCCCTCCCTCAGGTTGTATGTGAGATCCTGCTGGATGTCCTGGACGAAGCGGTGTGAGTATTCAGGGTAGAGGTCCAACACGTCGTACAGCCCCCTCAGGTTAACACACTGCAGGTCACAGTAGGTCAGGGCTTTCACGTCCGCATTGGTTTTAATCACTCGGTCATCTAAGGACAGGTTCGCCCCGATCAGGTCGCCTTTACCTGCTCAGAGAGAGACATGAACATGGTAGGTCAGAGTAAGGGTCTCAGCAAAATGTTTATTTTCTGGTAAAAGGGGTTGAGGATGAAGACTCTGTGACATGTTGCAGATCATTCATTTATTAAAGAGCTTCTCAGGAAGTGCACATGTTAGTGTGTGAGGGGTTTTGGACCAGAAAAGATGCCGAGGCATTAGGAAGCCCACCTGTCCACCTGCTCTAATGTGAGCATCCATTTGTGATGCAAACCCGTCTATAAGCTAGACTGAATCCCTACCATCCCCACGGGTCTGTACCTGACCCTGACCTTTCACCTCACGGTGGGATAAAAGCAAAAAAAAAAGCTGTAGGTTGTATAAAATAAAAGTGTTATTACAAAATAAATGTTAAAAACGTAATTTAGTCATTGAATGCAATAAGCCAACAACAAAGGTTATTGAGTCCTATGCTGTGATAAATGACTAATAAAGAATTCTTAGAACATTTCACCAAGTCTGCAGTTGTAAATGTTAATATCTTTTAAATATATGTATGTTGTTTCTGTTAAGTGATCAAATGATCTATTGAATAATAGTGTCATGCTAGAGGGGGATAACCACCATCCAAAGGTGTTTTTTCACAACCAAATGTGTTCCAGTTACTTAACACTTTAAACTGATCTACAAAGAATTAATAAGTTATCATGAATCTAGTTATCCTCTGACCACTATGACTTGATCATATTCTTGACTTGAATTTATTTGGACCAGATAGCATCAAAATGGTCATTCTACGATAGGCTTTTGTAACTACTGCAGTAACTATAACAACTACTTTATCTATGTCTTGCAACTCTTTCACAAGTCGGTACAGTAAAGAAGAGCATTGTAGCTAAACAATATACAGAGCTGACAGTTTTTCTCTTCAGTTTTGACATTAACATTAAAGTCAGTTAAAGCTGATCAACTGTCGGCACTTGTCAGATGATGTTGAATTTAAAACTGGTTTTACTGGTTTACTGGGTCATCTGAATGTCTCGAGAATTTTATTAAGCAAAAGAGGTGAAACTTAGATAAGAAGAATTGTTGGGGAGCCAAATACAACCTTTTAAGCAGATTAAGTAGACTGTGAATGAACAGAATATCACTGTTTACAGTAAATGTATGAATGAAGTGGTCCTGACAACTGTTTCCTATTCTCTTCATACATACAGGGTGAAGCTGTACAAAGGACCCTATTAGTGTTAATGCCCCTTAAGCAGTGATAAAATATTCATTATGGACATTGTGAACTGTGAATGCTGCTCAATTACAGTGAGTTTGATGGAGCGGCAGTCGTGACTGTTCTTATTTTCCCCCTCCCTCCTTCTCTCTCTTTCTCCAATTTGATCTTCCTGCCTTCCTTTACCTCAGCTCTAGTCTCTTGTTTTCCAATCTCATTCACTCTCCTCAATTTTCCTCATTCCTTTTTTCCCCTATCCCTTCCTCTCATCCACGATCCTCTCTTTTTTCTACCTTTCCTTTCCCTCGCTTTCTTTCACACTTTCCCCCTATTTCCACTCTGCCTTCCACATTCTTTCTCTTTCCTCTCTGTCATCCCCACTTTCTCCTCATCCTATCATTCTCTTGGTTTCAGGGCTCTCACCCACTCACTATTATTGAGCTGTGGGTACAGACTTGTGTTGTGATGAGGAAGATGGGGATAGAGACACACATACAGAGAAAAAAAAACACTTGTTTTCTCTCTCAGTCAGACACTCAATGTCAGCCTGACCTTCTGCATAGTCAGCAGGCAAGCACAGAGACAATGCTTTCCACCTGTCAAGCCCACACACAGATATACACCCACACACACATACTGTACACACCCACACACACAAATACCACTCTGCACAACAGTAAACAATTCCACCTACTCCATACACGCACAGACACATTTCTTTTTCAACAGGAGAGACAAACAACACACACACTAACAGAGATCAAGATAAACAAAGTGATGAATAGTGGACCAGATTCAGATCTTTTTCACTTTCTCTTACTGACTCACACACACACACACACACACACACACACACACACACACACACACACACACACACACACACACACACACACACACACACACACACACACACACACACTTATTTGTGCCAGATTGGTCTATAACTCTGTGTCATGAAGGTGAGGTAGCAAAAGCCATTAAGGTCACTCAGTACAAGAGGTTATGTTACAAAGGAGATGTTAGTAGTTAGAAATATAGCTAGACTGGGGGTTGTTCACATCTTGTCTCAGATGCATTCTGCACAAAGAGATCACTGTTTTTCACTACAGTCCTAAACTTTACACAATTTGTCTGCAAATGTTTTGAATGTGAGATTCTCCACCACTCAAAAACCAGGTGCAGTTTTGACAAGAGAGTTTGACTATCTGCTATATCTATATGCTTTTTTATGAAGATGAGAATAGTAACAACCAGCAAGATAACACAAAGATACTTATGCCAATATACATGTTCTTTATAGGTCAACACTTGCCTGGGTGCACAGCCAAGCAATATAAATCAATTAAATAAATGAGACGTGCGTTAATTTGTGAGCTTTGGAGTTGCTGAGTGGACTTGTTACCTTTTGGACGGAGCCACACTAGCTGTTCCCTCCTTTGTGGTAAGCTAAAATTACCGGTTGCAGAATTGTTTTTGTAATTCGTAATCTTTTTGGAATGAGCAAACTGTTTGTATACAATATGTATTAAAATTCATATAGAGATGATGAAAGTGTAATTAAAAAATTTTTTTAGTCAAGGAAGTGGAGTAGTTCATGATAAAATAGTGAAAACTTGACTTTATATGCTCCAACTTGTTTACATATACAGTGTGTGTGTGTGTGTCTGTCTGTGTGTGTGTGTGTGTATATATATATATATATATATATATATATATATATATATATATATATATATATATATATATATATATATATATATATATACTTACTTTAATGAGCAATCCTTGCTTTTTTATGTAACTTTTTATTTAACCATCTATTTTTCCTTTCATTAGAGCTTTACATAATCACTCTACCGTATTGTCAGCACTTTCTATAACAAATATTATTATAATTTAATGAATAAAGACACCAAAAATCTTTTCTTAGTTTGAGCTGAATTGCAGCTTTAGCAAATGTTTTAGAACCTCATTCCTCCATTGATGAGAAGCCAGTTTCTATTCTAGCATCCCTGATGCTAAAATAGAAAGTTTTATATTGCTCTGTTTCTGCTGTAGAATGCACAGAAAACAAAGCGGGCATATGGTATTGTAATTGCCTGCTGCTCTGGCAAATCAAACATTTATTTAACACTGTGAATGAAAATGCATATACATGTGGCCTTGGGTACCATATAAAGACTGATTTCAACTTTTCCTCCCATGGACTGGACAACGCTGAACTGAACTGGCCTTGACTAGATGGAACTGAAATTACCTGACTCCGGTAAATTGGATTGATGAAATGGACTGGACTGGATAACACAAGATTAAACTGGACAGGACTGAATTGCAATGCTGTAGAACAGACATGACCATACTCAGCTGGACATCATCTGGACTAGAGTGGCTTAACCTGTATTAAATTGGACAATCATGGGATGGTCTATATGGTATAGTGGTATATATATATATATAATGTAATATGTAGTGGCTGAATGTTTGTGTGTGTTTAAACATCTGTCTGTCAGCTCTGCTAAACTAAATATTTACTCTGTAATTCACTCAACATCTATCTAGTTACCCCATTTTGCATGTACAGCCATTTTTTTATCATACCCAGAATGGCCAGCACCATGCCATCTTTCAGCACCTCCATGGACCCGGAGCAGACAAAGAAGATGGCCTGGAGTGCGTCGCCCTGTCGAAGGAGGTACTCTCCAGGAGCGCAGAAGGAGGTCTTAATGTGCAGTGACAGGGAGCGTAGACAGCCGCGACTGGCTGAGGCAAACAGCGCCAGCTCCAGGATTTCCTTGTTAAGGTGCATGGTGATGTCGGATCTCAGCTCGTCCGGAAAGTCCTTCAGCAACTGTGAAGATAATGGGACGGAGAGAGAGTGAGAACATGAAGAATCAGGTAAGAGTCAGTAGAGCACGAAAGCTGTGAAAGCACAGCCATGCTGCAACTCAGTGTTCGCATTTCTAGAATTGGTTGCCTTTGATTTGATACCTAAGCTATTATACCACAGGAAACATGAACGTCAAGTCTACTTAAGTTTATTTACATAGCTCAATCAGTCAATATCAATCAACATATCAGTTGTTTGCCTCTGAGCGTTACAATCTGCTCAAGATAGATAGAAGATACACCCTATATCCTTAGAGCCTTGATTCAGATAAGGAAAACCTCCTCCAAATGTCAGAAACTTCCGTCTTCAAGGACATTATATATATATATATATATATATATTAATTAAATGTACATTTCTAAGCAAATCAAACGGCAACTCAGTGCATTTAGGCATGTAGACATGGTCAAAGTATATTAGCCAATATATGGTACAACTAGGAACAAGTCTTTATAGCCCACAACGTTGATATGAACTCAATGCTGAACTCTCAAAAGAAACCAGGACTTAAAGTATTCTGGCACCATGCCGGATCTCCGGTGTGCGGCCGTGAGGAAAAATAAATAAATACATTTTGGGAACTTGGGAACTTTATATTTTCAAGTCACTTGATTTCACCTACTAATCACATGAAAGGAATGCAAATCTAACTAACGCAGAGCTTAAAGTCATCGGGCCTGGTGTGCTTAGTGCCCGATTTCTGGGGCATGATTATTTTAGAAAAATAAAGTCCACATGGGATTTTTTTTCTTTTATACGCTAGGTTTAACCAATCATTGAACTTCCACCTACCAATGAAACGAGTTCTAGCCAATCAGATGCAAGGTAGAGCTGGTCTTTTCCGAAAAGCGAGAGTGGAGTGTGTGGTCTCTGTGTTAACTTGGCTGAAAAATGTAGATACAGCTTTACTTGAGAACGGAGTTAAAAACAAATGAAGCTGGGCATGAATAGAGGACAAGAGGAAAAGGGTGGAGACGGGAAGACGTTTAGCACTTGGTGCCTCAAATTGAGCAGCCGGCTGCAGCGTATGTTCAAAGAAGTTACTCACTGTACGGCAGCAACAGTAAGAAAGTGCTTGCTAGTCGTTAGCTAGCTTAGATGCTAGTCACAAAGCTTAATTCCGTACACTCTGTCATTCGAGTACGTTACTGGCATCGACCGCTACCGCTTCCACTGCGCCTTCGCTGACCGAGCGTGTTTGTGATGAAAAGAATACAAGTGTGCACGTTCACAGCGGAGCACGATTTGTCATTAACGATGGCCACTGTGTAAAATTTATCTAAAGCCCAAACTGCCTTGACAAAGCTATATGAAAAGCTAAACAAAGCAACTTTATTAATAAATGTTCATGAAGCAATTAATGTTAACATGGACAAAATCATGAATGTACTAATTAGCTTTTTTGATGATGACCTGACCAAAGTAACAACACAACATTTAGAAAGTTTTGTTTTCACAATGATATATATGGTTGGAAGAAGTAAAAATGTATCCAAAACTTTTTACTTTTTAAAAATGATGACTTTTATTATTGTATAATGTAAGAAGGACTTCAACTGTTTTTATTATTGTTCAAATTAACATTAATGAGTGCATATTGAAAAATTACACTGTGGACCCCCTCCAAAAAGGTTTCAGGCAGAGTTTCAGACAGATTTTTTTTCACTTTAAGCCCTGCATGTCTAGGTCGAAAAACTCTATGAATCACTAATATTCACCATTAATATGCAACTGTATAAATCAAAACAATATATACAGTTGCAACACAACACACATAACCTAAACACTCAAATATGACCTGGAAAAGCCCCTATCACAGTTTGAAAAAATAAAAAAGAGTCAAACATAGTCAAAACATTGCATAGATCTATCTATCCTTGTCGGGACTAAGATCTGGAGCTCACCATCACAGTGAGTCGATCAATGAGTCATCAGAACTAGGCAGACTTTAATCAACAGGCCCATCTATAATTCAACTGTCTGGGATTTATCATCATCACTCCATGTAAGGGCTGGTCTGGGCTCTGACAGCCCTCTCACAGGCATTCACAACCCAGAGGGACTTGCTGCTATTATACTACTAACTATTTACCTCCGTTTTCCCTGGACATGTCAAGAAAAGGTGTCACCATCCTTTTCTGTTTGTCTCTTCTCTGTGCTGTCATTGTGCCATTATGTTGTCGATGTTGTGTTAGACTAAGTGTGATGTCCTGTTGTCCCACTTTCATGTATGTTGACATGGTCCTGCAATCATGTTACCTGGATTCCCCACATCTCAGATTTCTGCACATTGATTGCACTTGGTAGTGTGACTTCAACTACAAGCAACATAGAAAAAGCTCTGCAAGGGTTTAAACCCCCAGGTTACAAAAAATCCTGTCATCCATTAAATGTAAGACCATTTTCTGTTCATGTCTTTCTGAGGAAAACAACATGCTCTTACACTCTTATGATGGGTTTGAATAGGGATTATGAGGATTGAGAAGTATGTGGTGTTTCAAATGAACTATTGATCCCGATTTGCTGTCAAAAACACGAGTTAACTGAAAAAGGAGGATAGGGACTTATACCAGCTTCAGTGTATAGTCTGTGCTGTTGGTACCTCATTACAGTCGATGCCGTTGTTGACCGACCAGGTCGTCTGGAAATACTCCAACATTCGTTGCTTGAGGCTCTGCGGCAGGTGATGGACACGTATGAAGTCCTTGAGGTCTTTCGTTCTGGTGTGGTACTGGGACCAGCGTGAGTACATCCTCTGGATAATGGCTGTCACATTACCAAAGACCAATGCGTGCATCAGTGCTGCAGGTGTAGAAAGAGGAGTGCAAGGGATAAGGGAGAGATAGTGATAATGGAGCGTAAGCATGAATGAAATATAAATAGATAATGGACTGTCAGGGATCCAAAATAGGAAAAACCTTTTGGGTGTTTTTTTTAATAGAAGAAGCTTGGCAGGTGTAGGAAGAGAAACTATTTTATTAACAGTGAGGAGAGCAGTGCAAAATGAATTTGATATGCCCTCAGACGACTACTTAAACCAAGTAAAGGGTGCAGTGAGAGCCACAACTAGGAGAAGCCATGGGTCTTCACACTCAAACAGACCTCTTCAAAACCACACAGACTCATACTAGTATGCTTGTAGCCCCACTGCCAATAGATTTGGACAGGAATAAGCCAAGTTTGTACTCAATTAAATGCAGATTTTTACTACGATGCTTGTAGGCTGTATGACTTCCTGGGACTGATGAAAATTGAATTTCTAAAACCCTATTTGGATAATTTAAATAATTATTTCTGCCATGTAAATATAATTAAACATGATTCCGTTTTGGAAGCTGTCAATTTCCGCAACCAAATTAACAGTCAAACTAGTCAACCAGCTAAATATTATATTTGCATTCATGTCTTGCAGCTCTGCTCCTCCCCAACAGGAATGTCAGTGTCAGGACTGAGATGAGCTGATTTGATTGGTATGACAGACAGATAATGTATTCTGTTAATCTAATTCAGCTGTGCCACAGGTATGTCGCACACATCTGGACATGAAAGCAGCAAACACATCAAACTAAAAATAAAAAAATTCCTCTTCTAGGCGTGCAGTTATTCAATTCCTTCCACAATCTCATTACATTTGACCTATGCTCTGCTATAAATATGAAGGTGCTTTGTAATAGTTTTCGCATCAACGTGTGTGTGTGTGTGTGTGTGTGTGTGTGTGTGTGTGTGTGTGTGTGTGTGTGCAGTTCTGCCCTCAGGCAGCCAGAGACATTTAACATTTAGCCAAACTAAAGTGGGGAGTGTCCACAGGGAGAACGCCGCCATGGTGACCTCTCTTTATCCCCCAAAACCAAACCTATAGTGCAACAGTCCTCTTTAAACTGGATTAGACCATCTTATAAAGGTCTATTTAATAAATATTATACTTTCTATTGGAAGATAATAAAACTGAATATATATGATTGAAATCTGATTGTGTTACTATGGAATGCTTAAACCAAGAAATCATGGATTAGCAGTAGATGGAAATATAAATTTAATTTTTTGAATACTTAACGTACACGTGATCTGTGTGCATTTTGCGTACCTCCTATAAGCATGACGCAAATAGAGAATATCTTCTCAATGTCAGTGTTGGCCGACACGTTGCCGAAGCCCACGCTGGTCAAACTGCTGAGGGTGAAGTAGAGTGAGGCGATGTAGACGCTGCGAATGGCGGGGCCGCTGACGGTCCCGTTCACACCTCCTATGGCATAGTACGGCGACTCCAGACGCTTCCCCAGCTCATGCAGCCATCCTGTTTTTAAGATGGTGTAATAAGGGGATATTGATGGATGGAAGGAGAAATGGATGGTTAGAGCTGGTAACTGTAATGCAATCGTATTGTGTTTTCCAGGCTAGTGACATTAGACCACTGTCACAAAAGCATCTCATTAAGAGGCAACCTTGGAAAAATTGTTTTACAGTCTCATTACAAAACCTATATTTTCACACATTTTCCAGTCTTCTTGCATTCATGATGCTATCACTACAAGTGCACCATGCAATTCGATTTTTTTAAGAATGAGCTGCCGTAGTCATCCCAAAGCTCGGTGCAGTGAAGCATAGTATAGATGTAGACAAAGCTGACAGCATTGTTATGGAAACTGGTACTGTAAGCAGTGCTTTTCTCCTTGGATTTAACAGTAGAAGCAGATCAGATGCCTGGGAACCTAAACTGATCCTTGGTCAGTACAGTGTGCATACAGTCAGCTGATCCCAGGAGAGTCTCCTGCAGACACTGATGAATGGTAATTGGATGGAAGCCCCTCATAGCTGCCTGACTTCAACGCTCAGTTCAGCATCAGAACACATAATTAGGATACAACTCATTAATCCTGCCTCATGCACTGACCTGTTATTTCATGACACTGAAATGCAGTAATTGGTGAAGAGAAATCTGCATTGTTCTCATGACCCAGTCAATGCTGACCCGGAACCAGTTATGAAAACACCGGAGGGTTGTAATTGCAAGCAGTGCAAGCCCATCAATAATGACCAAAGATCAGCCCAATGGGGCCTCATTATGTGGGGGACCTGGAGGCTGAGGGGGAATTACGAGAGGAATTGTGCCATTCGCTAAGTCAGTTTTAACAACACACACGCACCTGCATGCAAGCACGCACACAGCTGATGTTATTGTTGCTCTAATAATTTCCATTCAATACGTTTTTTACAACAGACATAGGAATCAATAAAATCAATGAGGAAATCATGAACTTAATTAAGCTGTTTACTGAAATGTTTAGGAACCCAGACTCTGGACTGAAAACACCCACCCAACATTATGAGACCGTAACAAGGATGTCCAAATTCAATATGATGTGTTTCAAACTTACACCTATGTGGCCTCTTATCAATAGCTCAATGAGGATTGTCATGTCATACTGCAGTGCAACTATTGTGTCAAGTGCTTCATTATGCTATATGGTTTTTAATCTTGGTTGCACATAAACATCTGCCTTAATAGCTTGAAAACCTACACGGATGAGGTCCATTATGAGAAACATGGTCTACGGGTGAATATCAGATCTCACCTGCCTGGAAAACAAAACCCCTGCAGGTTTTACGCATTGATAGAAATAAGGAACTATAAAATTGCAATGCACCAGAGTATTGACAGGTAAATCAAGTTGCACAAATAACGTTATAATTGAGATAAAGCAGAAATCTTTGCTTATAAAATCCCAGTGTTTCCTTTATTTTAATTGAATACATAGCTTGACAGACCCTCAGGTAGAAAAATGGAGATAAAATGAAAACACTTCATTTGGCATCACTATTGCACACAAATACTTAAAAAAGACCACAAACAATTACATGAGCATCAATAACTTACTTTGATTTAAACTTTCATGAACAGACCTTCGGATTGTTAACCTTCTCACAACAAACTAACAAATACATAATATAAAGAATGTTCCAAAAGCCTGTGAAATTGCACACATAGATTTCATATCACATTACGGTGCCTTAAGACACACTTCTTGGTTATGGTATGGTGCCTAAAAGTACCCCCAGTGAACTGGAAGTAATAATTAAGTGGGTCTCACTACAATTATCCATTACTTTTTTAAACATCAACAACAGAGCTGGGAGAGTTTTTTGGATTTATGGGCATAATCTTTTTTTTTTACTCACCGATATCCCAGTTGTAGGCATTGGCCTCCATCTCCATCTTGCCGATAATGTACCAGATGCAGGCCATCCAGTGGGCCAGCAGTGCGAACATGGACATGAGCAGCGTCAGGACCACTGTGCTGTGCTGAGAGTAGCGGTCCATCTTCTGGAGCAGCCGCAGCAAACGGAGCAGACGTACTGTTTTTAACAGGTGGACCACGGACACCTGGAGATTGAGAACAAGGACCCAAGGTGAATGTATTCTCAGGATGTTGATCATTTAATTTATCACTTGTTAAACCATTCAATCCATTAAATCAATTCTTGCTAAAATCATTCAGTCCATCCAAACAAAAAAGATAAACCATCCAATTGGAATTGTCACCTTGTACAACCAAAACATATAGCATTGTCTTCACTATATATATCAACACTTTATCGTTATCACCTCCCTCTCCACAACTATAGCTCCTGAGGACAACATGTGTTGGTTTCCTTGCTAAGCAGTGATCAAGTACCATCTACTTAACCTCCTTTTCATTTGTTGAGTTTTTCTGGTGTTCTGCTAAGGGCAAAGTCAGAGAGACACACAGATATAGAGTGAAACACTAACTATCAAAGTGAGGAGCAGGCTGCAACTGTCTCCCCTTTTTACAGACAGTAAATCTCATGGGAAGAGTGATCAACCAGCTTAATACACACAAACACTCACATGCTAATAACACTGCCTGAAGTGATAAAAGCTCTTAGCCATGCTTCATGTACTCTCCAACATTAGAGGCTGCTTAAATTCTCTTCAATTCTATAATTAGAGCTTGAAAAATGCATGTAAACACTTCAACAATATGAGCTATATGAAGATTTCCTGATGATGGAGCCCTTTTTTATAAAGTGACCAATTAGAACGACCAGGCGCTTGCTCTTGCTTTGTTTGGTTTTTTTAATCTCTAATCCTCACCATTGCCTAGTATCCAGCTTCTTCCAATTGGCTGTTTTTTCTTACTCGTTCTTTCACTCTAACAAATTAAACTACTTTTTCCACATTTACCATGACACAATGTTTCCTCAGAGTTCCCTTTCACACAAACACACACACGTAGATGTGTTTGTCATCTATTGTGCACCTGCTGCTCAGGCACTCTCTACCAACAATCTATCCTTTGGGGCTCACCATTGTGTATCCCCATTGGACGGACGGACGGACGGACGGACACACACACACACGCACACACACACACACACACACACACACACACACACACACACACACACACACACACACTATCATTTACAAGGATGTAGGACATGGAAGCTATTTGTAATCTTTTCACAAGGATGTACTGTATGTTGCATGTGTGTGTGTGCATAGGCAACAAAGGACTGATGACAAAGGAAGAGATAGTGTGTGTGTGTGTGTGTGTGTGTGTGTGTGTGTGTGTGTGTGTGTGTGGATATGTTTTAACAAAGAGAAGAAGAGGTGTGGACAGGAGAGCTGCTCCTGTCTGTTTTCTAGTGGTTTGTGCACACTCTTGTTGTAATAATGGAAAACTGGTGCAGCACGAGTGGGTAATGAAGCCTCCTGCCGTGCCCTGGGGAGAAGCTCCAATTTCTCTCCACCATCTATCACCACCCGGCATCCCACCTATGGCGAGAGCAGGCTGCGCCACAACCCATTCTCCTCCAGCAGCATAAGCAGTAAGCAATGCGATGTACCAAACAAAGCATTCACAGCTCCTGCTGATTTCTCCTTCAACTTTGCCTTTACCACTTCCATTTAACCCCTGCCACTAGCATTTGCATTTTCTCTGCTCATCAGGTGTGAAATTTACATTTAACTACTTGATTGACTTTCTTTTCCTCTGCTTTTTAAGGTATGTATTTGTGCACAAGACTGTACCTTTACAGAAATGCTCATTATTTCTCCCCCTGTAGCTTCGCCGACTTATCAATTTGATTTATTTTCATTGATGCAGCAGCACCAAGCCTGTAAGCATCCATAACATACGGTTCTCTAATACCAACTAGGCCTCCAGGCCCAGAAGCATTTATAGGAGCTTTAATAATAATTGCAGCTGTATTGTTAACACATTGCTGTGTTTGATCGTGGAGTAAAGGCATTATCGCCACAGGAGACTAGTGCTTTCATCATCATCTTACTGCTGACCACTCTGTGTAGATGATTTTGATATTACTGTCTTCAAAATATGAAAGCTAGATGGTCAACGAGTTGGGTGTAGCACAATTTAAGTTTCAGAACTAAAGAAGTGCAGTGAAAAGACAGCAAAAGCAAAAATGTACTTTTTTGTTGTACCTTAAAAAACTACTCTAGCACCCTTAAACTACTTCAACTAACAACAAAAAAACATCAACAAAATTTAGTTTCTCAAAGGAATGCATTTTATTCAAATTATCCCTTCACATACATTTGTTGTGGGACACTCACACAACAAAGGAAGACACCAGATTAACAGGTAAGAGGGATGATCATGGGAAATAGGAAAGTAGGAAGGAAATAAAGAATTTCTATGTATTGGATAAACAAGAAAAGTGAAAGAAAAAGAGTGGAAAGGGTGAATGGGATCACATGACAAACTGTAAAATATGCCAAAAATGCGGAAAGAGTTTTGTGGCCCTTTGGCTTATTTTTTGAAAGATGGCTTTCCTCAAAGGGGACATCAGTCTGAATGCTCCATCCTTAGGGGACACCATGCAGAACGCTCAGCAATTACTGGCCACTCCCTCTGCCCGGTGGCGGCACCCAAATCTCACCCAAATCCCTAGCTACTGCTGGGAGTGTGTGGTATTTCCATTAATAGAGTCTGGAACCACACAGGCACCTTTGCCTGAAGCGGCCTGTCACTGTGCCCACCCCTCCACTCACACACAGGGGGCTACTCCTCCTGCTCTTTCTCTTTTCTCTCAGTAATCTTACCACTAATCTTTCTTTCATTACATTGAACACATCTTCAAGAAGAATAGTTCATCCTTTATTGTTTTTATTACTAGTTTAATTTCTATTCTATGAGCATTCCCCAAACATTTTTTGTCTAGCTACGTGGCAGGAGGGATGTTTATTTTGCACAGAAATAGAACAAATTACATCCAATGTACTGTGTGATATATTGAGCGATGTATGAATGGACATCACGTCATCGACTGATTATTCATAGGAATGTCTTGTTTTAAATGATTACAAAAAGCAACTTCAGAAAATAGACTTTGTTCTTCCATTGTAATCATGATGGAACTGGTTATTGTCAAACTTATTTTTTCCAAACTTGTTTGTGTGTATTTTTGCGTTGTGTCTAATGGATGTAATATTGTAATATTGTTTGTTTTATATCATATATATATCATAGGGATGTCATGTCCAAATTCAATTTAGTACGTTAATACGTTATTTGTTTAATTGTGTAACTGTTGTATGTGTTTTATTGCAGTTGTAATTGTGAGTTGTTTGTGTTGATTTGTCTCTGCATCCCAAAAAATAGTAATACAGCAGCTAATGGGGATCCAAATAAACAATCTTTGAAACTAGCAATTGTATGAAATCCAATACTGTACTTGGACTTTTTGACTCACATTACAGTGGTTGAGTGAGTGGAAACAACTAATCTTTCTCTAAATGAGAGGCCAGAAAGCAAAAACGTTCATAAGTAACCAATAAAAACCTCCTTATTGAACAGTGTTTCCAGTGATGGACAAGACATGAACGTCTTCCTAATTGCTCCAGATCTCTGTTTCTTCCTCCATTCAAGTATTCTTAAGGGGGGCATGTATTGGACTCAACCAGAACAGAAAAAAAAGGTTTTAATGATACAGGTTTCATTGTTTTCTTAGGTCTTGTACAGTATATGGAATCAATGAGACAAAACAAAGAAGCACTGGAAACAGTGCATGCAATCTTATGACGTCAAATGTGCAGGTGGTGTTAGACTTTATAATGCACCCCTATGTTGACAGGATTACTGGGCAATTCATACATCATGAGATTTGGGTTTTTACAGTATTCAAAGTCACATTCAATAACTTGCTTTTTTTATTTCTTTTTACACTGTGTTAAATCTTTTCAGAGAATAGTATTTTATATAAAATACTTGGATACAACTTTTTTGTTGTATTTTAAATCAAAGTACTAATACATTTACAGATGTGAGTGAACAGTAGCTCTTTGATTATGTTTTATATTAAACCCTGGGGGTTAGCTAATGGCTACTTACCACGCTGACTTTGAAGGCATAGAGCAGGTCAAAGGGCAACGCGGCCACCAGGTCAATGATGAACCATGTTGTCAGGTAATGGATGCAGATCTGCCGAGCGTCAAAGATCACCTGACCCGATTTGCTGACATAAGTTGTGCGAAAATTAAAAACAATGTCTGGCAGGAAAGACAAACAGAGTTGGGGGTTTGGTTATTGTAAATATACAATATATTTGCACTTAAATTGGATTGAATAGTTTATAAAAAGTGTAATTCTCAGTTCTGAAAGTCTGAAACTAACCTATGATGAACAGTATCTCGACTGCGATATCACTGACAGTTGTGGTGCGGGTCAGGTCGTCGTCATCACCGATGAAGCACACGTTGTAGGGCACCGTCACAGCAACATAGAACGTGGCAAGTAGAATCAGCCAATCCCAACCAGCTTTGAATGTGCTGTAGTGAAGTAAGATGAATTTTGACTTCTTGGCATCTGCTACCTTGTACTCTGGCAGAGCAGGCAGATCCCCAAACACATTCTGGACAGGATAAGAAAACAAAAGTAATAAAGTAGCAATAACTTGTTTCATCCAGCCTGCGTGTAGTCAAGGCTAAACCAAGATGAGGCTTGCATGCAAAAAAATATATTTAAAAATGTACTGTGAATTGTCAACCTAGCAGGCTAACTAGAAACTATTTAAGCAAACGCTATTGGTCATGGACAAAAATAATCTTGATTGGGTTGCAACTTAACTCTTTTGGTACATTCTTACTGCTCTCGTCAGCCTAGCAAGCAACGGTTTTCAGTGAAAAAGTTCAGCATGCTACCTGCCTAGCACCAAAAGGCAGACAAATTTAGCAACCAGCTATCATGTTGCTGTGGAGCATAGCCCGATCAGACAGATCGCGCTTTAGTACCCTGGGGCAACTTTTTGCAATAATTTTTTTTAATTGAGTGTGAAGCGTTTTGCTTACTGCTTTTGCGTGAGTTAAAAAAAAAACGCCCAACATCATTTAACTTAATAGCTTTAACAGCTAAATAATGGTTGGCTGAGGATGGGTAACTCAATGGTTGCCTAGTAAGAACAACAAAAAGACGCAACTGCTCTGATCAAGCGTCTTCAACGAGATATTTCCCTCAGGAGCGTGAGGAGAATGAATATTTAACTTTTCACATATGTCAGGTTGACTGTAAATGAATGCTAAAGTTGCTTTCTGTCTGAAGTGTTAATATGGTCTTTGCATATTAATTTCAAATATAATATGTTGTTTAAAGCTTGTGCTGCCCCCAAGTGGCCTCAAATTGTTTACGCAGGTTTAAAATAAATATTAATAATAATAATTTATACTGTTTATTGATCCCCAGTGGAATCCCCCAGTGGAATCCCCAGAAATTACAATTTACACTCTGTTTGTTAGTAATCACTACACATTGGCCTGAAGTGTTGTATTGCAGTTGGACCTGTTCATGCACAAATGGGGAGATCTCAGAGTGAGTGGGCTGCCAGTGCTGGACTAGCGCCCTGAGCGAATGTCATCTCTCCAGCTACCAATCCACACTCTGTACTTGTGTCCATTTACCGTAAGCTTCTGGCTGTCTAAACACAAGGTTGCATTACACTTCAGTTTATTAAGATCAGAGACATGACAGTAAAACTAGCTTGTTAGCCCCATTACTGTATGTCTTGAATTCATTACAGTTGTTTACATTTTTTTAAAGTATCCAGATGTTTTGCATCTAGTCATGAATATCTTTGGTGTCTGATTACATTAGATGGACTTACATTGATGCTACAAATAAATCATGTTCTTGCTACCCCTCTCCAACTAGACACAATATTTCTCCTTGGCTCCCTGCCCTTGGATTGTGTCCACTGTGCTTCAATAACAGCATTGATCTTCTCACTTCCTATATTACAGTCTGCCCACTTCTTTATCATTTTACATCCTAACCTGTTGTTTGAATTGCTTAATGGTACCTTGTTGAGTTTAATCTTGCTCTTGCTCTTCTCTCTGCTGTGTAGGTGACCAGAGATGTGGTAAAGCACTGTACTGCTCCGCAGACGAGCTGAGCTGAACGGAGAGCCTGTTTTCACCTTGCTACGCCGTCGATCTGTAAACACACACACACACACACACACACACACACACACACACACACACACACACACACACACACACACACACACACACACACACACACACACACACAGAGGTTAGTACATATCCCCCCCTGCAATTCTTTACCCCCCAAGGTTAACTGCTGATGACTGAATCAGTCATTAGGCTTGATGAAATACATAATATCCCAACATGAATGAGAAAACATAAATATGCAACAGGAAGAATGTGTCATTTCTGAGCTAATTGCACAATTTCTGAGTGATACAATAATTTAGCTTTAGCTTTGTTATTATTCTGCCATAAGTATTGGTTGATGATGTCTTATTGTGTATACACTACAGCTAAAGTCAATTTCCAGCTTTGATAAGTTGCTACTGGTGCAGAGAGGCTGTTCTGTAGTGTAGTATGGTAGATTATCTATGGTTGATTGCTACTGGGGTGGGTTTGTGTGTGCGCTTGCTGGCATGCTGTGTGTGTGTGTGTGTGTGTGTGTTGTAGTAGTAGATAAAGTAGATAATGTAGGTGTGAAGTGTTCAGACTGAGGAAATGGGTAATGGGAGAAGGCATTTATTGCTGCTGGGTTCTGAGCCCCATTCTCACTGTTGTGAACCCGCAAGAAAAGACCAAAGCCAGATTGGCTTGATTGTGAATTATGGCAATAACAAAGCTGGAGAATAGAAGTGATAACTGCTTTTGAGTGTCTTTTGGAAAGCGTGTGTGCTCTGTGGTGTGTGTGTGTGTGGACCCCCAGATGACGCGAATAGACAGGGCCCATCCATAACGCGGTGCAGCCCTGGGGGATGCGGCATGGCAGGAGCACAGAGACATGCTTATTTTTAGAACTAATGAATTTCCCTCCACTTTTATAGCCCTTCTTACAGGGGCAGAGAGGGAGTATGGGTGAGGAGGGGTGAGGTGTGTTTTGTGTATAACGGGGGAGGCCGAAGGCATGTAGGGCAGATAGGGGAGGTGGCAATGGGGTAGGAAAGGAGAAAGCAGAGAAGGTGAGGAGGGGAGACGGGGGGTGAAAAAGAGAGGAGATTGTTGTTGCTAGTTTCAGTCTTTTGCACATTGCCCGGACTGGGTCACATCCGAGGTGTCCGTACATCAAAAGGCTTGAAAGGCTTCCCCAGTTAAATGAAAATACCCCAATGATTTTATTGTATCTGCATTTCACCAGGTTGGTCTTATTTCTCTTTTTAAACACATTTAATGATTTTATTTATGTCCATAAATTCTTTTCTATGAACTTTGTAACTTTGGCGTTATACAGTACAAGCCAAGTTTACTTCTAACTCTTCTAAAGTGCAAATGTTTTGCAATATTTACACGTATATTCTCATTTAAACTTGCTTGTCAGACCCAAAGTCATAATAGTAAGGAGTTAGTCTGTCCAAAGACATGCTACATCAGCCTTTCCTATTCTATGAAAAGCATTTCATTATGTGGGCAAAAATAACTTTTGCTTTCCGCTTCCTGTTCTCCTTTATTTACAGTAATGAGAGTAATTAGGCAAATTCAAGGAAAGCAAGCCTGAGATGAGAAAAGTCAGGGATGCTGGCTTTACAGACACATACACATACAAATACACGCTCACACATTGACCTTCTCTTTAGCCTTGTAGGTGGCTTTTGGCTTTAGCTTAAGGTAAACCTTTGAGAATATTGATTTCGCGGGCAGAATTTGCAACTTTTCCTCCTTTGTTTTCAGAACAATGAATATAATTAAAATACTGGAAGGGCAAACTTGAGGTGAGGCTCCTCTGGGTTGGTTCATTGTTGGAGTGGAAATCAGTTCAGTTCTGGTGCAGCTTGTGGTTAGCTGCCCAATAGCCATGAGCCTCACCTAACTTGTTCTTTTGTTAATTGAGAACAAATCTTTCTTTGGAGAGAGCAAATCTTTCTTTGAAGAAAACAAACTCTCCTTCAACACATGGCAATCACACATGTTACAATAGAGGCTGAGGATTGGTTTTGTCTACAAAAGCAAGCATGACGTTTGCAATTTGATCCCCTGATACACCCCTGCTACTTTATTAGAGGCATTAACATGACCAAACAATAATAATAACAACACACCTTCTACATACATGCACATACTGACCTTCCTTCTTGTCGTCGTGGATGGTTTTGGCTTTAGTGTCGGTGATGTCCTTAAATGAAGCCAGAAAGAGTACCACATCTCCCTTCTCATTCTTAATTGGCACAATGTCCAGCAGGCACCAGAAAAGCACAGCTGAAAGAGAAGAAAAGTTATATACACCACTTCTGATCATACTCAGTTGATTTACCGTGTGTGTGTGTGTGTGTGTGTGTGTGTGTGTGTGTGTGTGTGTGTGTGTGTGTGTGTGTGTGTGTGTGTGGCACTTATTAATAAGCATATCTACAGTTGGAAGTCCTTGGGGAGAAGCAGGGCCTTTAAATAGACCAAGTCGCTGTTCCCCAGGCACAGCAATGAACCCATCTCTGAGGTCCCATCTCTTGCTAGATAGATTGCTTTTAAGAGGAACTGCAGGTCAGCATGTATGTTTCTGCACCAGCTTGTGCTTATTACTGTATAACTATTTTAAGTTTGATTCACCAAAACAATATCACAGGAAACTGATGGCTTAAATGATGGATTATACCATTCTGTACACAAATGTGCCATCCCTTTTTCAGTTAGTCTTTAAAGCAGCTATAAAAATGTTTTTACTTACACTGTTTTGCTGAAGCATTGTAAATTGGAACACACTAAAATTCAATTAAGTCTGACAACATAGAGCTGAGCCTGACCACCTAAGTCTGAGTTGTTCTACACAGCCCATCGTACAGAGAATACACCTTTGTAATTTGGGTAATAACATGGCCTGTCCTCTGGCACCCACTTTGTATTTCTTTCAAGGATTTTCACATAAAGGGCGTTAAATTATGTTGAGCGTTGGAGTGACTCATAGGTGTTAGCCATGTTAATATTAATTAAATAATCAAATTCAGTCCAATCCACATCATGCTGTAGCATATGCATAACAGTGTCATTTGTACAAGTTTGTTCTGGTAGAATATATTCGACGTAGGGGTATTTTTCTTGTTTTCTCTTTGATAGTTTGACTTATTTAAAGGTCAACTAATATTTTTGTCATCTTGTCAAAATGTATCTTCAAAGGGGCTGTACTTGACATTCAGAAAATTAATATAGCAGTAAACTATTTGCTATGTAAAGATGGAGTGATGGCGTGCTGAGCAGAGAAAGCAGAGAATAAAGTCACACTCCCTCTGTTTCTGTCAGTGTTCTAATCTGAGTTTCTCTGTTATTTATTTGAATAGTCGTTACAACCATGGGTGCATGTATGTGCATGTGAGTGCCTTGTGTGACGGTATTAGATGCCGGTGGCCATGTATCGGTATTTGGCGAGTTGTGAAACGGTCTGTGAAAGCTGTATGGTGGCAATGTCAGACCACGTTTTTCAGTATTTCGATTTTTTTAACCTCAAAAACGTGTTATGTACACAGATTTTGTTAAGATGAAAGTGTTCAAAGCAGCGGTCATGGTCTACCTGTTATTCCTTTCTATCCAGACTGGAAATGAATTGCTGATTAAGAGGGATTTCCCATGGAGTTCCCTCCCATCACTCCCACTCACTCAATCTTCCTGCCCAAAAGATGAATCAATCACAGTGTTTTTTTCTCTGCGTGTGCATGTGTGTGTGAATATTTGTATGCCTACAAGACAAGGCAGCACTATCAAGATCACAGCGAGAAAAAGAGTGTGCCTGATTGCGAGCATACAGCTTCCTTTTTTTCTCTAGCTGACTGACGGAGAACAAACTAAGTCAATCAGCTACGTTTACTTTCAGGATTCCGCTGTGACAGACGGAAAGAGGGGATGAGACAACATAAAAAGGCAGAGGAAAAAAAAACAAGATAAGCATGGGAGACACACAAATTGGCACAAACTGTGCTATGTGAAAATGGTAAAATGGTGAAAAGATAGAGACAGAGGCAGATGTAAGGTAACTAAAGGAAAGAGAAAACTGAAAGAGAACAGAAAGACAAAATAAATCTGTGGGGCATGACAGAAAAGACCTCAAAGCAAGAGAGTGGCATAGACAGTCACATCTGTGGTGGTATTACTGAAGCTTTGTGCCTATGCAAACTGCACTGAGTCATCTAAAGAATAGGCCTGATTTATAAAGCAAAAATCATGGGAAAGTGGCACAACATCTAACACATACACCATGATACTTGCATTTTTGTAAAAGAGTCTACAGTAGAAATTCCTTTCAGATGTTGTCAAAGCAATGTCACAACAAGGTCCATTTAGTAGCTGTGTTGTAGCTTTGGATCGTACCACAAGATCTTCCTGCTCCTGGTGTTTGATAGCCTGATAGGTGTATTCTCCCTAACAGCTGCTTCCCCAGTTAGAGAAACCACTGACCTATCAGATATATATATATATATATATATATATATATATATATATATATATATATATATATATATATATATATATATATATATATATATATTTATATAAATGAAAAGTAGCAACATAAAAGTGTAGATAAGTATAGTGAAAAACATATTTTGTCACCACTTCTCTGCATCTGAAACGGAAAATAATGTTGGTCGGTTATAGGGGTGGGAATCACCAGATGCCTCCGATACAATATCATCACGATATTTATGCCACGATACAATATTATTGCGATTTTATACATACATTTAATACATTTCACTGTTTGTTCATATCACTTCAATTTTATGGTTGCAAAATGGGATTGTCAAGCAGACAAAATGACCAACACATATACTATAATAAAAGGTCGATACTTGGCACCTGTGCATCGATACAGTATTGCCACTGAAAATATCGCAATACTATGCTGAATCAATTTTTTCCCACACCCCTAGTCGGATACAGTGGTCAGGGCAACCAATCCTAATAAACCCCTTTCCAAACATGAACACAATGTCAGCCTGAACGAATAAAGTGAATTGAAAAGGCTCATTAGGCTAGGTGTTTGTCCTGCTGTCGGAATTACAAATGTTCAAATTTCCATTTTTCTGAGCACTTTGAATAGTTCCTGTGTGATGATGATAAAATGATAAAAAGCTAAAAAAAACAGCTACTAAAGGGACCTAGTAGTGAGACAATTTTATCATCATGTTTCCAAAGTCAGGAATGTGCTTTCAATCTCCATCCTTACAGTTGCGTGGTCTATGTAGAAATGAGAAGGCTTGCAGTGCTGACAATGTATAAATAAATAACTTATTTGTCTTGATTTGTGACGGAGCAACTGCAGAGAAATTCCCCAAAAAACACAAATGTACCCTTGATTTAAAAAAAACAACACAAAACTGGATCTGCTGCAAGAACATAGAGCATTGAAGTGAAGAAAACTCTTGCACCACGGCTAGCTTCTGGGCTCAGTGTAATCAAAGAAGACAGGGTTAAGGAGTCACTAGCTTACAGCTAGAAAGAAAATTGAATGTGTCTCAGCGTTAAAAGATAACTGGATGACTATCAGTAACTGGATGTTACTGATTGCTTGGTTAAATCACCTTTTAATGAGAATAGGCCAATTAAAAAAAAGTTATATGTCCTCCAGCCATTACTTCATCTATCCGTGGGTCCATCTATGCCAATTTAAATGTGGCATCTTCAGAAATAGCCACAGAGATCTGCTATCCATTTATGTAAATGAAAAGTCCAACATGGTAATCACTGTGCACTCTCTAATTGCTTTCTGTGCTTGTCTTCTCGCCTTGGTTCCAACACTTAATTGGCAAATGGTTGAGGAAGGCACACAGTCTGTGTGCTTGATGGTAAAGTGGTAAGGTATGAGCACAAAAGAGCAGCAAAATGATAAATGGAGGACAACAATTGAACCAACAACTTAAGACGCAACAAAAAGCTAAATTAGCTTTCCACTGTTTACCTGTCTTTTTGTAGAACATGATCTCATCTTTAAACTCCTTTCGCTCCTCCAGGGCTTCGTCAATGCTGAAGATGATGCTTTCACTGGTCTCTGGCCCATACAGGAATTTACATGCACAGCTCTTCTGCATGACCTCGGCCCGGGAGAAGCCTGTAAGCTCACAGAAGCCATCAGAGCAGTAGACGATGGGAAAGCCCTTCGACATCTGCGCGTTGGCCAGGATGAAGTTGCTGTCTGCAGTAGTAAAGGGAAGAAGAGGCAAGGTAAGAGGACAATATGGAGCTGAGGCAATTACATTATACTTGAGGTAGTACGGGGTTAAAGATATCTGTGAGTTTGAAGGAATAATGAGCTGTGAGTTTAGCCAAGTTTAGCTCAATTCCCAGCTCCTTTTAAAATAAAGGCAATACTGTTAAACTTCCCTGTTTACGTTTCTTCACACTGAATGCAGTGACAAAAAACTAACGACTCTAGGCAAGAATGAAAAAATAGTAAAACTCCAAACTATAGTTTTAAACTATTCATTATTATGCTCATTTAAGAATCCTTGGAGGTCCCAATAACAATCCATAGACAACAACAGATCCATAGCACTGCAAATATATGGAAAAAGCAACACTGGTAACAGTAATTATTATTATTACCAAGGTTATTACCAAAAGAAGTTGTGTTTTTAAACTTCAATTGACTGAGCATGAAACCTTTTATAATTAAGTTTCAGCCACTTGGAAGCAGCACAACAAGCTGACAACAAGCTGACATAGCTGAGCATTTTAGCTTGTAGTTGCGTATTCTCACATCACATTACTACTACTGGACATTATGACTACTGTTCCCAACTGAACTTTAGCCACCTCATCTAGAATGTTGTACCGCAAACTGGTTGTGAGACCACTGTTCTCTCAGCTTTAACCACCCACTTTAAACTTTAGATGATAAAAATGAAAGCAAATTCAAGTCAAGGGGTGCCTCTCTGGCTCTTACACTCAATTGCTCTCACTGGCCACTGGGGCTAAAATGTGACTTTTAATGCACCGATACACAGGCTGATTGGATCTTCAGCTCAGGTAGATGAAGGCCTGTGGGCTGTAACATGAAGGTCATTTACCTCAATAAATGAATCCTACTCTTGATACTCATTCCCTTGTGTCAAGAAACTGACCCCGAATTCACAGTACTGTTAATAAGGAGATACGTTTAAGAGACATTACAAAGTTTAAACAAAAGTGTGAGAGCAAAAAACCTGAGTGAGGAATGTGCTGGATTGATGACAGTGAAACAGAATCACATTAGTGATTCAATCACAATTAATTAGACTATTTGTGTCTAGCACTAAATACCCGATTGAAATGCACCAGCTGTTCAAAACCCATCTATTATGGCATACAAACGCACCCACTCATCCACACAAACAAACAGCAGTGCTGATAGACAGCTGATGTTTACGGTACAATGCCATCATACAAGACAGTGGGCTATATTGGTTGGCAGATTCTGTAGTGTGCGTGGATGTAGATGTGTGTATTTGCGTGTGCACCTCCTAAAACTATAGCCCCTAAGTCTCAAATGACTAACACACATATTTGAAGGGACATGCAGCATTAACAAGTGATACACAATACATTTGGAAACATTAGCATAATCACAGTATATAAATGAGTCACACACTCATGAAGTTGCACACTCAGAAACATACAAAGCGACGTGAGCTTTTTTATTATCATAGCTTGAGACATCTTGCAAAGTGACTTGTTTCAACAACATGAATCTATTTTCTGCATCAATAATTCCTTTTTCCACCAACCCCAATGTTTAATTGTTTTATGTTGTACATCAGGCTTTGTTGAAGGAAACCACCTTAGATTTGAACGGGGAATTCAGCGGCAGAGAACAAAACCCTTGTATGCGTCCCTCAAGAGAAATGAGCAACATGTCCTTTTTCATAATCCCATTCAGCAACAACAATTGCCTCAGCATGCTCGTTGGCACTCTCTAAAAATCAGCCGGCTCTCAGCCCCAAACCCATTTGCTCCTGAAGGTGTACATCTTTAAAAATGGCTCATAAATATATACTTTAATTTCTTTAAAATGCTAAATAATTTTCTAATGCAACTGGGCACTGTAGTTTTTAGCAAATGTTACTCAAACAAGAGTAAATAGTGTATTTTTAGTAACTATTTTCACAGGCAGATTTGGTTGCTCTAATGACTCCAGCAGCAGGAGGGAGTATGCAGTCTTGACTAAAAATAAACTACAATTCCCATGTTCATCATAATGAAGAAACATGTCCCCCACTGCAAAGGCATGACTTACTTATGTGTTATTTAATAGGACACATAGTAATACATTACAATAAGGTACACAAAAATGTAAGTAGTTACTGAGGAACGGAACAAAATGGATAAATGAGTTAGTTAATTAATGATTAGTTACTAATTGACTGACATTCAAAGGTCCCACGAAATGTAAATTTCACTTTATGATGGTTTTTAACATTAATATGAGTTCCCCCAGCTTGCCTATGGTCCCCCAGTGGCTAGAAATGGCAATAGGTGTAAACCGAGACCTGGGTATCCAGCTCTGCCTTTGAGCAAATGAAAGCTCAGATGAGCCAATCTGGAATCTTACGTTACCTCCCCTTTCTCTGCTTTGCCCACCCAGAGAATTTTGCCCACCCGTGAGAGAGAGACATCATGGCTTTAAAATGAGCAAAGTGGTAGTGGTAGGCCTCACCCCCAGCCTCCACCTTGCCCCCCACCCCTCCTCCTAAAAAGCTACAGACTCAGAAATGGCACATACTAAGGAAAGCTTATAGTGGGACTGACTCTAGTGGCTGTAATTCTTCACCAAGGCAGAAGTTTGGGAAAGAGACTTCAGATATGGTATTAGGGACCACTAAGGTCTATATAAAAGCATCCAAAGAGCACCATGTCATGGGACCTTTAGGCACTAATGATTAGTTACTGGTAAACATAATAATAGCTACTGTTAACTGAATGAGTAACGAATGGTTAGCTAGTGATACGTTATTGGTAAACAGACTGGTAGCTACTGCTAAATAAATTAGTAATGAAATGGTTAGCCAATGATTAGATACTGGTAAACAGAATGGTAATGAGTAACAAGCTTTGTTACCGTAACTAATTGTTAGCCAACCATTTGTTACACATTCATTTAACTGTAGCTACCATTCTGTTCACCAGTAACTAATCATTCGTGCTTGAATTGCAGTCGATCAGTAATAACCATTTGATACTCATTCGTTTCACATTCGTTCCTCATTAGTTCCTACATTTTTGTATACTTTATTTTAAAGTGTTTCCAGACACATGTCTTTTCTTGAGATTGGTTGATATTAAGAAAATTACAGATTATCACCAGACTCATTATAAAGGATAATTTGTTTTCAATTTTTGGTCATCAGTTCAATTGCTTACGATATGCTTTTTATCAAAGTAACTGAGGACATCTACGAACACAGTGACTTGCCTAAATAGAGGTCAGAACGGGCAAAAGACACAAGGCAAGTTGTATACAAGCCTTGTCCACTACTTTATTTGGACATTAACATCTGTAATGTTGGTAATAATCCCTACTAGGGTGCCCGGGGAGCTCAGTTGTCAGAGCAGGCGCCCATGTGTAGAAGTTTACTCCTCGACACAGCCCTGCGGCCCTTTGCTGCATGTCATTTATTTTTGGCATGGCAGTCGCTGTCTTCTCACATCTCTTTTACTTGGTCAGTATAATCTTACCATTATCAACAGGAATGATGATGATGATGATGATGATGATGATGACTAAATTATGAAATTAAAACCCAAGTGGTCATTATCTGGAGTAATGTGTTTTTGGAATCATAGTCAACACAGATGAACCAAACACAGTGACAGTGATACCGTTTATAAAAGAGAAAAACACAATGAGACTGACATGTCAGCAGTAATACCCTGACTGGATGGCCCAGACAGATGGTCAGAGTGGGTATAGCATTGGGACCGTCTGTCAGACGTGAGGCCCTTCAGGCTTGGGGTAAGCAAGAGAGAAACCGACAGGGCTGCTGGCTTCTCAGGGACCCAGAGAAAAGGCCTGCAGCCTGTCTGGTGGCAGTTCCCCAGTGCACGAGAGGATGGTGTTGACAGAAAACGCATGTTTACAGGGAAATACACACTATGCTGTCTTTGACAGTGGATTACTTTGCTGTGATAGAATTGACAGATTTACTGTATATTGTTTGAATGTACAGTAAAGGTGATGTTAGCTTATATCTCTTTGTTGTGATGCATATTGGATCACTTATCAAATGTATGCTGAATGCATGAATGGAGATACAAGCTAAAGACACTGTCATGCACATATTTAGTGTTTTAGAGAAATTAGTTTTGGCAACCAAGATTTAAGGAGCTTTATGAATTGTAGTATTATTTATTTGTCATTTAATAATCCGTTTTGCGCAATATCAGCCATTACTACTGTTGTACGTTGACACAGAACAACAGGACATGATTACAATGTTCTTAACCTTTACTGTCATTTCTTTACTTTGTTCTTTCCACCAATTTCCCTCATCTTTCATTTTCTCTACTTGTCATTTCTCCTCCTCCCTCCTACTGTCCTAATTTCCTTTCCCCTACTCCTTTACTAAGGTGCCAGCATGACGCCCCCCCCCTCTTGCAACCACCTACTTTCTAATATTCCTAACCTTGCTCCCTTTTTTTCTTCCCTCTCTATATTTCCTCTTTTCTCTCAATCCCTCTCACTGACATTTGCCCTATCCTTCCTTGCCTGTCAACCTGCCTTCCTTCCAAGTTGTTCTTTATGTCCCTCTTATCATTTTGGATCTCTCCACCTAATTAGTCTACATCTCCACCCTTCCCTTGAAATTCCACCAGACTATCCCTCTTTTTCTTTCCATCACTCTTTGCACATGCTCACCTTCTTCTCTACCACCTCTACAAGAGCATCATCTGTCTACTTTCACTATCTTCCCTCTGCACCCGAAGCTCCACTAAAGGTCTAACTCATCTCTCCTTCTGAGTCCTTTTCTGATTTCATCTCACCATCTCCCACTCCACCACCTCCCCTTTGTCTCTCTCTTTTGTTCATTTTTTTTTTTTTTTTACTCTGGATCTTCTCTCCTCTGTCTCAACCTCTTTACCAGCTCCTATTTCTCTACTATATATCTCTCCATTCTGAATTTTTTTGGCTAATTGCTCTGGTGTAGAAGCCCATAGATCATCTCCCCTCATGCTCACACTATTGCATGACAGCTGCTGGGGAAACCCCACAGGGACCCAAGATGAGGAGTAGGAGAAGGAAAGACGGAGACAAAGAAAGAGAGAGGGAGGGTGGGTGGAGAAAGAGGGAGGGCAGGGAGAGAAGAAAAAGGAGAAAGAAATGATTTCAGAGCTTTTTAAGCAATAGAAGTCAACTCATCTGCATTGTAATTGTTGGTGAATTAATGAAAAACAAAAAAAATTAATCCATCAGGTACATTCCTTCACTACACCCTACTAAACAGATGGACTAGTGGGGAAGAGATGAGTGTATGTTACCTTTTCTACACACTGCTTTGTCCCAGATTTGTAGTTTTAAACGCACAAATGCTTACAAATTAGACATTAGCTCCTAGACAGCACCGGGACACCACTAAAAGTAACCCCTGAGCTATTTACAGCACAGTAACTCACATGATGGGTGAGCAAGTGTGAGGAAGTAATGGAGACATAGACAGAGAGAGAAAGGGAAGGAAGCAGAAACCAACAGAGAGACAGCACAGGGAAAAATGGATGGCAAAGTAGATGAGAAAGTGAAAGATGGGGGAGTGTGGGCAGGTAAGGGTAAGAGAAGGTGAGACTGAGAAATATTCAGACGCAGACAGATAAGGGTGGGAAAGGGACAGAGAGGGATAGGTTGATGTGAAAAATTGAAAGCCAGTGAGATGGCGCAATGAGAGGTTGGAATGATGAAAGATGGAGATGGAGTGTGTTCAAAATTGGCAGAGAAGTGGAGAGATGGATGGAAAGACCTCCTCACCCCTTTGCCAGAATTCATGCCAGCCTCTCAGAAATCGCTACAAAGCAGTCACATAACCACAAAGAAGTCACTCTAGAGTTGCCATAGTAACCACTGACACACACCATAGCAACCAAGGTTACAACTGTAGTTTGTCTTGTATTCTGAATGTAGTCCACACATGGGATTATGAAATTGATGTAACTGCACTGTATCAACAAATTGTAGGTATCAATTAATTGGTATTTTGTGTTGAAAAGCACATATATACACACGGAGGACATGCATGCACACACTCAGACAGCCATTCAAACAGTGGTAATCCTCTCACACCATAACTGAAGACAGAAAATTATTAGACTAATCAACTGCCTTAATCATGGTCTGTGGCTTTTTATCATACAGTCCCCCAGGCTCTCACCAATTGAAACATTACACCAGTCATTACATTCCTGTAATTTGTAAGCCTGCCTCCCTCTACCCTTTTCCCTTCTTTTTAATCTACCTGTCTTTGTCTGTATCTTTTTCCACCCTCCATTATCTTATCCCCTCTCTGTCTCTTCAAAATGTTGGGTCATAGCCTCTCTCTTTCTCACAAAACCCAATCGTGTCATTTGAAAAAGTAATTGAGTCTAAAAATGGCCGAGTTGGCCAGGACTTTGCTGGAAAACCCCGTTTGTCAATCGTTTTGGACAGTCCATTAGAGATGGTGATTAGGAGAGGAATCTTGCTAATTAGGTTATTTAACAAGGCAGAACGTAACGGAGGCACTGATGCAGATGTCCCAGAAGTTTGGTGGAACAGACTTGGCTCCTTTAAATGCACAGTACTAACCAAGTCTAGTGACCTTACAGTGAGGACATCAATTGCCTGCTGAGTCAGTACTGATGATGGTGGCGGTATTCTCCTAACAGAATGCTTTGTCAAAGCCTTATTAAAGCTAGTAGATAATGCTGGGTTGCTATTCATTCAGAACACAAATTTAAATTTTTCACACTAAGCCGATGCTTTTAGCCGTGTTGGTTTACAGGGAGATTGTATAGATGATGAGGATCTTGTTACATTTGTAACTGACGATTTTGTAGGAAACAGCCTTTTTCTGATAAGTTCAAACATGTTGTATTGAAGCACATTATTGTTCTTTAAGTGTAGGTTAAACACTGGAAGAGCAGGCAGCTATATTCAGAAAAAAAAGTCCACCCCAAAGGCACTTACCATCTTTTGGAGAAAACACTGTTCACAAACTGCTCTATTGTAGTTCAACGTGTCTCACATGTTATTATGCTCACCTAGCTGCTAGCATGGCACTCCCTCGTGCTCTGTAAATGACAAGCTTACTGCGCTTAAGCGACTCCCAACAAAGATTTTTTTTTAAAGATTATTTTTTGGGGGCTTTTCCCTTTTTTATTGCAGATAGACATGAAAGGGGAAGCAAAGGGCTGCAGGTCGGATTCAAACCCGGGTTGCTGCAGGACTCACCCTACATGGGGCAAATGCTCTTACTGTGGGAGCTAGAGGCCACCCCGACTTCCAACAAAGATGGTACAGAAGTGAGATGCCTCACTCTGTAGCTAAAACAGAGCTAAAACAGAGAGCTTAACACACAGGGTGAAAAGAGGAGCTGCAACAATGTGCAGTACAACAAATATATGGTGTTTTCCGAAAATTAAACCACATAAACCTATTCTGGTACAACCTCTAAATACAATTATGAACCTGAAAATGAGCATAATGAGCACTTTAAATGAATTTGAGCATGAGAACACAACTTCTAGGCAACAGCAACAATTCTTGCTAACAATTTAGCAAGCTGTATGTCTTTCGAATAAACAGTGTTGATTTCTTTTACCGTTAATGTGTAAGCAAGCTAGCTAGCATGCCAGCAGGTAGCTAGCTGGTAGTAAACCAGTTAGCTTGGTGAAGTACTTTGGCTGTGGCTAGCAGGATAGCTAGATGTTACGGATGAGCTCACAAGCCATAGCTTAAGAAGCCCCGTAAGTAGACTATGTCACCAAGCTTTTAGCACCACTTATTTTACAAGGATGTGTGAATGATCTCACTGTGCTAATTTCTAGTTCTACTGGTCAAGAGGGCAGTAGACCTACTTTGATACGATTTCATGGAAAAGGGGTCCTCTGTATTCTACACTGTTCACAAAGATACAGCACATCTCCACGCTTTGATTATTTTTACCCTGAAAATTACCCTGTCTCGATATTAAGTGGGCTTTGGACAAAATGGGAACAGCAATGCCAATCCACTGCCAGTAAGTGAGAGCCCCTGTGCACCCTGCAGCACTAGAGTCAATGATGATTGATTACTCTCTCAGTCTCATAACTACACTCATTACTTTTTTTATTCTCTAGCTGAGGACAACATTAGACCTGTCTTTTCACATGTTGGCATTGCCAGGTTGTAAAATAACAATGTACTAAGACGCTTTAACAGGAAATTAAATAGTTGTTGATGTTTTTGACACTGTTTGACTTGTGAGTTCCTGGCTATTCCCAACAAATAACCCTGGTTATCTTTACTCATTGAAGCATATGTGCGTCAGCATGTGGTTTGTGGGCTTTCATACTCAGTAATTAGCTCCCTGGGTCTTCCTGCAGGTCATAAGGTTGCTGGTGAGACTGAGCCATAGGGACAGCAACAAATATATGCCGGCCTTCTCCTAAGATAGCAGCATCTGATAGTGATGGCTTCTTCTGTTATGTACAAAGCTTTGATGAGTTTTTATACACTCACCTGGCAGCAGTGGTTGTCATGATGCCACCTTTTAACAGCTTAATTAGATGTGCTGCATTTAAAGGAAGTTAATCAGTGGAGAGAAAACTTTTGCTTTACTACCCTTAGGCTTATAAGGTCAATATGCTTATAAGTAAACATATCAACTCAACACACAGCTGTTCCAAGTCTTGGCATCAGTGATTGTGACAGTAATTACCTGCCTTGTGGAGGTGGAATTAGTGTGTGCTAAAAGCTATAAAATGTCAATATGAAAGAATGGCACAGGATGGGCAGCACAAAGTGGGAGAATTTTGTAGAAGAAAATTAATTACCTAAAAGTTTTAGTCTTATTTTATCTTGATAGCCTCTTTCCTGCTGACTGATTAAGTTCCTATTATTTTATTTGAACAACAATTTTTGTAGTGTCTCCTGTGTTAATGAAGTCTGTCTGCCTTTAAAGCTTAGCGTTTAAACAAAGCATTGTCCTTGGGTTACTGTTGGTGAGACTTTTTGTTTTAGGGCCGTAGCCAAACTGGCTCCTATGTTTTTTCACCTTGTATAAACAAAGGACCGCTTTTCAATAGTATTGAAAAGTAGTCTATGGAAATCTACTCGGACAGACTTGTAAGTATAATGTCTTTTCAACTGTTGTTTCCAGTAACCTTGTATAAAACACTGGCTAGAAACTCATTCTGGTCAGAAGGAATCTTGTGAGCTTCTGTCTCCACTGCACAGTGAACAAAGCTCATCTGAACCAACCACTGAATTGGACCTGAGGGAACTTTTTCTTCTACACTTTACAGAGCCCTCTGCCACAGCTCTATACCACCAGAACATCTGCTTAATTTAGCAGAAGCACAGCCCAATTCTGTCTCCATCACCCCGACATCATTGGTAGACAGAAAGTCAAGTCAGCAAGTATGCTGAACTGGTGACGAGATTGCAATGACTTCAGTTCAGAGGTAATAAGTGACAGTTTGCTATCCAGTGAAACGTATGGATGCATTTTAAGTGCACTACAGTGATATGCAGAGGTGTAAAGTAACTAAGTACATTTACTTAAGTATTGTACTTACAGTAAGTACAATGTTTACATACTTGTACTTCACTCGTGTATTTCCATTCTATGCTACTTTATGCTTCTACTCCACAGAATTTATTTAACACAGTTACTTCTAAAACATGTGATATGCTTATATAATATGATGCAGTCCTATACTATAAATCTACTCAGTAAACAAAGTGTCTAAAATTGTCTCCAAATTGATGAGCTTTACCATTACAATGCTCTTAAATGTATTCATTATTGAGAAAAACAAATTAGAATGTAATAGTCTATAAAATAACACTGTAAAAACAGATGTTTCAAAATACTATACTCTGGGCTAAGTGATAATGTGTGATTGCTGCATTGAGCAGCACACTACTAAACACTGCTCCAGTGACGGACAGGTGGTGAGATTAGTTACCTGGATGGCACAATGTTGTAGTGATGACAGAAGGTGTCACAGCACTCTCTCACAGTCATCACAGTGTAGAGCTACAGACAGATTTTGTTATTTCAGTTATACTGCTGGTAAACGGGCACACAATCCTTACACAGTGATCAGAGATGTTGTGTCTGTCAACTAATAAGTCGACAAAACCCCCAGTGAAACACACAAACACTGTTGGCCCTTTCAATAGTCATGAACTGCCTGTGAAATCAAAATAAAGTCATTTAAATGTTTACTCTCTTCTGAGCTATTTAAATGAGACAGTATGCATTTGTTGTCTTCTCTCAGCTGTCAATTGAATGTATCGTGAAGGTTTCCAGTTACCACTATGTTATGTCTGAGACATTTCAAATAAACCTGGGTGTGAACAAGGAAGAAAATCTCTCTTTTCATGAGCACTAAAAGGTTTAGTCAATTTCAATGGCCACCTGTAAATGTAAAAAAAACTTTCCTATGAGCACAAATCAAGTTAAACGCTTGCCTACTTTCACTTTAATCCATTTTTTTTGGATGATGTCAATGGGGATCACATAGCAATGAACCAGCACTCCCTTGCATTTGCTCCTGGTCAGGCCATCAGACCTAATTTGTCCAGTCATGCTCCACTGCCTCTAGTCTGCCCCATCTTGCAGTTAAAATCCAACGTTCATTTCATCTACTTCGCAGCTCAAGGACAATCCATTTGTGCTGTACACTATACCACTCCAATTCCCTTGTGTTAGAAAAGATCTACTGCCCAGGCAGCTGAATATTTGTTGGCACTCGACATATAGCCTGCTCTTACTCATACAGTGGTGCTTAACCTGCAGATATGCGTACTGAAATAAGGATTGATGTCAGCAGTTATTATCGTGCCTCACCGAGTGCTATCACCATACCAGACAAAATGGAGCATGTCCCAAAGAGTAGGGTGAGTGAGGTCAGGAGGTGAGTTTGTTTTGGAACAAGCTCCTAAAATCAAGATGTTATTATAACTAGCAATAAGTGGCAAGTATTAATATTACACAGACAGAAGTGTGTTTAAAGTGGTTGTAGTGTAGGTGTGTTTATGACAAAAGGCCTTATGATCTGGTACAAATACAGTATAAACTATAGTGACCGCCCTCTAAGTAGATGCACAATGAAAAACTGATACATGAAGCTGCAGCTATTAGTTGAGTAATCGTTTAGCTGATAGGCAATCAATTTAATGGTAATCATCATTCAAATAGTTAGTTTTCCCTTGTCTTAACACTATAAGCTGAGTATGTTTAGGTTTTGGACTGTTGGTGACATTACACTGGTCTACAGGAAACTGTGATGGGCATTTTTTTTTACTGCAGACCAAACCAATAATCAGTGTTGTTAAAAAAAAAAACGTTAGTTGTAAGCCATGATACATAATAGGAACTGTCTGAAGTGGAATGAAAAGCAAAGATGAACCACTAAAAAAATACAAACCCAAGGGTGTGCATATAGCTGCCTAAACAAACAAAATACACAAAGATGTAACCCTTAAAAGCATGAACATAGGTTGAAACTAAACAGAAAGAGACACAGGGCAGCTCAGCTTAACGTCAGCTGTAAAACATATCTGATTTCCAAGAGAAATAGAGAATGGTCTTTATGATGTAAGGAGTCTACTGAGATAAAGAGGCCAGAGTTCAAACAAAAGTTGTCGTGTAGAAATGTCTCAGTGTGTGCGCCTCAGCCCGGGAAAAGACTTGCTGTAATTCCGCCGCCGACCAATTAATTTTGATAAATGCGACTGCTGGTTGCAGACCGGCGGGAAGAAGATTGCACCCACCGCAAGCCTTATCGGGCCAAAGAGCAGAGATAATCAAGGTTCACTTCACAGAAAAAACAAACTATTTGTGGACAACTCAGAGAAGTTGGATTTATTCATGTGTGTTCAAAAATATGTGCATCAAATATATGACACACAGGCTGCAACTAGTGTTCAAGTTGTCCAAATGTGTGATGTGGAGCTTGCGCGTTGTCGCTGTCTGTGGTGCTGAGCTTTCAGCACCGCGGAAAGCGACAGACTCTGCCTGCTAATTGCTGTGGGAGCGTATCCATCCGGCTTTTCTGTCTGGTCGTGAGACATGACACAATTTAGAGTTACTTAAAGTCTAACTGAGCAAAAATAAAACGGACCGGAAATACCCGATGCCGTGATATCTACATTTAATTAAGTCCATTTGCATTAGGATAACAAATTGAGCCCCTCAGCTTTATTAGATTGTTGCAGGTGTTTTGATCTCCTGGATCTCCAAGAAATGTCGAGCTTCTTACAAACTAGAGGTTACAAACCAGCCGAAAACTTAAACAAAAAGCTAATATAGATGCTAAAAAGATCCTATCATTTAAAAAAAATAATAATTAAAAGCAAACTTACGAGTGCCATCGAACCGTGTGGCTATTGTGTCCAGAAACGTGTTCTGTGGCGCTAATAATCCCTTCATTACAGGCATTTTCCCTGCTTAATATCGAAGTCCCCATCAAAGTTACTGAAGAGCAGGCGCAAGTCGTCCAAATGTGTATGGTGCTCCCATTTAAGCTGAGGAGCCTATGGACAAGGAGCTATACGGTCAACTCAGCACAATGCGAGCCCTAGTCGGTGGAGAGTGCGCGTGATGCGCGCACTCGCGTGTCTGGAGCTTTTTGTTGCGTGTGTAAATATCAAGAGAAGACGAAGCCCACAGGTGCAGTTCAGGTAATAGCCAGGTACGACCGTGAGAGAGTGAGACTCCCTGTCAGCAATGCCATTATTATGCCGTTGGATTCGATGATCATCTCTCCACAGCGCGCAATGGTGGGAGACATCAATCACTCTCACCAAGAACTCTGATTAAATGGGGGAGTTTCTCAGTGTTGAGATATCACAAGTCAGAAACATAACTTTTATTTACATTTTTTTTCTTCTATTTTTTTTATTCTCTATAGTTTATTGGGGAATTCAGATTCCATTGTGTTACTCAATAAAGTAAGTCATGGAATAATACACAATAGAACAATAGCAGGCAATTAATAGCTCCGATGGAAATCCCATTAAAAGCTATGTCAGTTACCTTTAACCCTGTTCAATGATATAGTGCACTCTATAGCAAGTTAATTCTTGAAATAAGTTTAACAGTCTCTCCTGTATTTAAATAATGCATTCACCAGCGCTTTTTGTGGTGCAAAAAACGTGGAACAAATGATTGTTTGTCTAGGCATTATGCAATAGAGTCTGACATACAGAAAGGGGAGGGGGGAGGATTAAGGAGAAAAGTGAGAAACAGCATTTCTTCCCACCATCACCCTAAACCAAAAACAATTATGCACAATTAAGACTTACGTTTGCACAGCCGTCATTAAATAAAACTGCAACAGAACACAATAGTTGCACAACACATTGCAGAATAATTGTTTCCGAAAATGCATGTGTCATTTGCATTTGTTGTATTGAATGACTGCCTACCTGTCAGCATGCGCACAGCTGGCTATAGTAACAGAGGTATCGCGAGTTTTTAGCTCCATCTGGTGGTAAGATTAAGGCACAACATGCATGGTAGCCATGTCTACTAGATGGGCTGGAGTCAAAACATCACACGAGCAACACAGAAATGTTCAGCAGAATCATCAGTTGCACCATATCGCCCTCATGTGGATATATATATATATATATATATATATATATATATATATATATATATATATATATATATATATATATATATATATAGCAGACTTCTTGAATTCCAAACAGCACACATTTATTTGCATGAGCCAAACATGTATGAATGAAAAAATACAAATCTTGAAACTAACAAAAGAAAACTGGAGCAAAACAACAAAATCTACTTGGACAAAATGAGAAAAAGCATGAGTTTGAGCAGCAAGGCTGATCCAATAGTCTGTCCCAAAATGTTGATAAAGCACATTTGTATTGGTACTGCTCTTACCTTCTCTTTGTACAACTAAACACTCAATTCAGCACAGCCTCCCTCTCTCTAAGCAGAGAAAATGCCTCTGCCTTTATAGGGCTTTCAATCAACTCTGGACCACTATCTTCCAGCGGTGAGTCTACCAAACATTTATAACTTTACCAAAATCTGGACAAAATCTAGACACAGTTTGTGCTCATTTTACACAAATAAAGAAAACTTTACGAGGGACCAATTACCACTTAAATGCGTTGCAGGTTGACCTAGAAAAGTTATTTCGCAAAATTCATTTTATTCTGAAGATGTCAAATAATGTATTATAACTAGTTACAGAACAGTAATACAACTAATGCAAGGAAAATATGAGCTTTTTGGTGAAACTAATAGAAACTCAAGAAAGTGTTGATGCACACATGTTAGTTGGATCACCATATCAAGAGGGGATTTCCACAAAGATGTATAGCTCATTTTGTTCATTAGGACCAGAGCTATTGATATGTTGACTGATGGCAAGCTCCATCAGTTGGTTTGCCTTACTGAAATGGTGGACGGGGAATCATTTTGAAAATGAACACTGCTTTGAAATAAGTATTCATAAATTCACAGTTTGCAAACTGGTCTGTAAATCCACAAATGGGATTGCACCCAAAGTTTTTCAATTACACGCCTCATGTTGTAAGTACCAGACACCTCTAGCAAATAACATCCACACACACAGAAACACACACATGCAGGCAACACATAACAGGCAGAACCAAACTCCAATCTAGGTCAATCCCATTACCACCAGTGCCTCCAAATTAACCTAAAACAGACTAAACACCAAAAGTCAAGCATGTGCCTCCTACTCAGATCCTCTGCAACAGTGAGGCAGCTGTTACAGCTATGATGTCCTTTAGACAAAGTTAGGTCATCAGGTGCTCTAAGGCTGACTGCTGTGAATCACATATCACCTCAATGGTTTCAAACAAGCACAATACAAAATGATGCACATAAAGAAACATGCAAGTGATGTCTCTGAGTCGAGGCAGCGTGAAACACAGAGATATACAGTAATTCCATAAATGTGACAGCTAATAAAATGAAAACAGACAGCCAACGCGCGGTGATGCTTCACTTGATCAAGTGCTTAATGCGTCATTTGAGCCCGATCATTGGTCCAAACACGTTTTGTGTATACTATATATATATATTTGTGTGTGTGTGAAGTGAAGTGAAAGTTGAGTCAAAGTGAGTCAGTGTTGCTGACAGTGTTGCCATACCAGAAGCTTAACCCTGCATACCAGCTTTAATTTCATTGCACTTTTTAAAACAAAACTACAAAGTGCTTTTCAACACAATTTAGACCAAAGTGTGCTATAATCGAAGTAAAAAAATCTAATACACCAAACAATGGATAAAACCTAGAATGAAAAAGTGGAAATACAATACTGTGTAAAGCCTACAAAGTCAAATGTAAAACTACATATGCAAGCACTTAAGAAACTATGTGTGCTCATCTTCTTCCACTGGCAGAAGACATCCTTTGGCTCAGTCAGACGAGATAAAAGCATGGATGACTCTTTCAAGAAAAGTGAAAGTTGGAAAGTGTTTGTATTACCCTGTTTAATCAAGACTACTTACATTATAATAGCTTTCCAAAGAAAAGCTAGATCAAAGATGATAGATTATTATTATTATTTCATTTAACAACCATATTTTGAGGGAAGAAACTATTCATTTTAAAGCCAAGCATATAATTGAGCGTCATTGAGTTTTAAGATAATTTGTGACAAGCAGCAAATAAAGTGTGGGTAATTATTACATATTTATACCAAACGCACCACATTTTTCAGATTCCATCCATTTTTGTTTGTAGGAAAATGGGACAATGACAGTGAAATTCGCCTGCATTCTTTGTATTGCGCCTAACTGTTCATTCTGTCCTCTGGGTCAGATGTCTTTCTTTATGTTACCACTAGGAGTCGCCAGAGATTTTTTATTTTCTTTTATTGCGCACATAAGTACACGGTTTATTTATTGTCATTGTACAACACAGGGTTGAACAATGGAATGCACTTGTAGACCCGTTATGCCAACAAAACAAAAATAAAACAATAGGAGCTTTAACACACACATCATGCATATAAATATAAAAGAAACATACATAAAAACACCTGCATACGCATCAATCACACCTAATCAATTTAATCAAAGAAATTGCTATATGTATTTGGTTTTGGGCGAGTGATGTGCTGCTTATGTGCTTTGCTGTAATACTCTGTCTCTCTTTGTACATGGGTTTCATTATTAACAGTCTAATCAGAGCCAGTATTGTGCCTGTATAACATACAGTCTTGCATTTATGCTTTAAGACTTCCTTGCTGCATTGCAAAGGCAACACTGTGCCGGCATTTTAACTTAATGGTTTTTACGATGCCCTCGGGTGCTATACAGGATGTGGGCATGGCTGTTTAAAGATTCGGCTATAAGTTCATTTTACGCACATAGTTTGACAAAGCTAATAGCCCACATTCACACACACACACAATGTAGTCATCGCTCACAAAAAGCACTGCACAAGCAATCCTAATGCAAGCAAATATAAAAATGTCACAACATTATACTCTATTCTTAACCAATGCTTCCCCCTTCTATCTTTTGTTTTTTGTCTTCTCATACGTATCTCAAAAAGCTCAAGACATTTGTTTTCCTTCTCCCCACAAAACAAAAAAGCATACATTTTTCAATCTTGTTGGTAAGGAGGGCACGTCTCACATCTGATTCCAAGCTCACAATCTCATCTGAAATCTGAAAGTCCTTGCATTCAAATGTGAACCTCTTCTGTGAAAGACTTTCTGAGTTTTATACATACATCAAAACCACCTTAACCTGAGGCTGTGGTTTCCAATATTTGATACCTGCGCTGGTACATTAACAGGCCTAGGATACACCCCAGATCAGGAGTAACCTGAGGAGAGACAGCTGCCCTCAAGCATGCTTCTGGCACAGTGTCTGATAAGATTATTGTATGGATATGTAATATATCTGTAAAGAGAGGTTTCTGGGTTAGGGTGTTTCAGATTAGAGGCACAACAAAGACAGTGATGAAAAATAGTCTGGTTGTTTTAGAATTTCTATTTAAGTGAAAACTATGAAATTGATGAGAGAGTTGTAATTTTCCTGTCACCACAGAGTGCAGATTGTAGTATTGCAAAAATATAATATTGCAATACTTTCATGGGCCATAGGCTCAATCATCATTGCATAACCCCCTTTACCACCAGTGACTTAACAGACATTTATTTAAATGAAAATGTTCAAGAAAGAAAGAAAGAAAATAGGCCCTGTGACAAAATTCAATAATAAATTATAATGATAAATACTGATGAATCAACAAAGAACACATTGTATCACTTAATATAGTAGAGTTAGTTTAGTCCAGTAGTTGCCAACCCAGAGGTTAAGCCCCCTTTAAAAGCTTACACAATACATTGGAGGAGGTATGAGATGTTTTTATTCATTTTGAAAGTAGCAGTGGAGTGAAAAGTATAATATTTTCCCTACAATGTACTGTGTTGGATGTATAAAGTAGCATACAATGGAAATAGCAAAAGTACAAGTACATCAAAATTGTATTTAACACAAGGAGATGGCAGTCTAAAATTCAAGGTGACAGATCATGTGTGTGTTCAGGTCAGGTGTGTGTTTCTGCTTGTCAGTCTGCATAAACACTTACATGCATTTGTGAGTGTCTCTGTGTTTTTTTTTTTTTTTGACATTGTGTTTATCAGAAAGTGTTTTTGTGCATCTTCAAATGTACTACACAAGTGTGCATGAGCAAGAGAAGCAGGGATGTGCAATTCTGAGTGTTGGCAATCCATTTCCCTTTTAATGCACCAACATGATGCCTCCACCCATCTAATGGCAGTAGGCTCCCTAACCATATCATGACTTTATAATAACCACATCACATCCATGGCGATTGAGGTGGAATGAAAATCTAACCTAATTTGGAGAGATACATGACTGTGTGAGTAGTAGGGTGTCCCTTGAGATGAGACTATGATTGAGGGAGCCGTGTGCTGCACTGGTTGCATGCTCTGTGAGCGTGTAATGGTCTTAATTATCATTTAGCATGCCAGCCTCATTGACGATGTATCAAGCCAGTGATAAAATAGCAGAACAGAGGGTGACAGTAAGAGAGAAATATGAACATATCAACACTTAAAGGCACAGTCACACACAAAATAGTAGTATCTCTAAAACACACACACACGCACTCACACACAAATACAAAACAGTGAACTTTTAGCAGCATACCCAGAGGTGCAATTGGAGTGATACACACACACACACACACACACACACACACATACACACATTTCCACCCAGCTGAGTGACATCTCTCTCTCTGAATTAGTCACGATGAACGATGTGTAACCAGCCATGACTCGTTCTGGCTGGGAAGATAGCTAATTCACTTTGTTTAATTAGTCAAAAGTACTAGAGCATGCTCTCTCTCCCCAAACATACTATCTGATTGCACAACATCCACCCGATCTCTCTGTAGAAAAGACAGACCTGGGACCACACCGGTGTAATATTTCAAAGGGCAAGTCTTCGAATCTTATCTGCTATAGTGAAGGATCTTTGACTCTTTCTCTCACAGACAAACACAATACATACATCTTTGTGATACCTTCACAGGGATTCCAGACACCATTTAGGGATCACAGCTCCAGAGGTTCACATCATCCACAGTGGACGGCATGGGGGAGTTCTGCTAATACTTGGCTGAAAGTTTCTGCAAACAGAAGAGAAGACAAGCTGTGCTCTTCGCTAATTGATTCAGCTGCATCAAAACTTTGAGGTACATTGATGACTATTTTTTATAGTCTTTTTTTTAAGTTTTGGCTGTTATTGGTGGTCCTGCTTTGAGATATGTTACAGTGAGATATAAATGAGTAAATGATTTGAGTCAAATGATCATTTTGACAATTATGTATTGCTTTTTCTTGCAGTCTATAGAACTTATATGTGAAGAACTACCATGCTGTTTCATAGCATAGTAAAAAAAGTGTATAGTGTGAAGGCACCTATATTTTTGCATAATATAAACTACAACAATATTCTACAGTCTATACTAAAATATATCCTACTATACTATACTGGTATAGGCCCATACTATTATACCATACTATATAATATAGTATAATATAGTATACACTACTATAAGGTTACTTACTATAGTAAGGGTTGCGCTACTGTCCATAATACCATATATTCATTGTAATGTAGGCCCCATAGTATCAAATATAGCCTACTATACTATGGCATAGTGAGTACTTTATTAGGCTACTACTACAGTATATACTGTAATATCTGCTATTAGCTACTAAACCATACTGTTATTGTAATGGAATATAGAGCCCATGCATGGAATAACAACTGTAATTATCTACATAGGCCTATGAATCGTAAGCCATAGATAATCGTGTTACAATCAAACATCAACGTTCAAAAGTTAATATCAGTCAGCCAGTCCCTCATTGCCCTGCTCCACTTTGTTACCATGGAGAGCTCCGATACCCTAAAGACAATAATAAGTGCGTGCACAGCATGCAGCAGAAAATAATAAATAGATTTATGCGCAATTGTCACATTTAATACATTTACGGAGCGCGCTAGTGAATTCATTATTACACCATATGCTAATGCAGCTGGGTACGCGTATTTATGAGTCTTTGTGTGTGTGTGTGTGTGTGTGTGTGTGTGTGTGTGTGTGTGAGTGAGAGTGTGAGCTCTCTCTCTCTCTCTCTCTCTCTCTCTCTCTCTCTCTCTTTCTCTCTCTCTGCATCTCTTCGCGTGCGCACAGGGCTTTAGAGTGGAACCAACAACTGCTGTCCCGGAGTCAGTGCTGTAGACTAATATGTGATAGGGAATGTACTCCAGGAGATCCGTGTTTTGTTCTCTCCAGAGCTTGCTCCACATAGGCTACAGCAAGTCCCGGTGCTCTGGAGGGGAGGTTGCTCTGAACTTGCGCTAAGGCCAATTTATCGTTACACCGGAAAGCGAAGCGCGATCGAAGAACAAGGAGGGATCAGAGGCAAAACTACTTAGACAGTAAACACGGGATAATGTCGATGTTAAACATACGATTAGTGTAAGAACAATGACGTATCAACAACCAAGAGACACGGGTAGCCTATCGTGAACTGGAGATCAATGGAAGCGAGGATAACATATGGATACAGCCGATGTCTACAGGAGCGGGCTGTTGATGGCAGGTCGGACATGCACGTTGTGCCGACTGAAACAGGTTGGTTTCATCTCGATCAAACTTCAGCAGAAATCAGACGTGGGACGATTAGCGCGCATTTACTGTAGGTGCTGAAGATTAACTGAAAAGCACTGTCTCTTTACAGCGACGCGCCTGGAAATGACAGCAGGTTTATTATGGGAAACTGGGCTCAATCATTCACTGGACTCTTACTGGATATAAAGGGTTATCCCAATCGCTGTATCTGAGTGAAGGTCATCCACGATTACTGATCAGAATATCCTATAGATCTGAATGTGTGTTTACGTGTCAAAATTGTACTAAATTTGAACTGTAAATGAAAAAGCTTTCTTTCACACTCTGTAGACGCTTACCAGGTATCTTGCTGTATTTGTGTATGCCATTTTTGAATTACTGTCTGGAAATTATGGAGGCATATAGCCTTTTCTACACTAAATTTTTTAACATGAACACTATGTTTGAATTTGCAAAAAGTTACTTTAACATCTATAGGTAGCCTATGAAATACTCTCTTAGAACATAATAGTAGGTCACCATAAGCTCACTGCTGACCACCATGGACATACTAAAATATGAATATCTTTTATTAGGGTACCTCATGCACTGTTTAATTTCTAAGCATCTGTGTTTCTGTATTAGTGTGAGACCACAGATGGATGCCCTGTGTAATGGAGCCAAGAAACTTGAGGGCGGCGACCCCATTGTAGATCCCCTGCCGCCTCCTGCCAAGCTGGCTCGATTGGAACAAAACGGAGCGGGACCCTCTGCCCAGGAGAGGAGCTGTCAGGGTAGTCCTGTGGCCAACACCCCCTGCCTGGCCCAGAAACCCAACACAGTGAGGCCAAAGAGCAAGAGCTGGCACAGCAAAGGTACATCGGCTGAAACATGACATTACAAACAGTTTTTTTAGTGCAATGGTTATGACTCCTACGTGCCATCCCATATCTCTAATAATTCTAATCTAATAATAAAAGGGAGCCTGCTGCCGGTGTTCTGTGTGGTGGAGCACAAGGAAAGCCCACAGGAGGGAGAGAGGAGAGAAGAGCATGCTGAGTTTGTGTTGGTCAAGAGAGATCTGCTGTTTAACCAGCTGATAGAGATGGCCCTGCTGACACTTGGCTACTCACACAGCTCTGCTGCACAGGCTAAAGGTACATAGCACACACTTGCAAGGACAGGCAAGGGCACGCGTCCATTGTTTGAATGTTGAACATTTGTTTGTCTGTGCTCAGGTCTGATCCAGGTGGGCAGGTGGAACCCGGTGCCTCTTTCCTGCGTAACAGATGCTCCTGATGCCACCGTTGCTGATATGCTGCAGGATGTTCATCATATTATCACACTCAAAATACAGCTGCACAGGTGGGTAGGGAGCTGACATCATATATTATATCTGTCAACAGTTATAGTCAGGTTCTATTCCCTGTCCTGCGGAGTCTACAGACTTGTGTTGATCTGGGAATGTGGACTCAAGACTGGTTGAGTATTTCCCAGCCTTTTATTTCTAACTCAAATCAAGAAAATAACCAAAGGGCATGGGCCAAATCAGACCAACCAGGGAATGATACAACTCATTTTTTTTTAAATCTTATCTTAATGTCATTAGTTTAATTTCTTGAGTGATTTTAGTTGCCTGTGTAATGGATATTGATTAACATTTTAATGGTGTAAGACATTAAAAATTATTTCCTAGTGTAACATTGCTAAATAACCAGTGTCCCTTTTTCTGACAGTGCCCCTTTAGTTGTGCCAAATATTGGGTCTTGAGTCAGATCCACCATGAGATTCAAGACATCACAAGAGACAAAAGAAAATATAGACCTTTTTCACACGAGAAAAAAAAGAAACACTCAGGTGTTAGTAATAGCATTAACGATGGAAGCAGCTAAATATGAAATGCCGTTTTATTCAATATTAAATAATGAATAAATACATAAATAAATGAATGAATAAATACATAAATAAATGAATAAATACATGAATAACTAAATAAATATGCCTTTGAAATACATCATGAAATAAACAAATGAGGTAATACATACATATATAAATAATTAAATAAATATATTTATATAAAAATGAATGAATTAGTTAAATAAATATATTAAAAGGTGGCGTGGCTATCTCTCACATTCAAAACAGAGCCGTGGACTGACAGCTTGAAGATGGGCTCTGGTTGTGTCAACCTGCAGTGGGTACAGAGCACCGCCCAGGTCAGCAGTATTTGGTGGTCTAGTTACCCCAGAATAGGTGACTGTGCGCTGGGTACAGAGCATCACGACCTGCCGGTTAATTATTTATGTATTTATCGCCTCATTTATTTATTTCATTTGTGTATTTTTATATATATTTATTCATTTATTGACTAAAATGGCATTCCATAGCTAAATGGAATTCAGACATCATTAATTTTATTATTTGCACACGAGTGCTTTTCCTGCAGAGGACATGTCAACATGTCCTGTCAACATGTCCTCTGTAGAAATGGCCAATTGGCTCAGAGAAAGGAAGGACCTGGCATCATTTCCCTGCTGTGTTCACGTGTTTATTTGTTTAATTTATTTATTTATTAAGTGCTTAATTTTCCCCGCAGTTTGTTTTAAACTAGATACCCAGTGCTTGCTGGGAGGTGCTTGATATGATCAAGTAAACCAGTTTTTGGGAGATATTCTTCTCAAAGGACCCTCCACTGAATTGATATGACATATGAAGTTCAGTTTACTCATGACAAGGAATACTACTCAGGCTGAGAAAAAAGTGGTCTGGCTTCTATTGCACTGAAGGGAGCTTTCTTGAGTCTGAGTTACTAGCAGTAATGATGTATTCTGGGTCTAATGAAAGATACCATAAAGTTACATTATGGGACTTATAGGATCAAGCGTTGGTAAGTGTTTAAACCATAGTGGGTACTAAAAGTCAGGTTGTCAATTGTGAGTTTCCAACTTTCTGGAAGTGCAATACTAAATCACTAAACTACCACTTTAAACTGTAATATTTTAATTTGCTCTTTGTCTAGCTGTCCCAAATTAGAGGACTTGCCACCCGAGCAGTGGAGTCACTGCACAGTGAGAAATGCTCTGAAGGAGCTCCTCAAGGACATGAACCAGAGCTCCCTGGCCAAGGAGTGTCCCCTGTCCCAGGTACAAGCACACACACAGCATGACATGCATTCAAGAAGAAAGAAGAAGAGAAATTGGAATAAAATTGAAGTTCAAAGTGTGCATGTTTGTAATATATTTGCCCTTCCATCCCCTGGAAATGTGTGTGTGTGTTTTACTTTGACGCATGAGGCAGGGTAAGCGTGTGGTCCAATAGTTAGACAGGAAGTCCAGATCCAAAGGCAGATAAGGTGTGGGGGCAGAATGCAAGAGAGAAACGGATAAAGCGAGATGGCTATCTCTTAAAAAGCCTTCCTGTCTGTGCTGCTGCTTATCTTGATTATTTCCACTGCTTACCTGTCTGCCTATCATTCTGTCTGTCAGCCTCACCATGCGTCTTACTCTCATTTACTCTATCTTCGATTACTCTCTCTCTTTGGTATTTAGCTTTCTCTGCACACTTGACTGATTCAGCAATCACCCAAATCTGGTTTGAAGATCTTGATCATTTAATCAAGCAAATACAGAACTGCAGAAATAATTTTTTACATTAATAATGCAGTATTTGGTAAGGCCATTTTATGACTGTTCATAATTATCAACTTAGTCTATCTGTTATTTTGCCTGAAGGTGCATAGGACATCTACAGTTTGATAAAGAGAAATTGCTCTCTCTCTATCTCTATCCTTCAGATTCCTTCCTCCTTCTCTGCAGATCTGGTACTAGCCAATCATCCCTCCCCCATCCCTCTCTCTCTCTCTTTCTATCCTATCACTCCCTTTACCCCCTCTCTTGTTTGCGAGAAGCAGATTAAAATAAATATGAGAAGATGAAAGGTGTAATCAGATGTAAAGATTGCACAGGATGGTCTTCAGGGAAAAAATGTGTGTGTGTGTGTGTGTGTGTGTGTGTGTGTGTGTGTGTGTGTGTGTGTGTGTGTGTGTGTGTGCCTGCATGTGCGTCTGCGTGTGAGTGAGAGTTAGAGAGACAGACAGATAGACAGACAGACAGACAGACAGACAGACAGAAAGGCATAGTCTCTGATGACCTCTAGTGTTTTCTTTGATTACACACACACACACACACACACACACACACACACACACACACACACACACACACACATATACACACACACACACACACACATGCTATACAGAAATACACAGAGCTCACACACTGACACACTCATCTGTCTTTATTATCCTATTTACCTGGGGGTCTTTTTAATAACACAGATCCGAGTTCATTAATATCAGATGTGTGAACAGCTGAGACACCCAGGCCGCCCATAGCACTAGCTTGGAAAATTTAATGAATTTCTATTGTTTTTTCCCCTCTGTTTCAGAGTATGATATCATCTATTGTAAATAGAACTTACTATGCAAATGTCTCAGCTGCCAAGTGTCATGAGTTTGGGCGATGGTACAAGCACTTCAAGAAGACCAAATGCTTCAAGGGTGAGGGGCTTTTCAATAAAGTCTGCAAACACTGAATGTTCCTGATGAGTCTTACAACATGTCCCAAATCCATACTAACAGGAATTTATACAGTGTGTGCATCGTCAGACATCAAGATGTTTACAGAGGTGTGTTACTGCCACCCACAATTTATTCAGTAATTTCCAGCTGTGGACAGCCTCCCCATTTAATTTGTGCATTGCATTGTGGGAGAATAGTCTCCTTTGGCAGCATACTCCAAGATTAAGCGTCTTTTGTATGCATGCTTTTTGTTTTGAGTTTAATTTAATTGGTCACTTTTCTAATATGTATTTGGGACCAACTGTTTGTATTTGGTGTGTTAATAATTAAACATTGCCTTTGCTTTCTTTTTCCTGCACCAGAGATTGACAGCTTCCCTGACCAGTCCACGCATATCACCCTCACTCAGCAGCCAATCACAAGTAGCCCGTCTGATCAGAGCTCCACCCTTTTTTTCTCTCATGGAGAAGTAGCCAACATATGTGGCCGTTCCCCCCTCAGCCTGTGCCCTACCGGGTTGGTTACCCAGCCTCTCAGCTCCCAAATGGTCAACCAGCAGCTGGTGATGGCCCAGTTTCTCAACCAGCAGTATGCTGTTAGCCGCATGCTAGCTGGCAAGGGTATCTCACAGTCCCCACAGCAGTATCTTAACCACCCGCCTGTAGGCCGGGCTCCTCCTGCCATGGTCTTCTCCAAAGTCCCTGATTCCCAAGCCCAGCAGCCGGCACAGTGTGGCCCAGGGGGTGGCCATGTAGCAGGGCTGCAACCCCAGATATCGGCGGGCTCTTCTGTGGGGCCGACAGATGTGCCAAGTGACATCTACCACTGTGTGAGGGAGGAACTGAAGAGGGCAGGCATTTCCCAAGCCATCTTTGCCCGGGTGGCCTTTAACAGGACCCAGGTATGGAAGGGGGATAGAGTGACTGTATCGGTGACTGTGATCTGAATGAGAGGTGTTGAAATTCAGGTTGCAACTGTTTGCTGCTGATTATCTTTTGGAAGTGTGGTTGCGGTTGTAGGTAAGTGTGGTTTGTGAATATGTTGGTTGGCATGTTGGCATGGCCGTTGCCGCAGTGCCCCCCCCCGGGTGTGTGTGTGCGTGCGTGCGTGCGTGCGTGCGTGTGTTTGTGCCAGCCCTCTGCAGCCCAAAGCTGGTGCCAGCACTGAAGCAGCTGCTGGGCCAACTAATCACAACTCCTTGGAGAGAAGCTGTCTCCCACTCTACTTCCACCTCTTCCCCTGTCTTCCTGTCCCTCCATCTTCCCACCTTTCATTCTGGCAGCCCCTCTATTTGTTTAATCTCTATCTCTTATTGTCAATCTATGTTCTTTTTATAATCTTTCTTTTTTTTCCTTCCATTGGTCTTTCTTATTTCATATCCATTCATATCTCCCTCTGCCATCGCCTCTAACACTAAAATGCCACATTATCTGTGTCTATCGTCTTACATTCACCACCACACCCACAGAAATGAGGCTCAGAGGACAGGCTAAGCCCATTGTTACTATTATTATTATTACCGTCATTATCATTTTCATCACAATAAGCAGAGCTAGTTATTATCCACCCCCATGTTTTCTGCATTGCCAAGTCCAAGGTGCTTTGGTGCCAGCCATACAAGTTGGGCATGACGCCAAGATGCCATATAGAGGGGAAGGGAGCATTTATAATTTGGCGATTCACGTAAAGCTGGCATCTATTTGGAAGTAGTGGTTTGCTGGGTGGATCCAAAGATGATCCATGATTTGAATAAGAAGGCTGTTTCCTCGCTTTCCATTTCACTACCAGCGTGAAATCTGATTTCTTTTTAGGAAGGAAGCCCTACAATCTGCATTATGCTGTTTTAAGGCTTTTCTGCATACTCAGATACACCCAGAATAATGCTAGCTCTACAGGCGAGTAGCGTGCTTAGCGCTAACTGGGGAACTGGCTCTATATCATCTATAGCTGTGAAACACTAAACTGCAGGAACTTGATAAGGTGCCTCTTTGAATGAGAGCCAGAGTTTGATATGAGAAGCTTTTGCAAAATTCCTTAAGGCTTATGAGACACTTTATATTTGGGAAGTCCATATTTCACAGAAAGTTGAAATATTAGCATATAAACTATAGCCTTAAGGTCATTTTGTTGATAACTTTGGCAATATTTTCACACCAGCAATCATTTTCTTTGAATACTACATGAATTTGACATTGTGTGTCACTGTGTATTGTTTTTCTTATGCTAAAGCTAAAAAATGTGTGTGTGTGTGTGTGTGTGTGTGTGTGTGTGTGTGTGTGTGTGTGTGTGTGTGTGTGTGTGTGTACTTGTGCCTTTACCAGGGCCTGCTGTCAGAGATTCTGCGGAAAGAGGAGGACCCTAAACACGCCTCCCAGTCTCTGCTGGTCAACCTTCGGGCCATGTATGGCTTCCTGCAGCTGCCTGAGTCTGAGAGGGAGCGCATCTACTTGGAGGAGAAAGACAGAAGCCTGACTGGCTTCACCCCAAGCTGCAATAACACGCCACCAAGATCCACACAGGTCAGCCAGTAGAGAGATAAAGTCAAAATTCCGTGTCTCAAAGCTTCTGTGAAATGTGTTTCTCATCAAGAAAGAGCATTCAAATGCTGAAATGGGAGTTCTGTTAGTTAGCTGAGCATACATAAGCAAAACTAAAATGTAACAGATTTAAAATATGCTGTCCTATAAAAGAGAGCACAGATCCATCTAGGTTAACATTTGTGGTTTTGAGCGACTTGTTGCAACTAACAATAGACTGCTTCAATTCTACTTTGTGTTTGGGACTAATTAGCAAATGTTTATACAATATATTAACACGCTAAACTCCATTACACCTCCAACACATCTACGTTGTGTGTATGTGAGGATTGTCATAGTGAGCATGTTTTCATGCTGGTGCTAACATTTAGCTCAAAGCAACACTATGCCTAAGTACAGCCTCACAGTGAAGTGCATGGCTGTCGACTCTGTCTTGATGTTTTACCATTTCACACAAAACAGCATTTTTATTTTAGCAAATCAATTGATTGGAAAGCATTGTAAATATATGAAACAGCTAACTGATGCTTGAAAACAATTAATATATGGATTTTTCTCTGGAAATTATCCTTATTTTTCCAAAAGTGGGACAGTGCAGGAAACATTATATGAGCTATGTCAATGCAGGAGACTGACCCTACCAGCTTGCTCTCTAGCTGTGATTTTAATGAGTCCTCCCTCCCTTATATCTACTGTTTTTTTTTTTGACATTTTAGGCCTTTATTTAATAGAACACCTTAGACATGAAGGGGGAATGACATTGCAAAGGGCCACAGGTTGGATTGGCCGCTCTGTTATATTTTTACCCTCATTTTCTGGTATTTCCAAATTGGTATGGATTGCTTCCTGTGCACTAAACTCCCTCTGTTGGCCTGGAGAGGGTGCAGACTGCCACATGTTTCTGCTAATATACAGTTGCCAGCTGCTTTTCCTGTCAGGGAGGAGCTTCACTTTGTGCAATGGTTCATGCTGTCCCCCCCAGATCACACTACCCTTTGTTGCACCTGGCTGTATAAAGGACAGAATCTTTGCTCTGTATTGGATTCATTTCACTTTGCTGCAAAGTCCCCTTACTTAGATGCTTACTTTGGCAGACTTGTCTTTCTTGTCCTCTTTTATGTCTTTTTTTAGGCAAGACTGTCCCCAGTTACAGGGGACAGAGGCTTGAGGACAGACAGTTGTGTTCTCAATGTCAGTGCTTCTATCTACGAGGACATTCAGCACGAGATGAAGAGAGCCAAGGTGTCTCAGGCTCTGTTTGCAAAGGTGGCCGCCTCCAAGAGTCAGGTACTTACTTTGAGTGAATCTGATAAAGATGTCCCATCTTTCTACATATTGAAACCAATTGTCTCTATTGCTTGATTGTTTAAATGTAGCGTCCATGATGAATCCATCTCCTCAGATAAAGCAGGGATAGCCAGTGTGTGTGGAGGAAACCCAGACAATCAACCCAGCAGCTGTACTCTGCAGAGGACTATCATCGTGCATCAGGCTGCTATTGTGTCCTAAATTATCGCTTTAATTGTCGCCCTACAAAAACACGTGCACACACTATACACCACTCATTTGTGCACAAAGACATACTGTACGAGCACATGCATGCACATGCAATCTTACAAACACACAGAGGCACACAAATGCACTAATATATATACACACAGGCATGATTCGAGTAGTTATTGTTCTCATTTTTATGGCAGCCCCATAAGCTTGTTATTGCCTTTTGTTCTGAGGATAATTTTCCTTCATGGAATGGAGGGATTTCAGCTGTCTCATTTTCTCTTCCTCTTGTGTAGGTCTCCAATTTTCACTTTTCTTTGTTGTTTCATTCTTCCTCCCTTCTCTACTCATCATAAAGATGTTTGGAGGTCATTCATCGGTCATGCCAGTACAGACAGGTGGTCCAAAACCCCTGAGGTTCTTTTTCTATCTGTTATCGCTGGTCACCCTTTTTACTTTACTTTCTCTGTGTTCTCTTTACCTCTCTCTCTTTATCCCACTCTTTCTGCCGCTCCCTCTCTCTCTGTATTACGGGGCTGTTTGGCAGGCAAACCCATGCTGGATCTCTCTGTTTTATCTGCACTGTGCATCTGGATGGCATTGTGTGCTAGACTTGGGCTAAAGCCAGGTGTGTGTGTGTGTGTGTGTGTGTGTGTGTGTGTGTGTGTGTGTGTGTGTGTGTGTGTGTGTGTGTGTGCGTGCGTGTGCGTGTGCGTGCGCTTGCGTGCTGGTGTGTTTGTGCGTCTAAAGGCCTGCTTGCAAATGTAATCATGATCCAGTTCATGAATCTGAAACTAGCTTGGCTTTACGTTCCTCAATCTGCCACTCACAAGTTCCTTCCCTCATGATGCAGAAATAAATTCTAGCTAATAAGAAAATCTCTCCATCATCTTTTGGCTTTGCTTTACGATATGAACCCATTTAAATAAATGTGATAAGGAAATTATTGTGACGGTATAGTTTATAGACCAAGGGAAAGCCGTTTGTTTCTGATTTCAGACCTCAATGTTGCTGTTATTACCACTTATATCTTTTTAAATTATAACTAGTCACAGAATGAATAGGAGAGTGGTTGTTTGGGGGTGGCATCAAAACTTATACAAATTTGCTTGATGTTGTCATGGCAATGTTTATGTATCAATGCTGTGTTTCAATGCTGTATTAGCTTTAGATCCCCACTATAGAATAGATCAAAGTATTAGATTTTAATGAAAATGCTGCATAAACATGCTTAATAAGTTATAAACTGGCTTTGTTTAAATGATTGTCCCATAATATTTCCTTTTTTCCTACTTAGTGCCAAAGAAACTTATAAATGCACTTTGATTATGCATTCAGTGCTTAAATGTATGTTTAAAAGGGATGTTAGCTTAAGAAGTACAGTAAATGTCTTTGCAATAAAGTAGCAGCTCTATTTGAAGGCAGGTAGTCTGCAATCATAAACTATGGCTACCTGATACATCCTAATATCTGTTTCCACCTACATGATAATTTCATAAACCACTTATTACATGTTTGTATACTGCTTACAAATGCTTAATAGGGGACTTATATTAAAGTGTTACCGTTCCTCCTGTAGGGCTGGCTGTGTGAGCTGCTGCGTTGGAAGGAGGATCCCAACCCAGAGAACCGAACCCTGTGGGAGAATCTGTGCATGATCTGCCGGTTCCTCAGCCTGTCCCAGACTGAACGAGACGCAATCTATGAACAGGAGAGCAGCAACACAATGGCACAGCAGCACTGCACTGACAGGCTTACCCTGCTCAGCAATGACAATACACTGGTGAGACTGCAAACACAAGATAAACAGCATAATTACACACAGACTGCTGTTCTAAACAGTCTCTGGTAGATATAGCTTGTCAGCAATAGAAACAGCAGTTTGGAATAAATTGGAGAAAAATAACGTTTTTTTTAGAGGGGAGCCTGTCATACAAATGTATTTCTGTTAGGCTAAATTCACTTAAAGATGCCCTGCCACCCAAAACCGTTTTTACTTGCATTTTTTTGTTAAATATGTTAGGTCCATATGTGTTTTTGTTATGTCAACTCTAGCCACTAAAAAGAAAGAGAAATCAGGGCAATTACAAAAGCTGGTCAGTCTGACGTCATGTTGCCTGAGCTCATTACTATTCATGAGCTTGCCCAGTTGCTCTGGAGAAAGGATAGCTGTTAGCCAATCAGAGTCAAGCTCATTGAATATTAATGAGAACTGGCACAAATGGAGCTGAGTCTTCCTGCAGGCTTTTTGTTACCATGCTAGAATGGTTTATAACAAGGTAACCAAGGCATATTTTCCACAAAAGATGTTAGAGAGTCCATGTTAGAACTTCAGACATTACCACAAAGTAATGAAATATATCATCTACCATTAAAGATAAACACACTTTTATCCACTTTAACACAATGGAAATTAGTTGGTTTTGATAATGTAAAATCCAAAAGACCAAATGTGGCTTTTTACTCTACTTACTTTTTTCTAATTAATTTCTAATTTTTCTAACTAATTTCTCTTTTTCTCTTGTCAGTACCAACGCAACTCTCCGCTGCCACTGCAACACCATCTTCAACCTCTGCAGCCAGAGGCAGGACCTCACCTGTCTCCACGGCAACCATGTGCCGCATCACCAGCTGAGTCTGAGGCTGGGGGCATCACGGGGCACGTAAGAGTATGTCTACAGGGCAGGGGCAGTAATGGGGAGAGAGGGGACAGTAAGGACTGGGTTGAGGGGGGACAGGGAGAGAGGAGCAGTTTAGGAGGGGACTGGGTTGGTAATGGTAAAGTGAGGGACAAAGATACAGAAAGAAAGGAGCAGGTGAGAGATGGACATGTGGGAGAGAAAGGGAGTAATGAGATCATGGGAGACAGCAATGAGGAGAAGGAGAAGCTCACTATTAAGTGGTCTGGCATGAAGGATGAGGACCGAGGCGGGGCTGGGGTTTGTTCAAAGGCAGATAATCAGGTCCAAGGTGTAGATGAGGTCCAATGTGGGGGGTTAAGAGTGTCCCACGAAGCACTGGGAATCCTACAGAGCTTCATTCAGGACGTCGGCCTCGACCCTGACGAGGAGGCCATCCACACCCTGTCGGCTCAGCTGGGCCTGCCCAAACACACCATCCGAGGATTCTTCAACAGCCAGGACCACGATCGGCATCAACACGACAGCCGGAGCCCAAAACAGAGTCAAGACAGCCAGCCTGGCTGCACAGACCCAAACCTCTGCCAGATAGACATAACTGCAGAGGAACAGGAGGAAGAAGATGGTGGAAGGACTGAGACTGAGGTGGAGGAGGAGAAGCAGACAGGGAGAAATGAAACAAGCAAGGTTATTGTTTTGAATGAATCTGATGTTGGCACTCAAACCATTACAGCTATGAAGGAGGAGCAGGAGAGCTACATCTAACCCAAATTCATGCAGCGACATACGTGTTTCGACTCAGTGTTTTATAAGTGTGTGTCTTTAAATGCTGTGGAAAGACTAAAAGCTGAGTTATTGTATATGTTTATACCACAGCTTAGAAGGATGCTGGTGGTCATATACAGACAGTACGCCTGCATTAGAAAGCTTAGAAAGCTGTCCTGATTTAAACATCTCCACTGCACCACTTGAGACAGAAAATAACTGACTATATGTGCAGATATAGTTTGAACACATTTTTATATATATATATATATATATATATATATATATATATATATATATATATATATATGTATGTATATATATATGTATATATATATATGTATGTATATATATATATATATATATATGTGTGTGTGTGTGTATGTATATATATACTGTATGTGTATATATGTGTATATATACGTATATATATGTATATATACACTGTATATGTACAGTATATATGTATATACAGCATAAATAATGTGTCTGGATGGATGGGACCCAATACAAAGAGCCTCAGATTACATGTCACTGTTAAAAAAAGAGAAATTGTAGTTGGTTGACTGATCTAAAGTTTAAGAAATGTTAATGCCAGAAATGCCTTGTAGAATGTGGCACTGCCAATCCTTTTTTTATAATCTATATCTCAATTGTTTTTTTTAAATAGTGCTGTCTGTTTTGGATCCGATTTTGTGAGTAATTTAAAAAACTGTTCCATTCAGGAATCTCAGTGTTATATCTTACATTTTTCTTGTTCAAGTCTGTTGTCACATTATATGTAATACCAAGTTTATAGTTGAATTTGTAAATGATATATAGCATTGGGAATTAACCCTTTCATAAATGACAGGGCATAGTGTGCGTTTTTTTTTTTTTTGCTGCAGTGTGTAATAAATCAATAGATGAAATAATGAATTAGGTACCAAACTGATCTATATATGGACATGTAAAATCTCTACTCCACATTAGTCCATGTTTGTTCCTATTTCTCACAGTGAATCAGAAAGTTTTGTTAAGATCAAATTTGCTCTTGAGCACATCATAATTTACATACCGCGTTTCTATTGATGCATGAATCTATACATCTCTCTCCCCAAAATAGCTAGGTTATTTTAGGGAGTGTTCTGTTACACATCCTGTGGTTGTTGTATTGTACTGATTTCCATACAGTAGCAGAGACATGGAGCATGCTGGAGAGCACAATGTTTAATCTTTCCTCATGAAAGAAATATTGTGGACCAGAAATATAAGACTGAAGACGTGCAGTGTGTACATAAAATGTTGAAATTAAATGATAGCACTTTCATTTGTAAAATAAATAAATAAAATTAAAAAACTTCTAAATCATATTCATAATTGTACTGTATGTTCATTACTTCAGTCTGTTGGGAGCATCTGATCTTACAGTTGAAAAAACAATCTGTGCAAGATTAATAAAAAGGTATGTACTTTGAGCCTTCAAAAACATGGGCAATAACTTTTTATTTAAAATAATTCCATTTCATTGTATATAGAAAAGTGGAAACCTTCCTCACCCATACAAGCAGTGGCACATGATGTTTCTCGAGATAGCTGGGAGGGCATTATGTTGTTTTTGTTTTCTGACTTACAAAAGATAGTTTAAATATCATCAAATAAACTCAGCAGATGGCGTTTGCACTTTGACAGTCACTTAGGATGTGTTAGCAAAATATAGAATTGGATTTGGGGACAGTCTATATGAGATTTATCATGCGGGAAAGACTTTGAAACAAGTAAATAAGAGATGAAGCTCAGTTTTCAGACTGCTATTTCAAAACAAGCAGATGGGTGCTGTTGCCTTTTAAAGCTTAAAACAATGTTTTTTATGTCCACAGTCTGTACTGGAGTTATAGAGTTAGTACTGATGTTTTCCTCCTATATAACTAGGCTATGTCTTTGTTTGTGAATTGCTGTCATTGTTTCCAGACGTCTGACAACATTCTTCTGTGTGTATCACTGGGGATCTCTGTACCAGTGGATCTGTGTCTCTGTCTGCACATCACATGTCCCTCAGTGCTATCTTATGTCTCTTTTTATTCCTATTTTACTTTATCTGTCTCAACTACTTATTCTCTTCATGTTTCCGCCTCCTTCTCTGCCCCTGACTCTCATCTGTGTCTCCTCAGAACTATTCACATTGCTGCTCCCTCACTATACTCAGACAGTGCAACATTCAAGCCCCATTTGGTCAGAATAGCTTCACAAAGTAATTCAATAAAGCCATGATCTTTTTTTGTCATCTGTTTCCATGACGATACCTAAGTCAGGGCCAACAAGAGGCCATGAAAGCGTTATCATCAGCAATATTAGCTATAATAATGATGATAATGCCGCTTTCGAAATGCCATGCCTGTGATGATGATGATGGTAATGGCAATGATGGTCATTATGACCTGCACCACACACACAGACACACACAGACACACACACACACACACACACACACACACACACACACACACACACACTAGGTATGTTGCACACTAGTTAGCACTGTGACCTTACAGCAAGAAAGTCTTAGGCCTTTCTGTGTGGAGTTTGTATGTTCTCTCATGTTTGCGTAGGTTTTCTCTGGGTGTTCTGTTTTCCCCCACCATGAACACACATGTACTATGTTCTCCAATCAGTGCCCTTGATCAAGGCACTGGCTCAGATCTGGAGTTGGTCCCTGGGTGCTTTAAAGGGCTGCCCATTTGGATGGGTTAAATGCAGAGAATTACTTTTGATACATGTATGTGACAATAAAATACCTTTACCTTTACACCACTGTCACTAATGCTATTTCACATTCCTTTTCTTGTATCACAACTGTCCTGATGCTTGGGTTTAGTTTGTTTTTGTATCCTTTTGTCTGTGGCTGTGGGAAGCACTTTGTGATAAAGATATTTGATAAAAGCACTCTAAACCTGACTTGTCTGACCACAGGCATTTCTTTTATTATTTTTCTTTGTCTACTATCTCACCACCCATATTGTTTTTATTCTACACTGAAATATGTTGCTGATTTTTACAGCAAATAAGGGCCCTGGTTTTTGGAAATGGGCAACACTTCATATCCTGTATATTTCAGATCTTTGCTCTGACAGTTCAAATTGCCATTCTGTAGCTTTACTGGCTTTACATGACATTTGGTCTTTTAGTTTATCAGGTAAACTCATCCAATGTATTGGTTGACCACTGACCTTATGGAAAACAAAATAAATTTATTCACAGCCAAAATAACATATACCTGCAACCTTTTTTTGTGATAACATTTTATTATTGACTGAAAAACATTATTATAAACAGGTGTCATGGAGGGCAGCTACAACAGCCAGAGAGTCTCCACAACGTGGCAACCAAACGTTCTTATTAATAACCGAATTTAGCAATAGTGATTTATATATATACATACTTTTTTTCATTTATTATTGCCTTGAAACCAAAAGAACATTTTTGTTGTTGTGATGTTGTATACAGGTGAATTAAAGCCGTAGATTAAAACCTCAAGAGCGAAAGCTTCCTGGTCACATGATCAGTCAGCTGTTCTTCAGCACATCCGCCTGACTCGCGCTACTGTTTACAAATCAGCAGACAGCCCGAGAGACACATCAGAATGAGGAGTCCTGCATGATCTGAACAGGTAACTGGAACACACCGGGATCCGCAGCAGGTTATGGATTACTATGTGACATTACTTACACTTATATTAGCCTGTGTGTGCGCGTGGGAGGGAGAGTGTGTTACGAGTTTGTCTCGTGGCCACAGGCCCGTGAATCGGGTCAGTTGCAACTTGCTAACAGCCAGGCTAACGTCACATTATATTACCTGCTCCCTGTCATAAGTAGTCAAATATTAAGTCAAAATTGATAACTAGGGCCTGTCTTTGTGCGTTAATTTAATTAGCATACATTTAATTTAGCATTGTTAGCCCACACAGGATACTAGCTAGCTTAACCTAGCTGTTTGGCGTTTTGCCTAGATGCCTGCATCGATAATCCTGTTCATGTTCATGTAGCACGGACACTGTGCGTTTTACGTCAAATTATAGATAGTGTTTAGTGCTGGCTATGAATTATGGCGTCAAAACTGTAAACTCGGTTCCTCTTTTTTCTAGTGTCGTGTCGTGTTGCCTTTAACCTATTTCCTCGGGCTGGCCCACCCTGCCTGGCTGATTTAGTGATGGGTTCAGGGCAGTGCAGGAGTATGGTAACCGCTAGCATTGCCTACCTTCCTGCACGGTTTAATGCGGTTTCACACAACTCTTCACACTTCCAAGACCCACTTTAGTACACATATGTGTGCAGGGAAAGTATACAGTAGTCAATACAAAAATTATCCAGGCTACTTTGGACTAGAGGTAAAAACCTCCTGACTAGAGACAAAAATCAAAGCTGTGTTGTCGACCACTGTCCCATAACTGTAACTAACCTACATGTTGCGCTGGGACACAATAGCTGACCTTTACTATACATTTCTACATTGATAAATATAATGATAAGAAATACAGGAGGTTATAGGTCAAGTCAGTGGTTGGGAAATTTTTAATACTCTCTAAACTTGAGTCTGTTCCTGCAAATTACTGAGTGTTAACTGCTTGTGGGTTTCTTCCTTGTTCTTCTTGCACCGCAGGTCTTCCCTTAGTGCTTTGATTCACAACCTTTTGGACTTGTGACTTGTTAGAAGGAAACAATGTGTATTGTGTACTTCTAATTACTTGGCACCTGTTGCATAAGTCATTGAGTTTTCTTTTAGAGACCTAAAGAGGTAAAATCATCCAGCAATTCACAAGAAAAAAACAGCTACCATTAAAGTCTGAAAACAATCCTTCTCATGACCCCTTATATTTGTCTTGTGATTGCTTGTGTAGGTCTAGAAACACTGCTTTGTTTTTTGCATACTCTCAGACATCTGTCAGATTTCATCTCTTGTAATGTATTTGGTAATTGAATCAATCAAGATCCAGCAAGTTCATGGTATTTTGCAAAGGTCACGGTCCCAAGCATGTCTCCAGCAGCCTCTTGTGGAGCATGTGACTGTGAAGGCTGCTGGGCTCATGCTGTGTGCTGAAGTAGAGGCATGTGAGTTTGTTTAGCTGTGGTGTTTTACTTTGACTCAACTGCAATCTGCCTTTCCCAGTGACGGCTCCTCTCATCGCGTTTCATGAACTCTTATTTCAATATTCATCCTCCAAAAAGCACCTGATTCTCTTTCTGAATCTATTTTACATTAGACAGCTGCTCTGACAACAGTTCATGGAAATGAAGACTTGTGGACTGTGTATATTAAGCATTGGCTAATATTATTAGTCAATATTTAATAGTCATTCTCATTTAAGTATTTCTCAGAGCTGAAAACAAGGCTGCGGCCTGTTTATTTCACTTGTGATCCAGTCAGATGTCTCTAAATGGATATTATGCAGTCACCTCAGCAACACTTTTACTGGACTTTAATCTGGGTTTAGTTTCAGAATTGGCCTTTGTGCCTTTTTAGACAAATGAGCTTGGAGCAGGCTGAAGCTTATCTTTGTGTCAGCTCAACTTGAACGTGGGATATCTAGCATGTGGTTATCCAGATCTCAAGTGAATTTATTTAACCTGGCTGCTGTATTGAGGTGAACCGCGTTGCTGTTCAGCTGATCTGTGTCTCTGAAATATTCTCATGGCCCTAAAGAATGTGATGCTATTCAAGTGGGAAATACAGTGATATGTGTGGTTGCTTTGAGATGTAATGTGTTTTAAAAAGGGAAGTGAAATGTTTTTTTAGCACACATTGAGGATTATTGAAGGAAGGGGTTTGGAGCGAGGCTATCTAAATTGACTTTGGTATGCTTCCAGTGTGCTTTACACAATCTAAAACATCGGCGTTGTTCCTTTTGAAATCATGCATGAGGCGATAACTTTGAAAAAGAAATTGGTTGAGAAATCTAAATGTATGTGAAAAGATAACAACTACAACAACTACAGTTCAGATGTAGCTTCACAGGCGGAACACATCTTCTACCTCCAGAACAGATGGACGCAGTGTTATTTGTCTGCTGATTTATTTATGCATTTCATTATGTATTGATTTGATTATTTCATAAAACATTCGTTTTTTTAATTATTGAGGTTTCTCCAGTTGCTGTGGGTTAAATTATGCAGGAGCTTATTTGCCTTGATTATTATGTAGTAAAGTTAGGATGTTGTTTCAGTTTGAAGATGTAATAAAGGCAGCAGAAGGCTAAGACAAGACTCGCTTCAGGCACTGTGCTAACATGGGGAGGCTGTGAGTGTTTTACCCGCATTGTCTTTCATTCACTTCACAAAGGCTTACACACACACACACTCACAAACAACACATGCCTCCTCAAAGCACAAGGAGCAGCCAGAGATCAGTGGAGGCTGCTTTGGAATGCTTAGGATGGCTTTTTTATTTTTGGGAAAGAAGGGGCAAAGGATGTGTTTGCAGGCCTGTAGGGAAAATGTTCCTCAAAATATCTTTTGACACTTTGTGCAATTCAAATATTAGTCAGATGGTGGTGATATGAATTTGATATTCTGTGCGAGATAACTACTGTTATGTTTGTAGTTGTTGCTCAGGAGGGTTTGATCAATCTTCCATGCCAATCTTTTAAAGTGAAACTAAAGAAAACAGACATTGTTGGTGATACTTTGCAGCATTCCTTTGCCTTTCCTATAGTTGTGGATTTAGTTATGATTATTTAATGGGATAATATCCTTTTTTATGAGGGAAGGGAGAAAAACCACTCTGACTTAAGGAGAGGTATTTGAGAAGAACAGATGTTTGCTGAAAAACAAGCACATACATTATGCATATACAATTATTTCTATTTTGATGGCGTGTGTAGCTGATTTATCTAGCGTTGTCCCATTCACGTGGTTAATAGGTTTAAGAGAAGCCTTTGTTGTGTTATTTCCACAATTAATAAAGCGAAAGGAAACATAATGCTCTGTGGAAGCGTGCTGTTCTGTAGGCCTGTGTATTAGGCTAACCATATTCATAAACATGGAATAATCCCAAGCTGGATAAAAAATGGAGTAAGAATCGTTTAACCTAGATAGTGATGTCTCGCAGAGAAAGCTAAACTTTTCCCATAGTTGTGATTTTTGGCAGAGAGACGTTGGCTCACGGTTTACCTGCTTCAAACTATGACAATATTGTAATTTTTTTGTCTGCTTCCCAACTGTACATTTTGAGCTAAAATCATAAACTGACACATTTAGCTCTCACAATGCACTGATCTGATGCAACTCTTATTACTTATTAACTCCAATTAATCTGACAATGTTGTTTGACGATTAATCAGCAAATAATTTTGTCGATTTAAGTATTAGACTTTAGTGAAAAATTCCGATTAGGATTTCCCTGAGCCTGTCTTCTTTTCACATGTCTTAATTTGTCTGACCAACAATCCAAAAGTCAAAGATACTTAGACAGTTTGCTTGATTAATGACTTAAACAATTTATAGATCATCAGAATTGTTGCCGATTTTAATTTTTTCCGATTAACAACAGATTTTCAGACTCATTTTTCCATCACCGGTAACTATACCCGTACTAGTACATGAGTACATAGGGTTTTTGTTGCTGCTGCTAGCAAACTTCTGAAATGTTTGTTCTGTTTTGTTCTTATCTACAGTATAGGCTAACCAATTCTGGCCTTCTGGACTAGACTGGGGCCTGATTGGTTGAACGTCTGGTTAGATGTCAAGTGGTTGCTGTAGCCTAACAATTAAAAGTGTTGTTACAAAAAATTCAGACTTCTTGTTAAAAATGACTTGATGAGTAACTTTAGATCCGTTAAAGATTCACAATGATGGTTATTTTATAAATTCAATGTGTTCGGCACTAATGCATAACGATTTTCATTATTGATCATATTGGTTGATATATTCAATATTTATAATCTGTTTATTTTCTTGATAAACTTATGAATTATTTTTTCTATAAACTATCTTAAAATGGTGAAAAGTGCTTTGAATCCATGGTGATATCTTAAAATGTCTTGTTTTATCAGCCCAACAATCCAAAATGACAAAAATATTCAGTTTACTGTTATGTAAGAAAAGCATAAAATCCTGACATTTCAGATGCCGTAATCTGCATTCAATACTGTCTGTCTTATGTGAAGACGAATGCGTTGACATCAAAATATATAATGGATGCATTAATTTGCATACTTAATGACCTCATATCATTATGGAATGCCATTAAATAAATGAATAAATACATGAATGAATAAATAAGTAAATATGCCTTTGAAATGCATCAATAAATAAATAAATAAATAAATAAATGACGCAATAAATTACAGAAATGTAAATATTCATAAAACAATTAATTAAACAAATACAGTATATTAAAATATATACAATTTCATGGAACTTTTTTCACAAGTCCACATTTATTTATTTCAAGAGACTTTTATTTAATAAATCCACATTTATTTATTTCTGTGGACTTTTATTTCCTAATGCCGCATTTATTGATTTCCCTCTCTATTGATTTCCAGATTGTATATGCAAATTAGGGGGCGTGGATAGCTCTCACATTCAGAACGGAGATGTGGGCAAAAAAAGGCTGCGACTGCACCACGACCGGCAGCTCGCAGTGCTCTGAACCCAGCGCACAGTCCCTTTTTTATTCTAGGGTAACTGAACCACCGCTGACCTGATGGAGCACCACACCAGCACCTCGTGGTGCTCTGTACCCAGCGCACAGTCACCTATTCTGGGGTAACTAGATCACCAAATACCACTGACTTGGGCGGTGCTTTGTACCCACTGTTGGAGATTAAACAGTTCAACTGCATTTAATGTTAGTACCTGGGGGACTTCAGTGGTTGCAGTACATCGATTTTGCATGCAACCCTTCATGAAGAGGTCAGGCTCAGAATAATACTCCTTGACACAGCCAGAGCCCATCTTAGACATTCTCTGACACACCATTAGCTGAGGCGTTGTTAAGTGAGCTAGCGGGCAAACTACTGCTCTAATTCACATTAAACTGAGCCCCAGAATTTACCCCAGTTATACCCAAGAATATAGGTGACTGTGGAATGGGTACAGGGCACCACAAGCTGTTGGTCATGTTTCTCCGTCTGGTCAGCGTTAGATGGTGGTTCAGTTACCCCAGAATAGGTGACTGGGTACAGAGCCCTGCAAGCTGCTGGTCCACGGCTCTGTTTTGAATGTGAGATATAACCACGCCCCCAGATTTGCATATAAGAACTGGAAATGGAGGGAAATAAATAAATGTGGCATTAGGAAATAAAAGTTCACGGAAATAAATAAATAAATGTGGATTTATGGAATAAAAGTACCATGAAATAATCAAAAGTAAAACCTTTAAATATATTTATTTAACTAATTGATTCATTTTTATATGAATATTTACATTCATTTAATTATGTATATATTGCCTCATTTATTTCATGATTTACTTCACAGGCATATTTATTTATTCATATATGTATTTATTCATTTACATATTTATGTATTAATTTATTTAATATTGAATTAAACGGCATTCCATATAGTTTTTCTTTTTTTGCTTCCTGTTTTATTTGTCTGTCCTTTTAGAGATAACACCAACATTGTTTTTGGCCCATTAAGAGCAATGTTCTTTATTTCTCTGTGCGCTGAAGGTCTTATTTTCATCATTGTTTGTTTTTTTTCTTCTTCTAGCAGAGTCATCCGTTTTCTTCTGAGTCTTGGCTGAGGAAAATCACGAGGCTGTGACAGTAAGTCCAGAGATTAAACAGTTCAACTGCATTTAATGTTCGTAGCTGGGGGACTTCAGTACATCGATTTTTTTGCATGCAACCCTTCATGAAGAGGTCAGGCTCAGAATAATACTCCTGCTCAAGAAGATTGAAGCAGAGCAGACGCCTGTCAGCACAACCCTTGATCAAAGGTTAGTTTCTCTATCAGTAGATGGTAAGCAGTTTAAAGGGACGCTGCTGTGCTTTATCATTTGGCGTTCTTGGATTGTTTTCTGAGTTTCAAAGTCATGCATAATAGCTACTCAAAGTTTGGCTTGTAGTTTGGGTAGTCTCTAGTGGATCTTCTAGCTGTGCTGTTGCACTAACCTGTCATTTAATTCCGGTTTCTTTTTTTTGGTTTCTCTCTTGTCCCCTTTACTGTCTCCAGGTCCGGCTGGGTAGCGGTCATGCAGCACCCCAATTTTGAGACTCGCCATCCGCTCCAGACAGATGAGCAGCAGGAGACGGGCTTTGACCCACTCAATAATTTCAACAAGAACCAAAACAGTATGTCAACTCTCACACCAGACTATGACTTAAACTCTCAAAAACAACGTGTGGTAAAGACATTTTAGTGCCTAAACTCAAAATGTACTGGTGTTTCTGTCGTGCTGAGACAGTTCTACATTTGTTCCTTCATGCCGTGCTCTAATATTTTGTTAAATTGCTTCGAGAAAAGAATTTATTAGTATAAAAACCTACTCTTACATTCAGAGGAGTGACCAGTAGAGGAGACATAGAGTAGAAGATAGTCACAATAACTTTTTACGTAGAAGGAGATGATTTTAAAAAAAAAGAAAAAAAAAAAAGAAATGTGGAGCTCGTTGTGAAGTGTGAGTCACAGTCGTGGCAGGCAAAGCCCCTGGGCTGAGGGTGTTTTTTGTATTTTTATGTTTACGTGTGAGAGAGAGAATATGTTGTGGGCTGGCATGTTGTGTAACTGATGAATATTCATGCTGAATGTCCCTGTGGAATGATCTACTCCTGTAACTAATGTTGATAGACAGCTTTCTGACTTGAATGCATGTTCACCTGCAGGCCAAATTAGCCTTATTACCGCCAATAAAGACAAAGAGGAGCATGGTGCTCTACTCTTTGATGTCACTTTCCAGGTTGGTTGCACTGGTGTGCCTAACTGTTTTATTGAGGTGCACAAGCACAAAATTTAGGTGTACCCAAATTTTTCCTTGCGTCGCCGTTTACGCCACAATTTCAATGTCATCTTTTTTTTTTAATATTTATTTATTTAATAAAAATAAAAAAAAAGCCGGCTTGCCACACTCCCTAGCATCAAATCCACCAATGCTCTCCGTCTCTGCAAGATTGGGAATAATTGAGATTTCTCTTGGCACAGCTACCAGAAGACTTGCTCATGTCACATTGACGTCATCAAGCTCAGTTGGAGGCTGCGCAGTAACGCTCAGCTATCACCAGAAAAGTGCTTCTAATATCCTTCACTGGTCTCCGTCCAGAGCAACAGGATCTGTTGGTCCATTTCTTTTACTGTCTATGGGTGGAATGCGCTTTGGCGGTTCAGCGGCGTTGCAAAGTTACGTCTTGTGTATGAAATGTCTGTATCGTCACTGCTTTGCATTTTTACGAACCACGATATTCTGGCCATGGGTCACATCTCTTGCCCAGGTCCAGCAGGCTCCGTCTCACACGCTATTACTCTACCAACTGAAGTTGGTTAAAACTGGAGACCAATGTCAGCAGTGTGGACTGGAGCTGTGTCTCTCCATGTTGCAAGGGAGCCACATGTGAGTGAATGGGGCGGGGCTGCGCGGAGAGTAAGAGGAGAGATCCAAACACAGGCACTGCATTACAGAAGAAAATGGCTCATGTAACGCAACATTAAACCATATTGATATAAACGACATTGCTTTGTTTGTGAAGAGGCAGCGGATGCAAGGACATTAGGTGCACTGGTGCAGTTTAGGAAGAATTTTAGTCGCACCCTTACAAATTTTGGTCGCACTCTAGAGCCCTGCTTTCCCTGCTTCTGGACCCTTTATGCTACACTACATGACTAGAGAAAGAAGCAGTAAATAGGCCAGTTCCTTTTTTATTATAGTAATTGTCAAAGGTTATGTTTTTGTTTAGTACGCTTTAAAAGTGATTGATTTCTGGTTTCCCTCTTTTGCACCGCGTATGTGTGTGTGTGTGTGTGTGTGTGTGTGTGTGTGTGTGCTTTGACAGGAGGATCGCTTGACAGCAGCACTAACTCACAGTCTCAGTCAACCTTCCTCTCATATAGGTGAGTGTTTCCAGCATTTTCTTGTGTGGGTGTACCATAAACTCTTGGCCCAACTCATTGCTCCAGCCTCCTGGTTTACTGCTGGATGACAAATTAGATTCAATACCGTGCCCAATCTGGGTTGAGAAGCTCATAAATCTCCTTGTCCTCTGCCTCCCTTCCCCTTCACAGGAAAGAATGGGACGACTTGTTCCTCAACAGTAATTACCTGGCCAGGATCCGGCAGGCAGGCATCAATGGTCGACTGAGGAGCAGCTGCTTTCGGAGCGTATGCTGGAAGGTAACTGCCAAGTGGATCAAGCAGTCCTATCGAGTTTGATTAAAGTGGCTTTGGCAGTTTCCTTGGCGCAGAAAAAGACAGCCGCTCTGGCAGCTCGCAGACCTTCTTTGCTGGAAACGGCGGCCTAGAGTTTGGTTTTGACAGTGTCAATTGTGGGCATATTTACGACTTTAAAGAGCATGCACTAACCTGTGTGCTGGCTGTCTGCAGTTGTACCTGGAGGCTCTTCCAGAAGACAAGGGTCAGTGGATCAACAAGACCAATGAGCTCCGGGCCCAGTACGAGAAGATCAAAGAGACGGTGAGAGCGCCTCTGTGTGGCTGTTTCCCTCCGCATGATGTGAAAATGGTTATACAGTCATCCAAAGTTGCAGTAGCTTTTAGTTTCTGCAGCAATGTGTGGAGGATTATGTCTGTTATAATCTTAAACAATTCTATTATTAATTACTTTAAAAAGAACTATTCACTGTTTCAACTGCCAGAGACATTTCAAATGTAATCAAACTTTTACCCGCCTACAGTATATGCTGCTATAGTTGATGGAACCCCGGTTATAATACGGTCATGCACTTTTAGCAGTGCAGCCCTTTAGGAAATAATTGATTGTTGATCTGTGAATGGCTGTTATTGATGTCTTTGTGGTCTGTTCTTCTTTTTGTCACAGCACATCACTAACCCTCGCAAGGCTGCAGGCCAGCAGGACCTAATGGTCAACAACCCCCTGTCCCAGGATGAAGGGGTGAGTGTGAGTGTGAGTGTGAGTGTGAGTGTGAGTGTGAGTGTGAGTGAGTGTGAGTGTGAGTGTGAGTGTGATGTCTGTCTCCTTTTCTTTGTTAGTCAGTTGTTTCATATTTGCATACAAAATGTGTCCCTAATGCATCCCTTACAGACTGTGTTGTTGCAATAATTACATACTTGCTACTTACTATTTCAGTGATTCATTAACAGCTTTTCAAAAAGTAATTATGAAGCCACTGAATTGATGTTGGATTAGGCAATTAATAAAGTGTTTAAAAATATTCCAAAACTAATTCAGTTTTTTTTTTTTTTTTTTCTTCTAACATTTATTTTTCATCTCCCAATTAATTTGCCTGCTGCTTTACCACTTATAGTTTCTGAATTTGGTGATGACATGGACTCAGACAGCCACACTAATAATAACAGAGAGTAAACAAGAGCTGTTATTGGCCATCTAAGGAAGTGGGCAGGTTTCCAGGAAAGGAATATGTAATTAGCTACAAATTATAGAGAAAGTACAGTCAGAGTGCAGTTGGTACACTTCCTGTTGATTCATTCAATTTAATGCAAAGTGTAAATATTTTAGTCAGGACACAGCAGGTTAGCTACACGAGAATACAATTCAGTTAATGTAAAGAATAGTGTCCAAGAATTAATTAATATTTATCAACTCAACACAGTAAGTACCAACTAATTATATGGACAATAATTATTTTGAGAAACTCTTGATACACATAAGCAAACTGAATTAAATCAAAGTGTCTGGTCTGTAATTAGCATGTTGTCATTTATTAAACAATTAAAGTCAGTAAGTTATTGCATTAAAAAGTTGTAGAAACCGCTTTTTAAATGTAGGTTTTGGAAAGGCAGTTTAATAAACTTGGCGGTTTGAATTTTTTCATTTTAAGTTTGTTGCTTTCCACACGGCCAAGGCCCAGGAGACCGCTGCCTGATTCCAAATATTTTCAAACTCTTGTTTTACAAGCTGGAAACTCAGGTCCGTGGTTGTGTGTTGTGCTGTTGTTTAGGATTTCTCCGTGATCTCCTCGGTAAACGTTACAACGCTTTGAACTGTAGGTAGTTTCCTTTTGGTAAATTCTGCATTGATGCAGACTCATGGAAAAGGCTTGGTAAGTGTGTACTCAAACCCTCATGCCCCTTGGAAAATCGACATTGGGACAACCCTAAGCCTACCAAAAGTCCATGAGTCTGTGAGTCTGGACTTTGGGATTAGGCCATTGGTTCCTCTAATACTTCAGGTTTCTGAATAATCTTTGTCTTATTTTTTTCCTCTCCTGTCCAGAGCCTGTGGAACAAGTTCTTCCAAGATAAGGAGCTGAAGGGGATGATCAAACAGGACGTGTTGAGAACGTTAGTACCATCATCTTTCTGTGTATTTGTTTTTATTAGTTTTTTTTTTTTTTTCCCACACCTAACACCTGAAAGCTTTTGTGATGTCAACATGATGTTAACAATTCCTTTCTTTTTGTGCAAGGTTCCCCGAGATTCGTTACTTCCAGGATGATGACGTGAGGACCAAGCTGACAGACATTCTCTTCTGTTATGCCAGAGAAAATGAACAGTTACTGTATAAACAGGTACGATTGACACATTGTCCCAACAGCTCATTCACAGAGCTTAAATGTAAAAGTCAGGCATCTTTGTTTTCTCTTAAAGGTCCTTGAAAATGGGTTCTTTTGAGGTCTCTGATTGGGTTTTCTTACAGAGCGTGCGTGCATGCGTGCCTAGTACGCTCAGACAAAAGAACAAAATGCCTTTGCAACCTAATCATTATCCATGTCTGTAACAGGTGCCAGTGAATGAATAGACGGCCAGTACAGCATCTTTTTTGCAAACTGGAAGTGACACATGGCCGGGCAGTAGCTAACAATATCTAAATTAAACCTGTCATCACAGATTAGAAACCTCGTGCATCACTATTAAAGAAAGATTGACCACAAATGAACCATCATTTCTCTCTCCACTACCCTTTAACGTCTTCCACTCGCTTCTCTGTCTGTAGGGGATGCATGAGTTGCTGGCTCCCATAGTGTTTGTGCTGCACTGTGACCATCAAGCCTTCCAGCATGCCAGTGAAACGGCCAGCCCCAGGTCAGTTCCTTATAGCCGTAAAACTAATTCTTTCACCCTTTTTAGTTGCCATAAATGCCTTTTTTAGACCTGTGCTTTAGTCAGATCACAAAAATATTTCCGCATCAAATTGGGGAAATTAAATTCATTCATTCGTAATTAAATTTTCTTTTTCTACAGTGAGGAGATGAAGTGTTTGTTGAACCCAGCGTATCTTGAGCACGATGCCTAGTGAGTACACTCCTAATATCGGACAAATAACAAGTCTTCATATTCAGAAATGTCATTACTTGTCTAATAACTGGAATAGGTTCATGTCTGTTTCCATCTCACAATATGTTCCCCCTCTTTGTTTGCTCATTACACACACCTCTATCTATAGTGCCTTGTTCTCACAGCTGATGGAGACAGCAGAGCCGTGGTTCTCCAGCTACGAGAGGGAAGTGAGGAAGGTCAGTTTGATCTGAAGATCTGCTTTTGCCGTTGTAATTACAGTAATTGATTGTGCATTGTAAAACAATATTGTTTTTTGCGCTATAATGACTCCACAGAAGACATGCTAACGAAAGAAATTTAACACTAAGGATTATTCCTCAAAATTTCATTGCTGGTTGGTTTGACAAGACCTGTGCTTACTGGGGTAACGGCTAGTGCGATAAATGCTACAGCATGCTTGGATCAGCAGGTCACTGTGAAGAGTTGGATGTGGAGAAACTGACAAAATAGTGCCAGAAATGACTTTTGACTTGTTTTGTAAACACATTTTTGATAAATGATCGTGGTTACAAATACCTGTCGGATATGCCTATAGGAGAGTGAACAGTAAACCTTACATTTTCTGTGAATCCTTTTATTCTTACTCTAGGTATGTAATTTTAAGTTTGTAATATTTTCAACATATCCAGTAAATTGTTGATCATGTATCACAGATGCTGTTCATGAATGTTATAGAATGATATGCTAACTACATAATGATCTACTGCTCCAGGGTAAGGAAGAGATGCTGACCAGCATCCCATTTGCACGGCCCCAGGACTCGGGGCCATCTGTTGCCATAGTGACCAAAGTCAACCGCATCCAGGACCAGCTGGTGAAGAAGCACGACGTTGAACTGCACATGCACGTCAACCGGCTGGAGATTGCCCCGCAAATCTATGGCATGTCAGTATTTACACCTCTAGCTGAGGGCATCTGATACTTTGACCCTCAGCTATACACAAATACAGTTATCCTCTTTTTCTCTCTCTGTCCATTTGTGTCTTGCAGCCGATGGGTACGTCTGCTGTTCGGCCGTGAGTTCCCACTCCAGGACCTGCTGGTGGTGTGGGATGCCCTGTTTGCTGACAGCATCACTTTGGACCTGGTGGACTACATATTTGTGGCCATGCTGCTCTACATCCGAGATGCTCGTATGCTCCATTTATTTCTGAAATAATCCAATAACTGCATGCGTTGTCTTTTGTAGCATGCCATATTCAATATTCTGGAAGAATGTGATTCACTCCTCATTTAATCAGAGAGTCATATTGCTTTAAATAGAATACAGTAGATCTTTGCTGCCATATAGGCAAGATAGCAGTTTAAGCTCTAATGTCGGCAAACATTGTGTGTCATTTAAATAAGACATTAAATCCCAGTTCCTGTAGAACTGTTGCCAAGGAACCAAATACATACAGCATTTCAGAATTCAAGACTTGACAATCAATCTGCACGTTCAACTTCATTACCAAGCATACTTTTAAAAGGAAAATGGAAATACAATACATGGTATGGCGCATAAAAGTATATACTATCATGTCTAAGGAAGCCATAATGCATTATAAAACATGATTGTCCATTTAGCATCTTTAAGCAAGACCGAATGCTCTGAGATTTAGATATATCTATAATTTTTTTTTACTAATACTGGCTAATTCTGAAATGTGACACAGTGCAAATGCAGTAACATGCTATATTTGAATTCATTCTGAGGTTAGATTTCTAATTAGTGCAGAGCATCACTCATACTGCATTTGTTGTTCTGTCTGTTTCAGTCATTGCTAGTAACTTCCAGACCTGCCTTGGCCTGCTAATGCACTACCCTCCATTAGGGGACATCAACTCCCTGCTGCAAAAGGCTCTTTTCCTCCGAGATCCCAAAGTAAGCAAACAATCGCACTTGCAAAGTAATTGGAAGATTATTGAACTGTCGTTACTGTACATGTTGATTTTGTTTCTAAGCTCAGCAGCTGTGTGGTTTAGTAGTCCAACCCTGTTGTGGTATATTAAGCACTTTCATTATGCCTGACCTGTTAAAAGGGAGAAGAGAAAGTGAGAATTATTCCGTTCTGAAGAGATACTGCGCTAACAGAATAATTACTTCCGTCAAAGTGGTTATGTTTTTTGTTTGTTTGTGTGAGCCAGCAGGATTACTGAAAAAGGCAGTAGGGTGTAGCATGGGCCAAAGAAGAATCCATTCATTTTTGGAGCAGAATCACAGGGCACAGGCAGTATTTTTCACTTTTGTTAACATTCCTAGATTTGGCCTATGTGCTGCATTCACGTTGTGTCAGAATGATTGGGAAAATTTGAATCCAACTGGGAAAATTCACACCACATTAACATTTTGAGATAGGGCATGCCTTGGCCCATGTCTGTGCTCTTTGAGCGTCCTTCTAGTTTCTCTTGCAAAAGTGGGAGAAGATTTCCATAAGTGAAACACTTACCCACACACTAAACACTGGGCTGAAATCCTCATCAACATCATGTATTGTAGCCTAATAGCATTGTGAAAAAAATGCTTAGGTGTAAGAAATGAAGTTAAAATTGTCTGTAAATGTTTCAGTTCCTCAAAGTTGTTGAATATGTATGATGCTAAGGCACTTACTGTAAATACATGAAGCACAGGTGCAGTCAATGAAGCAGTTAATAAGAAAGAAGAAGTTATACCGATGCATACATGTTTAATGCCTCTATATACTGTATGAAACTGAATGAATAAAGCTTTCTATATCCTGTTAAGTGCTGCAACATTTAAGAATTATGAGAGATCAACGATGGGACAGTCACAGATCACTCATACTGTTTGACTGTTTTACCCATAATGTCATGCAAATAGGAAGCACACTGACTAGAAAATGAGAAGATGACTTTGAACTATCACAACGCAGCTACCTAAAAAAAAAAAAAAAATGTTTTCACCCAATACATTGGTATGTGTCTAGTGGGAACCAGACCAAACATTAAGCCCCTGTTGTTAAGTCCACAAAACATATCTATTTACACTCTTGTTAAAGAGGGTCTCTATCAACATTTGATTTGTGACACATTCAGTGCTACAAAAGGTCTGGTCATCTGCTGTGTCTTGTAGAGTGTATGAAGAATGTTGAGACCCCTAGAATATACACTATGGGTTGGCAATACTGACCCTGATTTGGGAACAAAAAAGACTTGGTACAAAAAGATTTGTCAGAATAAGATTAGATTTTGACTCAATGTACTGTAGGGTTGGATTGAGCCAGCTAGAAGGATTACTTCTTGCCACAAATTGCATATACGATTTAGTGGCTTCATTTTCTAAATCCTCATGTCTAATACAGTTTTGTAATGGGTGCATAAATTGGCTTTTTGAATTCGGCTAGTCTTTTTGCCCTCGTTTTTGTGTGCAGGTATGTTTTTCAGTCAACCACAATGAATTTGAAACACAGTGGAGAAAAATTGTGAAATAGCCCATTATTAAAGGGGAGAATCGTGAGTGATCATTAGGAAATATTAATGCCTTATTATAGTAGCTAGTAGTACATTGATGTAATTATGATTTGTAATGCAAGACTGTTGTGACTGCAAGACAGCAAGAGTGAAAACAAGACTAAGTGTTGACAACTTCTGCTATGTTGGTTTATTTGAAAATGTGCTAAAGTGCAAAAATGCGTATTCAGAATCTAGCAGGGTAAATGAAGATTGGCCTGATAGCTTGCAGCCGCTGGTAAATTTTTCCTGTTTCATTGTTGCTGTCTTTCTTACCCAGTCACTCACGCATTAAGTCGGCCTCGTTTTCTGTCACTCTCTCTTACACCTCTCTTTACACTCTGCAAAATCCCATTCTTTCCTTTACCTTTTAATATAAAAAACAGCTGTTGTGTATGTACGCGAACTCCGACATTCTCTTGACCTTAGCAAACACCTCTCTGTCCGGTACAAACCATCTTCTGTTCCTCATCCAAATTCACTGGCCCGTACACTGAAACACAACAACTCAACACACTCCTGCCCGCCACTCTCCTGGGATGAAAAATCCAGAAAGGTTCTGATCCAACGTGACAGTGTTTCCCCCAGGTGAACAACCCTGTCACAGCACGTCCACATCATAGTTACACCTGGGGGGGGTGGGTCATCCCTAATGACAGGGAGGTGAGGGGGGGAGCAGAAAAGATGCTCCTATGTACTGACTCAGAAACACCAATTGCATTTTCTTGTTTACGTAGTCATGCATGCATACATAGTGTGAGAAATGCACAGATTTTAGGTTGACATGTTCACTCTGATTATCATGCACCCCAGACAGTTGTTCTGGCTTGTGAATTTGCAAACAAAAATAAAAAGTTTATGCTGTCCCTCCCTTTTGTAGAACTATCCACGACCTGTCAACTACCAGTTCCAGCAGAACCTGGATTACTACAATACAAGGGGAGCTGACCTGATGAATAGGACACGGTAAAGCGCACACACACACACACACACACACCTGTTCTTCTCTCTAAGATCAAAAGTCAGGATTCCCCTTTATATTGTCCACTTTTATGTGATAGTATTTTGGGTGAAGTACAATGTTTGTTTCATCCTCACAGCAGACTTCAATATAGCGTGGCTTCCATTTCATTTCATCGCAGCATGAAAATGATATTAGAGGTTTGAAATTTGCATGATATTAGCAGTCCATTTCAGCGAACACTTTTGAGGTCTTTATTTTTTATGTCAAAGTTGTGTAAGTGTTGTGCAAGAAGCATTCAGTTGCAAGTAGGAACTGCTTTGAAAATTGGTCTACACATACAAGAACAGAACTCTCTTGACATTCAAGACTTTAGTGCCAAAAATATAATGCACTGTTAATGGCCTCGGCTTGCAATTGGGTTTTAATATATTGTGCAACTTAACCCCAAATATACAGGTTTGAATTGTTCACAGTGATGGCAACTATTCACACAAGTTTCATGTTTCTGCAAGTTGAGCTTTATTTGTACAGAAATTAAATAGAAATCGTGGGTTGCGTGGAAGGGAGGAAATTAATCAAAACACTAAAAGTGTGGTTTGGAAAAAGGAACGCAGTCCCAAGTATCCACTATTTGTAGATAAAGGTCTAAAGCGTGCAAAACCACAAGTATGGTGCCCCTGTAGGCTTTTTTCTTTTAAATTTTATACCTCAAGGCAATTTTGTCTTTCCAGCTCTGGTTCCACTACAAAACCTGCCCCCCTCAACATCAACAAGGTCTCCAGCAGCCTGCTGAGCTTTGGCAGGAAGCTCATCGCTCCGGCAATATCGGGCGGGTCCAGTGGCATCGCGCCAATCAACAGCGAGGTACACTCCTCCTCGTCAACTTCCCACGCATCGGCGCCCTCGCCCACCCTGCCTCACCCGCTGGCTGAGCCCCCGTCAGGCCATGCCGTGCCGCAGACCCAGAGCCACGCACAGTCTCAGCATTACCGCCTGCTCAAGTCCGAGAGCATGCCTGTCCACCTGAGTAAAGGTCAGCAACAGGACACACTCTTGCCTTTACCTTGTTGGCTGTAAAATGACACCAGTGCAGATTATCTGAATATCTGCAAATGTTGGTTTGTGTGGGTGTGGCAGCATCAGCTTTCACTCTCCTGTCTGTTAGATGTAGTTTCAGGTGGAGTGTCACAGGTCTCTCTCCCTGCTCAGACTCACACTGACACACAAGGTAACTGCTACCATGGCAACTGCTTGTGTGACACCGGCCCTCCCCCATTTGTCAATGCTCATGTCGCTGCCTTTGCATGTCTGCACACAACGTTTCCTGCAGTATTCCTGCTGCTTAATTAGAAGCTATTTAGGTACACACTGCAGTAAATGGACATCGGTGCCCAGAGTGTGTAATGGAAAACTTTCACCAGCAGAGGGAGATCACAGCTTGCCACACTGATGGCATAAACATCATGGATGACTCGGGGCATCTGCTGTCTCCATTGCTTTGATCATGTGCTCATGAACTTGTCTTACGTGTGCTTCATTTCTAAATTCCAGTGGATGTAAATGTTGAAAATGCAACTTTTCTTTGCCTTGACAAATGCAGAGAAATATGGAGGCTTTGAATCATTTTTAATTATAATGAAGTGATTAGATAGATAGATAGATAGATAGATAGATAGATAGATATATATTAAGTAATGAGCATAATTCACCAAGCAGCAGGAGCTCTGATTGGTCTACACATTCAATATAAAATAGCTGGCCAATTGGATTTCCTGCTGATGCGCTGTTGGTTGAAGCTTAATGATAAGTGGGCAAAATCAAAACTGTAAGAAGCAGGTGACGTAAAAGTAATTGCAAATAGTAACTGTTCCATTTTAAAATGTAATTATGTATGCATAATATAAATACAAATGTAACTAATCAACAATTTTTTTTATTATATTTTAAAAGTCTAATTCCAATTATTGCATGCTTGAAGCTTCATATGTTTGTGGTACTCTTCTACTCCTTAATTGAAGCATTTGATAATAAACAAAGTATAACATCTCATTATTTCTTAAGTTATATAGACATTTATAGTATTGTGCCTCTTCTTTTAGCCTTCCCAAACAACAGTATTATGTGAGGGGGAAAAAAAAAATCTCAAGTCAATGTCCACTTAATAGCTTTTTTCAAGCTGTGTTAACTGCATCTCCATCAGCGGAGGACCATAAAAGCCAGTAAGGGAACCTTGAGCTGACATGATTTTATGAGACAATCACCAGCCATGCTTTAGCAATATAACACTGTTGTAAAAGCTTGTAAGATTTTAGAATATCATATACTATATTTTCTATTTGTAAATTGTGCACATTTGTATTGTGTTAATATTTAGTCCTGTGTCTTCTCTCCTTCTGACCCTTTTACAGGCCAAAAATCCAGGACAGTCAGCTCTTCTCCCAGCATAGAAAGCCTTTCAGGTGGGCGGGCTCAGTCCGCCGCCTCCCCGCCTTTTCCCCCCTCCAGAGGGAGTGATGTCAGCACTTCATCTCCACCCCTCTCTACCACCAAGAAAGACTCTTTCTTCAACATCACTCGCTCTCGCTCCCACAGCAAGACCATGGGCAAGAAAGAGCCGGTGAGCTGTTTGCTTATATGTTTGTCTTATTCTCTTAACTCTCCCTCTTTGTCATTTCTTCATCTTCTCTCACAGTTACAACCCTTAGCCCTCCTCCTGTGGGTTTTGTCATCCCTCTACTCACCAAGCTTACTCCTTTTTGTTCTCCTCTGCTTCTTATTGTCTGTTTCTGACCTGTGTTGAACAGGAGGAGGACTTGGAAGCCCAGGTATCGTTCCTGCAGGGCCAGATCAACGACCTAGAGGCCATGAGCAAATACTGTGCCAGGATGATGAACGCTCACATCTGTGAGTACAGCCACGACAAATATGCACCAGCAACAGATCTCTCCATGTCTCCATGTTCATTGTCAGCATCTAAAACATAAAACATTGGTTCAAATACTAGCAGTCATGAACATTGTTCCTTTTATTGTTAAAGAAGACGTTAATACGATACCAATTGTGTGTTAGTGTCTGAAATAAAAAAATCTAATGTTTTATTTATTTAAATATATTTGTTTGTGTTCAAATTGTATTAAATTGATAAATTTAATTTATAAATGTTGTGCTTAAATTCATTCTTTAATTTATTAAGCTTTAATTTATTCAATTTATTATCTTTTGGCTTTTTGCAGGTTTTTTTGGGAAATTTTGAGTTTTTAATCCCTCTGGCACATTGCATTTGAAACAAAATGCACATGCTTTGTACACCACCGATTTGTGTAAACATTGACATTACTACAAAATGCATACCGTTTTAGACACAGTATAGTACATTTGTTAACAAATATGGACTTTTTGGGGAGCGGCTCTAGATTTTAAAACACAATTCCATTTTGTTAATATCATTTATTCAGCTGATTAAGGAATTTTGTTGCTGGTTGTAACTTGTAAAGCTTGGGTGACCGCTTATTATATCTCTACAGGTAAAATCCAGGAAGTGATTCTCCAAGAACACCTGGAGAAAGAGGATGAGGTCCTGGTATCACTGGCTGGACTCAAACAAGTGAGTCCGAGCAAGTGCACGTTAATGTTTATTGTGTTTTTTGTTGTAATTCTTATTCTGTGTGTCTCTGTAACACTTGACATATTTCCCCAAATCCTGCCAGGTCAAAGACATCCTTAAGGGGGCACTGCGCTTCAACCAAAGCCAGCTGGAAGCCGAGGAGAACGAGGAGATCTCAATCGCTGATGATCACTACACCATCACAGCGGCCGCTGAAACTGCGCTGAGCGCCAGCAATGACCCGGGTGACAACCAACCGCAAGGAAACAGTAGGCGGAACCAGGACTCTGATCAGGACGGGAGCGTGAGCACGGATGAGAAAGAAGAAGAGGAGGAGCAGGCGATGATCCCACCTGAGCAACAGGTTAATTGTCAATCAGTCCTCTTTTAGGCTGCTGGAAGTAGAGCTCTGCACTGTCAGCACCTGTATTGGTATTACCTACTCGATTAAGGCAGACAGTATTAACTCTCGGTTCAGACAGGATTAGTTTTGTTGTTTGGTCTAATTGTTTGACCTTTTGATCCAGTGTTCAGTACCTTTTTTTTATTTTTTATTTTTTTAAATCCCATCATTTTCGTGCCAACAAACTGTACCCTGTGTGCAAAAATAATCCAATGTTTGTACCAGAATTGTGTTCTTTGCAGATTTGGGCCCCTAAAGCTGGCCCACTGAGAATGAATAAAACCCAGAATTATGCTGCATTATACAGAAACTGTCAAATATTCCCTGGAGTCTGTTTGTTGCATTTGAATACATTAGGGGCCAAACAAGCAGCAGTGAGTAGTTATACAGCCCTGGTTTATGTACGGAACCTTCTACCTCCATTAATTGCACTATAGATAAGTTAATAAAAACAATACAGTTACAACAATTTCAAGTAATACGGCGGAATCTTTACTTACACAAGAAAAAGACACAGATACGACCCTCACCATCTCTCGTGTACAGGTGGCGTCTTCCCTCGGCTCCGAGGGTAAGAACTGGGACGACTACATCCTTGTGTGCCAGGATGGAGACCTGATGGCCGCCGGGGGAGAAGGAGGAAGGGCCGTAGCCGAGAGCACCCCTCCCATCAGGCGAGGGCGCGGTTTGGTGCGAATGGAGCCCGAGGGTGCAGCTGGGACCTTCCATGACCCCCTGATGGCTGGCACCACCTCAGGCTCTTCCAGTCCAGATGAGGGCTCCACCCACAGCAAGGACTCTGACTTCACCATCGTCAACCCAAACGAACTGTGAACCAGCCAGTCGCCTCTCCTTCTGCATCTTATACCTGTATCATATCCCGTTCAGAGGAGTTGATCAAACAAAACGAAAAACTGACTTGTGATCAGAGGGTGAAATCTGCTGTTTTTGGTGGAGCACCACCAGAGCTGCTGATGGCAACAAAAAAAATTGCACATGTGGACTGTGACATTTCCAGTCACAAATACCTTATACTCTGCCTCTTTACCTGTCATCTGTGCCACTTCAGTCCCGTTTTTAAGCTGATGCTGTATGCTATCTCATTTACCTAATGCCTGTCTCCTCATTATGCTGGGTCCTGTCACTCGAAATATTTAACTGTAGCACCCTGCTCCATACAGAGAGGGCACCATTGAACTGCTTACCCTGTCACTACATGATTACTCTGAAGAGTTGGACCTTAAACAGCAAATTCTTTAAGGGAGTGGACTCTCTCCTCTCGAGCTTACTGTAATGATTAGGAGTGTAATACTCTGATTCTTCAGGCCATGCCTCTGCTCATGTTCTGTCTGTATGTCAATGTTCTGACAGAGGAAGCTCTCTTCTCTGATACTCAAAGGAAAGAAGGATGATGTCCTTCTGCCAGTTATCGAGGGCAGCTTTCTCCCCCTCCTAAACCAGTGCCTCTGACCATTATTATTCTCTCAACCAAACAAAACCTAACTCTGTGGCTTTTTCTTTTTTTGTTAGCTTTCTATATATATATATTTCTTTTTTTAATTTTTAAGAAAATATTTTTAATCCTTTTAGTTTAGTTTCCTGGATAAAAATATTAAATTATGAAGTAAGTCTTTTTTTCCCTCTTTTGTTTTTTAAGGTGATTCCAATGTGGACATTTTAATGTGGTAATTGATGGTTTATATTTCTCACATTACAACGGAGTTGTTCTCGTGTCCTGTGGAAACCATGTAAAGCAGCGCGCAAAGAATGTCCTTCTAGCTGCCCATTCAATATAATTAACTCAAGACCAATAAAACTACATCGCTCTTGCTACACACTGAAGTTATTGTGCCTGTTTGGGAATGCTATGACAATGTAGACTTCTGATTTCACTATTGACCTTGGAAACAGCATTTGAGGAGAATCTCTCAACCATGTCAATTCAGTAGCTGTTCTGGAGCTTTCGATCAAATCATATGATCTTCATCATTAGATAGCTGTCATGTTCAAAGCTCCAGAACAGCTACAAAATTGGACCTCGTGGTGAGATCATAGACTTGTATATCAATCAATGAGATTGTTTTAGTTGAAGTAATTAACTATAGAACAAAACATGCCATTAAATACAAATACATACATACATACATACATACATAGAAATACTTCTCAGTTCTGTGACTTTAACCATGATCTTTCAACCCTACTGAGCATTGAAGCACATTACAGCCCCTTCGGTCTGGTTCATACATATACTGTGCTCCACATTATGTCATGTCTGCACTACACAGTACTTGCTTCATGTGTCTGTATGAATTAATGCACATCAAAGTAAAAACGGTAATGCACACACTGCGTTAGTCATTTAAAAACTAGTTTATTTCCATCTCGACTGTAAGGGAAAGTGAACTGAAACCTTTTACAGAGCTGCACAGGTCGAGCCTCATCTACTGCACCGATAACTGGAATGTTTTAATTCAGGATCAATAACTTATGTAAAATATTCTTTACAGCAAAAGGATTGAAATTACATAGTAAAATACTGTACAGTGTTTTGCACACAAAGTAAGCACTTTCAACATAACAGTATTTGTTCACCAGAGGCAGACTTTTACCGGTCTGGAGTTGATCATTATGGCGGGTAACAGTGGTTTTTGTTAGCATAAGGGCTTCAGGAAAATACAAAAATATAGAATACTGTATGTGAGACAACAATATTTAGAGGGTGAAGTGGATAACTTCATGGTAATACAAATTACCTCAAGATGATTGGATGAAGAGCAGCGATCCAGAACCTACAAATGCTTAATGGAAAGAAGTTGGAGAGGGATATAAAGGGACTGCACTGGTCCAACAGATATGGTAAAAGACATAAAACACCCACAGACTCCTGCGTATCTTCCATTTGTATATAATCGAGAAAAAGTGTTTCATTTATCCCAAACCCAATTTTCACAAGCTTCTAACATTAAACTTCTTTTGGCGTCATCCCAAACTGAGCTACAACATGACCATTTTTTTTTTCTCCCTCTTCAAGACACATTGCACATAAGATGTTGATAGACATTTGTTGTATTTACAGTGTAATGCAGCACAAACAACTGAACCTTGGCTCAAACTCCATCTACATTCATCGTGCAACCTGATTCATCATCGTCATTTTTCTCCCGTCTCTTCTCAGCAGTGCTTTGGCTCCTGCTACTCCCAAGTGTTTTCTGCGAGTGGAGCATGGCTTTTACATTCATCAACTCTTCTTTTCTTTTAAAAACACTGTACTTGCTATAGCTCACACTAAGGCGAATTAAGACCTTGGGACAATTTTAATAGCATGAAAAGGGTTTGTCACAGCAGCTAAGTTGACAGCTTGGTTATGTCCTCTTTTATTTGCTTGCTATGCCGAGAGGGTCATCTAGCACACGTGGTGGTTTAGTCATCCTGGCCTCGTCGTGTTTGGGAGCGGACTCTTCTCACTCCTGGACTCTCCTTGGTGAGGTTTCCAGTCAAAGCAGCATCGTGGACCTGCTTCATGTTCTCCTGGACTTCAGCTTTGGCGTGCTTCAGCCGGTCAGCCTGACCCTGATAAAAAAAAAAAAAGGGAAATAAGGAGAGAAGTGAGTGGGAACAGGGTAGAAAGGAGAGAAGTGAGAGGGAGGGTAGAAGTTGAGGGAGGAAAGGTTGAAAGACATAAAAAAAAAGATGAGCAACTAGCTGGAGACCAAATACATGTTCCCATAGATACCCCTGAGGCTGTTTGGGTTTTTGTCAGTGTATGAGTGTGTGTTGCTGACCTTAAGGATGGTGATGTTCCAGCTGAAACTTTCCAGTGCCCGACTGACCTTGCGACCCCTCAGCCCCTCCTTTGCCGCCAGAGTCTGCAGCTTCTCATGAAACTCCATGGCTAGAGCCGAAAATACACAGAACCACAGCAGGTTAAAATAATTAAAAGATCAACCTATGAAGAATTATACCATGGCAAACTTGTCTGAACACAGATAACAAAACTATACACATTTTCTGTGTAGATGTAATTGTACATAACCACCATTTTGCTGCAGACTGAACTATTGTATTAATTATTTTTGGACATTTGATCCCCAGAATCGTAGAAACTTCGATGATCCCTTGACTTTCCCTCTAGTGCGCTAGTATGTTAGCATGCTTATGTTAACCTTTAGCTCAAAGCAACACTGCTTTATGGTACAGGTTTTATATTACATCCATGGTGGCACAGCCTTACAGAGCCGCTAGGGTGGAGGCAGAATCTTGTCTTATTGTCTGTGTATAATGTAAATTCAGAATGTATAACAATAATATCACAGAACGTCCTTGCTCTGTTGCACTTGTCATTGTAATTTGGAGGTCTATGCCTCAACGCAGAGGTCAAGGGTTTGAATCCGACCTGTGACAATTTCCTGCAGGTCTTCCCTCTCGCTCCCCTTTCTCACCTAGCTGTCCTATCTAATAAAGGTGGAAAAGCCCCCAAAAAAAGCTATGACAATAACAAGCAGTGGTCTATTCCTCCAAAGGATTGTGTCCAAAATGATACGCAATTTTTGTATGATCTTGTGCTAATTTGACCAAATATAATTTAGCTCAGGTTCTCTTTTCTCAAATGAAATAAAGCTACTGTAGTCATTTAACAACAGTGTATGTTACACTGTAGCTGTAATGGACCATGAACACAGGGATCATTTTAATTTCTGTGTAGACTACTTATCAGTTAAAGCTTAGAGCACACTGGTCTTGTCTCTTTCAGGTATTGAAACCCACAAACTATCACCAGCACCACACAACACAATAGTGTTGGTATGGATCTCAGAAAGTTTGTCGCTCAAACTTGCATACCTACCAGACTACCAGCCCCTTTTTTGTGTAAACTGTGAAATGAAAAAAGAAAAGATGTATCCACATTGAGCCATGGCTATGAAAAACATGTCAAACAAACTGTATGGATTCAGAATGCCAAAATATCCAAAAATCCAGTATTTAGTGGTTGGGCTTGGCTCTGTTTGGCCATGTGCTTTTGCCAAAGTTCAGTAAGGAAGATGTTTTCTCCCACCGTTTGCCTTTACTTCTCTTAATACCATTCACAAATTCTGATGTGACCATATTTGACCAATCAACTTTTTGCCAGCATTCCTCAAACCAATCAGTTTGCGAGTTTCCATTATTCACCCACAGGCTTTACTCCACCTACAGCAGCGTCTAGACTCTGGGGAGTCCTGTCCTCTCTCCTGTCTTCATACGGGCCTACGCTTAATGAAGATGCTTCAAATCGATATGGTCTAATCATGAAACTCGTTCTACGTTGCCACCTTCGATTCATTGTTATACACTCTGATTAAGCTCTCCTTTTTGAAATTCAGACTAGAAGCATTACATTTCACAGAAATAGAAAGAATAAGAAATGAGAAATGGAAAGGAATGATTGAGAGGGAATGGAAAATCGGAGAGACCCTATAAAGAAAAATTGAGATAGAGAGAGAGGGTCATGGAAGTCTGGCCGCCGGCTAGTTAGAGCATGTGCAATGAGTTGTGTGTGTCTGGCTTCCATGGACTGCCCGGGGCCACTGTCCCACTGTAACCATGGAAACCCGGAAGTGGGTTAACACAGGGCACACATCACTTTGAGCCATCAATGTTAAACGTGCCAAGCTGTGGACCACACACACGCACATTTTGTTAACACTAAACAGATTGATGTGATTATAATTTAACAATTGCTCACACATAATCCCTCTCTGTCACTAAAGGTCTGTAAACATAGACACACACCTGCACAGACATACGTTGCCACTGCTCCATATTCCCACACACCTACAAAACTTGCCTGAATAATAACCTTTACCGCATGGTTGCTAGGCAACTTAACGCCTGCGTGCCAACGTAATGTGTGTAATCTGTGAAGCCAATGGAGGGAACATGATTTCCAAGCCAGTTCTAGGACAGTTTGCATAGACAGGCAAACACACAGAAACAAGGTCCAGACCCAGAGACCAAAATAAACTCCAGGGCTGGCCAAACAGGATATAACAGGAAGAGTATCAACTTCACTTCCTGCCTTCTATTTGAATTTGAGCAGTTGTGATGGGATAGACATAATCTACTGTTCAGACTTCCAGCTTGATGTCCTTAAGAAACAACCAGGCATACAGTATGTATTTGTTAGCACCTTAGGTGTGTGGAAGTGTGGAATCTATATGTCTCACTCCTATACAGGTCTGGGTCCTGGAGGAAAAGCAGCTGCACAAAAAATATCCCCTAAATATCCCCCTAAATAAGATATTCCCTAATTTGGGGAGGATGGTGGTGGAGAGTTGGCTGACATCTGGTGGGTGTGACAGGCCAAAGCGTATTATTCACATAATTGTCTTCCTCATCAAACCATTCAGTGACTCTGTGCATGCTCTGTGTAAAGCATGTACATTCATTATGAAAATGGCCATTACAAATAGTAGTTTGTCCAACAGAGAGCACTTACAAGTTCATTAATTTATTACTACAAAATGCCTCTTTCAGTACACATATCAGTCCCAATTCTTAAGTAGACAATTTTAAGGGAAATTTAAGGAAAATGTTTGCATCTATTTATTAAAAAACTAATATTGTCTCATATATTGTTTTCAGATTTGATCGGCCTCAAAAATCGAGTACCAGTCAGGTACTAGACATGGTTCTGTTTTCAGGCTTGAATTAAAGTTATATTGCATTGAATTATCAGCAACATCTCTTTCCAGGAACTACTCTGGATTAACCACACCGCCCACTGTGAACTGTTTTCATTGGGCCTGATTTCTAACAAAGTCCCACAGTGTGTTGAGTGGATTATCCAATAATGAGGACACTGTCTCACAATGGCAAACAAACTAAATAAAGCAACCAGAGGTTTCAAGCTCCACCCTGAATCTGTACTCCAGGGTGTAAAGATACACTGTGACATAAGTTATGGGTGTGGTTGTTGGTTTTGGAGACTAGAGACGGCATCAAAACATTTCAGCGTGGAATTGTTACTTTTTTGTTTATAGACAGCGATCTCAAAACCTGGCTAAATAAAACTATTTGTATGGCTATATACCACCAGAAGTAAGTGAGAAAATAAGTGTTTCTAAATTATTGGGATGAACCGGCTCTTTAACAAACCAACATATTATAATACTGATGTGGATTTACTCTCTCTTCTCCACTTGTCTTCCTTTCAGCATTGCCTCTTGCTATCCTTCTCTACCATCTTCCCACGGCTTTCTTCTCCGTCTCAGTTTCAAATCTCTGATCTAATGTAAATTCCAGACATCCATCTCTGCCACCAGCCATCCCATGGCTCTCTCTGAGTGACCTGTTTATGCCTTCTCGCTGCCCACCCCCTTGTCCAAGATTGAGAAGAGGACCTCCGCCTTGGGATCACCTGATTGTCATCTTCACTCTGTACACACAGGAAGAGCTTTGTTCATCAAATCAGGCCTCTGGGTCTGCAGCAGCTCTTTATCATATGAGCATACTGGCACCTAACCAAGCTATCTTACTTTCAACTCTCACTAAATTTACTAATTATGCTACAAGTGATCACAAGAAATACAAGTATATGATAGCGTATAAGATGGTTGGACAGTATCTCAGCTGCAGCTGGCCTCGGCTGCAGTCCAAGCTGCAAAATGGATGTAATTGTCACAAATTATTTGATCAGCGAGTGACGCTGTGGCCACAGAACGCTACAATAAAGTTCAGTGGAGGATGGGTAGGTTGTCTGGAAGCAAAGTGGAGCAGTTTGCAAATTTGTAAATAACATTAATCTCTGTCAAACACTCGCTGTGTCCAAAATGGCCCCAATTGTACCATCATCGTCCTCTTAAAATATCAATTCACTTGAGGTTCACTTTAATTTCTCTTTCCTTTCCTCTTTACTATTCATGCCTTTCTCAAGGCGGTGTTAATAAAGCTGACAAGTTTGTGTGCATTTCAAGCCACAAAGGTTTCATGAAACCTACAGATGAATAAATATACATGTCCCAATAGTTTCAACCTGTGACGTCTGTAACTGCAGTTTTTTTTTTTTTTTTTTAAATCCAACGCCTAGAGAATCATATTAATAAAGTGGATGTTTTTATGTTTTCTCTCCAAGCCACATGTTAACGCTTCCAAATGTCATTCATAGTGACTCCTGGGTGACAGCTAAAGACAGCCGACGAAGGGGATGTGGGTGCAATGTGTTTGTTGCCGTGTTTGTGGGTTGTTTATTGCCTCTCTGATGACAGTCTGCCTGACTAATGTCAGATGACCCAGGGGGTCTAGCTGAGGTAAACAAACCTCTGCCAAAGATCACAGAGATGATATCAGCAGGTCTGATGGGGTGTCCTTAGCTTAACAGACTGAAGGATGATCGATGACGGGAGCTAACCAATTTAAACCCCCCTCCATCTAAAACATACAGATGAACGAGGCCAGTAAAAAGACTCATTTAACCTTGTGTGACACAGTTGAGTCTAGGCAGTTGTCTGCAGAAGATAGGATAGGAAAACATATGGTGGGAGTAGAGAGGACAGGAGAGGAAAGAAAAGAGGATACAAGAAAGAGAGATGAGATGAAATGAATTAAAAGGAACACAAAGGAAACAAATTAAAAGGGATACAAAGAGAGGAGAGGACATAATATAAGAGGAAAGGTAAGAAAAGAGGATACAAGACGAGAGCATAAGCAGAAAAAAAGGACAATGGAGTAAAAGAGACTGAAATGGATACAAAGAGAGGAAATGGAAGAAAAGAAAAAGAAACAAAAGAGAGGGAAGGAGAGGAAAGACCATGAGAGGAAAGAAAAAGAAAGAGAATACAAGGACATGTGAGGAGAGTAAAGAGAATGGGAATGGGGGAGAGAAAAGGAAAGGATACAAGAAGAGGAGAGAGGGAACGAGAGAATAGGAAAAAATAGGATAGGAAAGGAAACAAAAAGTAAGGATACAAACGAGAATAGGAGAGGAGACAAACTGAAAGAAAAGGAAGAGAGTTAAGTTAATGACAAAAGCAACCACTGCAGTGTGGAAAACAGCATTGTTGTAGAGGCTGTGTGGGAGTTGTCATGAGTTAACTGGTTTCAATACACACATCATAACACCAACATCCATACAAACACCCACCCACCCACACACCCACACACACACACACCCACCCACCCACCCACACACACACACACACACACACACACACACACACACACACACACACACACACACACACACCCATTGTCTGTATATGCAGGATCCTGTCGTAGAGTCCATCGGAGAGCTCGATCACTGCTCTGCTGGTCTGGACCATCTGCAGACAGAGAAACATCTATTAACATTAAACACACACACAGACACACAGTTGTAGTGCAACATAAACCCTTGAGAAATTTTGCCATCTTGTTTTTGTAAATCACACATGTAAGCACATTTCAGTCTACACACTACAGTCTGTTTTATTATCTGCTGCAAAAGAACAAAATATACTACACATTAAACTAGTTTCTATCACATGGGAGGTGAACATTAACAAAAAATAAAACACTATTGTGATGTTTTGCATATGTTGGCGGTTGTAGCCGAGTTCACACTGTAGGCTGTTCAACCACAAAATTGCACATCATATATATATATATATATATATCGGTATTAAAAATCCTTTATCGGTTGGGGTCTACTATATATATATCGACTTTAAAAATCCGGTTGGGCTCATATATATATTTTTGAGCCCAACTGGACCATTTAAGGCCAGTAACGATACAAATGTTTGGTAATTTAAAAATCTGATATGCCAATATATCGGCCGATATATATATTTTTTTTTAAAATCCAGAAACGCATTACAAGACATAAACAGATTTCCCTAACATTAGTTATTTGTACTACAACATTTGAGACAATAATATATATATATACATATATATATATATATATATATATATATATATATATTATATATATATATATATATATACACATATATCTTTCCATTTATATGTCATCTGCTTTAGCAATATAAGCAATGTCATCTCATGCCAATTAAGCTCGTAAAATCTATAAAAAATGTATATATGTATGTGTACACACACACACACACACACACACACATGCAGGACATGAGTAGCTTCTGCCTAATTAATTCTGCACCTCCTCTCACAAACCCTGCTGGGGAGTGACCCCTCTATGGGAAAAAAACACTGTTCAACAAATAAGGGATTAGCTACAGAACATGAATTTGACCAGACCCAATGCAATAACACACAAACACACAAACAAACACACATCTCCCTCCAGGAATCAGGATTGAGGTGTGGAATTAATTTAGCTGAACGACATTTAAATCTATGCTAATGGTATTCAGCAAGCTTTTTCAATTCTTATCGGCTTGGCTGGAAATGAAAGTAGCTAAAAATTCATGAAGGCAGGCAGACACACACACACACACACACACACACACACACACACACACACAACACACACACACACACACACATTACACAGTTCTTGCTTTACACAGTCACAGGTCCATGCTGTTGCCAGTTGCATAGCGGTGACAAACAACCCTAGAAAAATTAAAGTGTCACCGTTTATACACTGAAACCATAATTTAATAAGACCAGGTCCATTTGTCTCCATGACACCCGGTTTCTGGCTACAAACCCTCCCTCGCTCATAATTCTCACACACATCACACATGCACTCTGGACAGTAACTCTAAATTGGCAATTCATACTGACGGTCCATCATCCAACCCAAAAGACTCCTAGGGAATATCTATTATGATACACAACAAGTGCACTTTGAGTAAATATCAATTTCAAGTACTGCAGCAGACAGATAGGTGGCGAAGAGAGGGGTGTAATGTTGTTTCACTTCATGTAACATGGCAAAGCGGGTTAGTGTGTTGGACCACAGCTGTATGGAAACCACATATACTGTAGGTGGCCAGCCACAGTCCAACAAGACCCAGGGAAATTATGTTGAATGTGAAAGTAAGGACAGAAAGAAGCCTGATATTGGCAACTTAAACTCACACAAACACACTGATTCATCCCACCTTATTGACGTTTATTGAGCCATTATTTGATACAACCTTGGCTGCTCAATGGCTATTTTCTTGCCTCTTTTTCTCTTTAATTGTTTCCGCATGCTTTTGCTTTATTTTTATTACTTTAATTAGCATACAACATAATAAATAACAGTCCTTTTCGATGAAATCATCCTTGTTCATGAAAGTGATATGTTTAGCATACAGAGGATGTGGTATGTTGTCTTTTACAACAATCCATTTGCATTTGAAAAAATATGGTTCACATGAACATAGCCAAACTGAGGAAATAACGTTGGCTAGGTAACTTAACTGTCAATTTCCCTTGTCAACTTTCTAAGTGGGAATGGCGAAGAATGTATGAAGCGGCCCCTGGGGCTCCAGTGTGGGGTAGTGGTCCCTGAGGTCAAACAATAGTAAAGGTGTCCCGTCTGGTCCTGACACACTGGAGCCCAGAGCTAGCACGCACTGCATGAGGTTAGCCACTGCAGTACTTCACACAGCTGTGACACTTATAGCTTAAATGTTTTAGTAAGTGTTCGTCAACAGCAAAGCAGAGTTTTCACAATAATATGATTTTCTACTGCATGACACTCCATAATTAGTTTGTTTTGCCTGCCTAAGGTTACTGCTGTACTGAAAACTGTTGGTTTGGAAACTTCTCCATGAAACCAACCACCTTTGATTATTCAAATTGTTTCTGTTATTTTTTACTTAATTATACTTATAAGAGTTTTAATATGAATTATTGTTGAATATGTAAATTTGACCACAAAGAATTCCTGAAATGCCAACTATGGGGACGTGTTACATCTAGAATAGGGTGACAACACTTTCCACAATCGGTTTTGGTGACTTAGCTATCTATACAAATGACTTTTCACTATGACTGACACTTTTTGAATGAGAAAGAAAACACTGACAAACTAGCCTATACTACACACTTTCGACATGCACTCAAGACATCAGAGCACATGCTCATAGAGGTTTTATACCGTATTTTACATGCTAAAATACTGTTTACATTCTGGTTTTAGCCAACCATTTCAACATTTTATGTTTTATGACTTAATTTTCAGAAAGGTCGACATCCTTAGAAATCCTTTCCATAATGTTGTCAGACACTTAGAATATTAATTGAGTCTGTCAGTAGCAAAACGAGCACTTTTATGAACGTAAATACAAACTAGACAATTATCCAATTAACTTACATTGCTTATTAGCTTACTGCAGCGATCTCGTTTAATACTGCTCAATGTCAAGGGAAAATATTTCCTCAATAGTTTTTAATGTATTACTCTATGAGTGTTGCAGAAACTGCCTAAGCAATAAAGCAAAAGCTGTCACATAAATGTAGTTCAGTAAACATTACAACAGAAGGTGTATGAAGTAGCAGCAGGGGTGATTAGGATCAGACCTTTAGGGGGCTCACCCCTAATGAGAATGTGGCCTACATGAAATGTTATCATGTTTACATTATGCATAAATCTCTGCACACATTACTCTCTTTGAAATACCTCAAAGCTTCACTACACATGCATCAGAACAACAAGCGGTTCCCGAGTAATCCTTTGAAATTGCAACAAATTTTCTACATGATCTCCAAACTATATTGTATTCTCATGTAAACTAGTTATGTCAGCACAGATAATTTTGTGAATTGCTTAGCCAGTGTATCCATAATGGTTATTATATTGCCAGATTCCAGACAATCTCACTTACTTATATATATCCCACTTACAAATATGAAAAATATTTTTACTGGTATGCTTCCTAGTGACATTAATGCAAAAATATGAAGATGTGTGTGCATGGTTAAAATTCTGAAGTGCAAACTAGTTGAGGCTACAGCACAAATATTTCCATCCATTGATAAGAACAATCAAGTCTAACCTCTGAATTTCTTTGCAAAGTGCACCAGATTGATAGCCTGGCTCCAACCTCCTACGTACTTTTGCTCAATTTTCCTTCTCCTTCAGCACACCGTCTTTTTATATTTATATATTTATATATATATATATATATATATATATATATATATATATATATATATATTTGACTTTTCCAGCCAAATAATCAGCAGGACTGAGGAGGAGGGACGAGCTAGTCTCGTTTTGTTTGAAACATTTTCTTGACATGCCCATGGACTTGTGCCCCAGTGCAGCTCTAGGTCTTGTGATTCCCCTGGGGCAGTGTCCCCGTTTTAAGTTTTACAAAGATAAAAACATGACCTGTTTTGGAGGTATTTACGCATCTGAGCTGAAAATGTCCCCGGATTTTGTCTGAGAAATCTGGTCACCTTAATCTAGAACGTATGTGGGTGGTGCACTGCCCGGGGCGCTTGCTCCTGAAACAGGTGGACCAGAGAACTAAGCTTAACGTTATGTATTTCGGTTTTATTCCTGTTCTCAAAAGAGACCAAAGCACTGGGCTGGGTCAGTGGGTTTTCCTAGCGTTAATAGTTAGCTATTAGGCTCGTTCGAGATGAACTGCGCCTCGCCTGTAAAGTAGACGAGCGCGGCAGCAGCACAAAAAGCTGCGGTAAAGTCGGACAGTTTCCATCTGATTCCAGCCGCCTTCAGACTGAACAGGAAGTGACAAAAATACTATGGTGCGATGATTTAATAAAATATAATCAGACCCACATATCAATTGGTACACACTCTCTAGTTGTTTTAATTATGACAGAGTAGCTCTCAGAATGTTCTACATGCCATCTGTTGCTGATTTTTATTAACAACAGACTGTAGATGATCAGTGATCTGAACGGATTTAGTCTCTCTGACTTCTTAACATCACTATCAGCCACATAAGGTGTGTTCTGTACAGAATAAGTCTTTAAATCAGACAAATAGCAACTAAAATCCCTAAAACAATAAAAAGTTTATCTAAAACGTCATCATGTTGTAAACCAATCAGCTGTTAAATCAGCTTTCCCAGCATGCTCTGGGTCCGCCTGGCTCTTGCAGTCGGTGAAAAGCAACTGCGCTGCCTGCGTCTCAGAACTGCCTTGCTCGTGAGATTTCCGTTGCCCAGGTGTGCATGACGTCAGAGCAAGTCGGGATCAAGTCGGACACAAATCTAACCAGCATGCAACGATCGCGGTGATCGATTCTGCGCAGACTTGGCGCATCTCGAACGAGCCCAGAGAGCCTACTGTTACTGTCGGTACACGATCCGCAGTTGCATTCTGCCCGGTTCCGCCTCTGCTGGACACTCAGCCTCTCCTTAGAATAATGTGCCTTCAAATGGGACTAGAAATCGGTGATGGATGAGATGAGAGCTCAACCATCTGGCCAAAAAAAACTTAAAAAAAAAAAAAAAAAATATATATATATATATATATATATATATATAAATATAATTGAATATGTTATGAAATCACACAAAATTTTAGATTAACAAAGGATTGGAAAAAATGTTTTCAGTTGTGAAGGAGTCCTGTGGGAATTATTGGACAATTACTTTTATTACAACTTTTACAACATTTGCATTCAATTATGTAATTAAAGATATTATGGTCAGTGTGTTGGCTTTTTTCAAAAAACTATACTATGACTTTTTATCGCTTTATCGACATGCTATACTGTGGCTTTTTATCACTTTTTCAACATACTATCAAATTTTTTGACATAATATACAATGACATTATACAATATCACACTATGACTTTTTCCGATATACTATTCTATCACTTTTTATCCCTTTTTTATGACTTTTTCGACATACTATACAGTGACTTTTTTTGACATGCTATATTATTACTGTGTATCACTTTTTTCAACATACTATATTCTGACTTTTTTATCACTTTTTTCAATATGACTTTTTATTATTTTTTCACCATACTATTCTATGACTTTTTATCACTTTTTTCAACACACTTACACTATGACTATTTTTGACAGACTACACTATGACTTTGTAATTCATTTTTTCAACATACTAAACTATGACTTTTCTATCACTTTTTTGACTTAATATACTGACTTCTTTATCACTTTTTTGACATACTATACTATAATTTTTTTATCACTTATTTTTACATGCCATACAATTACTTTTTTGACATGCTATACTATGAAGTTTTTGATATACTGTACTATCACTTTTTAATGGCTTTTTTTTCAAATACTGTGCTATTATTGTTTCCAATAGTGTCTGTTTGCTATCACAGTGGCTCAGTGGTTAACACCACTCCAAATAGCACCAGCAGGAGGGATGAACTGCAGACTCTGACCCAAGTTTGATTCCCAGTATAACTTTTTTTATCATACAATGACTTTATCATCACTTTTTCAACATACTATACTATACTATTTTTGACATACTGTGTTATTTTCAATATAATATATTATGACTTTTTATACCTTTTCGACACATACTATACAAAGACTTTTTAAATCACATTTTCACACATACTACAGATGACTTTTTAACACTTTGTTTCGACATACTACACATATATTATATATATATATATATGACTTTTTTAATATACTACATTATGACTTTTTTATGACTTTTTCAAGATACTATACTATGACTTGTTATTACTATTTTCGACATTCTATATTCACTTTTTATCACCTACATAGTATATAGTAGTATATATATTCCTTTAACTTTTCTTTTAAAAAAACTTTTAACTATCCCACTTTTGTTTAATACATTATTGGTATTATTCAAAATTTCAATGAAATTGATACTAATTAAAACCATTCCCACTTTTCCAACTATTTTCACTACTTCGCCTTCTTCTTACAAAAATCCAGTTTAGCTTTGGCAATTAGCTTTTTAACATTCACAAGAATTTTCTGCAGGAAATGCATTTTTTTTCATTTCTCCACTTGATTTGCTCTTTCTCTCTATCTATCTCTCTCTCACACACACACACACACACACACACACACACACACACACACACACACACACACACACAACCATTTCTCTATTTGCCTTTTCCTTCAACTATTGATTTGTCCTCCAACAGAAGAAATCAAGAGATGTGGAAGCCAACAGTCTCACCAATACTGACTAAATTACTTTTTTTATTGCCCCAGGGTGACACAAGCCCGCACAGACCAAATTGCTGCCTGGCTCAAAAAGGTTAGATCAGTTTTTTTGTTTGGTTTTTAAATTGCAGAAAATGAGACACCTGTGGCAGTCGTCCCTTTCCTTCTTGTCAGTTGTATACACAGTCATCACTGTTAAACTTCAATACATTGATAATGAGCAAGAGAAATGAGATTATCTTATTCATTAGCCATTCACTTACAATGAACAGGAATAAATATGACTAAATGGGGCTGCAACAAACAATTATTAAAATTTTTAATCAGTCTGTCAATGTTGTTTTTAAAATAATTGATTATTTTTTATTCTGTAAACTGTCATAAATGTGTAAAGAATAAATAACAATCAAATTTCCAATCAACATTTTTATTTTGATTGTGTTGTCTAACCAACAGCCCAAAACCCAGAGATATTCAAAGCAGCAAATCATCACATTTGAGAAGCTGGAACCAGTTTATGTTTGGCATTTTTGCTTGACTTTTGTAAGCTAAATATTCCCTGTTCCTCACCTGCATATTTTCCCTTAGGTCAGTGGCTTCTCTCAGCGGAAGACTAGCCATCTTGAAAACCTCGTCCACAGCCCGGATCCCCAAGTCCCTCAGGGCGGTGTAGTCCCTCCCCTTGCGGGCCTTTCGCACAGACAGTCCCCTTTTGTAAGGCTTTCCCCCTCCTCGCCGATTAGTGAGGGCCACATGGACAAACAGCTTGGCGTGGGTAAGTTCTTCCCCTGTCAAAGACTGCAGTGGTACATGTCGGTAGCCCGGTTGAAGACAGTCCAGAGGGATGGTATACTGACCTGTGGTGGTAGGGAGATCACATTTAAATTAAAAGCATTTCAAAGAAATATGAAAAAAAGAGTAGTAATAACATTTTCCATCTACTCAAACCTAAACTATGATATTGTCCATAGAGTCCATTTACAGTAACCCTTCTGACCTCTGACCCTGACACCAACCTATGAACTCATCCCCTATGAAGTCATCATCCAGCACCACAAATCGAACCATGGCAAGCTCCGGCAGGTTGATCTGGAACTCAAAGCTCTCATCAAAGACAGGGTTGTCCCCATTCTGTGTCACTGTCCTGGTGCGGCGCTCTGTGCAGTCAGCTGGGATGCCGTGGATCTCAACATACACGTAGGGGTCCACCACATCTCCTTTGGCCCCAGCACCCTTTGGCTTGGGCAGGTTCTGGCCACTTATCACCTGGGAGAAGAAACATATTTATGAGTTGAGAGGATTATTCCAGTTTAATATACTGTAACTTCACATTCATTGTGGTTTGAGCATTATTCCACCACACCTTGACATGGAGCAGCTGTGGAGACACACCAGGTACTGTGTCTCTGGTGTCGGCACTGAAATAAGACACCTCCTGCCGCATGATGGCTGGCCGCAGAACATAACCACAGTTCCCGTTCTGCCTGAACCAGGCTGTGTTCAGGTCCATCATCAGTCCTGCTGTCTGAAAATTCATGGACACAATCTGGCAACCGCACTTCCACAAGTCCTGAGGGTTCATGTTGCTCGAGTCAATACGCATGGGGCTGGGGTACACCCGCGACAGGAAATGCTTGTTGTGATTGACAAAGTCGCCAGGGCTCTCGCTAGCGAGACGCACGGCCAGAGACTCATGAAAGGAACACAGGTCCCAAGGGTTTTGGCTTTTGGATGATGTTGGGAAGTCAATAAAGGAGACTGAGCGGCAAAGAGTTACTAGGTCAGAGAGCTCTTGCAAGAGTTGGAAACGTTTGGGAAGAAGATGAGGAGGATTAGACTGAGTGACAGCTGTTAAAGAGACACTTTTCTGCACCATGTCCTTCTCATTTCCTCCAGGCACTGTCCCTCCACTGTTAGCTGCCTTCATCCTTTGACACAACTCTGCCCCTTCATCCTCCTCACTCACCTCCCCATCCTCCCCATCAGAACCTGGCCCCAACTTTTTACCCTTTAGAAGAATTCGATTCCTTAGGGCATGAGGCGATGGTAGGTATGACTCCCCTTCATAAGGGGGATCTGTGTATAAACTCTTCCCTAGTATCCCTATGAGATGTTGCCACATCACTTTCTGTTGTTGAAGTGAACAATGGTTCTCAATACATATAATTAATGGGTACTGCGAGGCCACAAATGCAAACTTTCCAATTGCTTCTAACACACAACGCAGGAGCAATGGTGGGGAGAGTGTGTGTCCAGTACACACCACCGGCTCCTCATCGGGGCCGTCCCAGATGTCCACCTCCACACACCGGCAACCCATCTTGAGAGCGCGGATGTAGCCGGAGATGTCGGACGGACCTCGAAACTGGTCCTCAATGAGGTAGGTGTTGTGGGAGGAGCTGATGTAGTAGTGAGACAAAGGCTGGGACATGTCCTGGCACACGGTGTCATGCTCCCTATCAAAGAGGTGGCACTCTCCCGAGGTGAGGTAGCTGGTAAAGCCATCCAGTGACAGGTATCCCTGCTGCCGGCCCTGCTCCGATGGCTCGTGGACCTGGATGAGCTTCAGGCTCGTCTCCTCACTTACCTGGAGGACACAGTGAGAGAAGGGAATTGAGAGATAAAGGGGGGAATTGGACAGGGGTGTAATGACATACAACAGGAATGCTGGGATTGCGTTTGTTTTCTGCTATTTGTATGCATGATTAGTTTGTGTTACTCACTTGAGCCATGCCTTGCTCAGCCTCGAGGAACCTCATCAGGTCCTTGGTGTCCAGGAACTCCTTGTTACTAGAGAACTGCACCAACAGAAAGTAGATCTCCGGGCGTGTGCAGAAGTCATGGAAGACCTCGATGAACTCCTGCCTGGTGACTCGCTCATTTCTTCCTATTAGTATTTTGTTTTCGGCGTTATCTTTAACTCCAGATTTGCTATCTAGAGTAAGCCCACGCATCTTCTCCCTAACTCTTTGAAGCTCTTTAAACCTGTGCTCCACTTTGCCTCTGCCCACCCCAGGGTTTACGCCCTGTATCAACTTAACAGCTAACTGCAAGCGGATCCCTTCCTCTGCGTCTTCCTGTCCGTCCGATTCAGCGGCAGAGGAGAACAGCTGCTCCAGCCAGCCAATTCGAAGGCTGTCCTGACTGCTGGCGAGCATGTCCAAGGCATGTTTCCCATACTGCATCAGATATCTGCAGGAAGATGAGAGAAGACAAGGCAGATGCAGTTGGACAGAATATTTTCCTTAAGATGCTGCATCACAAACATTTTCATTTTCAGTTCACTTTCAATTTGATGACGCTCACATAAAACACAATAACTGCAGCAGTGGAATCAGTTTAAAGTCAAATCGCATTCACTGTCATAGCCCTTCATCACAAGAAAGGACTACACAACGAAATCAGCCCACCAAGATCTCAGTATTCACCTCAATACAAGAAATACAAGAGAGAACGCATAGCATAAGAAATGAGATGTCATATTGGACTGACATAAAGTGCCTGACTAAATGAGCTAGGTTAGCCTAGCCTACCCCACATGAACAAACCTCAGTTTAACCACAAATTGATGTCAATTTGTATCTATGTTGGCACCTTAAAGAAGCTCTGAAGATCAGAAGGTTCTTTACCTATCAAATGCATGTGGTGTATTTCTGGTACATGTTACATCACAGGTGTACAATGTAAGACCACCCCTAGTTTTATTGTTGTGTCATACCTCAGGCCAGTCACCCAAATGTTAGCCACTTCAGCAGAGTTGGCCACCAGGTCCAAACTTTCATACATCTCTCCATAGATGATTGAGAATGCACAGTCCTCTGAAATCTGCTCATAAACTCCACTGGTGCGGAAGATTTCTGTGTTACGACCTGTCCGTACCTAGAATGTGAGACCATAAGTGATGCAAAAACCCACATCAAATATAAATGAAAATAAATCATCTGCTTCCGTAAGGTTCAGGGTTGTTTTCATTGCCTTAGTCTAAACGGATCAGTGAGATCACTCATAAAGTAAGGAAGGGTTGATTCATAAAGCTTTTTCTCTAGACACTGACCTCTCGTATGGAGGCCAGCGAGATGCGAGCTTTGTCTGAATCCTTCTTGGATGGCTCCCAGCATAGAGCCTGGAGGCCTGCATCCAGCAGGTAGTAACGCTGGTAAACACGTGAGTTGGTTCGAATTTTCTTCAGCTCAATCCCCTCCACCTGCAAGCAAGATATGGATGATGTTGTCACACACTGACTGATCAGTGTAGAGCTCACTCATTTTCACTTCTGAACAAACTCTGTTGAGTGTTTGACATGCTCAAACGCCTGTGATCTAACATAAACCACTGATACATACACTACACATTAAATATTATGCACAGATATGTACATTCTAAGTAAAGGTTACACTGTGGCTGACCCACCATGGAGTGGATACAGTCTGCAGCGCTGCTGATCTTCTTCTCTGACAGGCTGCTGCTGAAGGACACTGTCTTCTTCCTTTCCCGACCAGCACGTGACCCATCCTGATGAGGAGGAATAAAAGGAAGGAATAAGAAGAAAACAGATAGTTATCCCTCTAAAGAGATGGCTTTGCTTGGGCATGACAAACATTTCTTTCCATCGAGAATGGATCTCAAAGGATTAAAAGGCATGTCCGATTATATAACCATACATAAACACAGATTATTTGGTCTACTACATAGAGCCTCCTCCTCCCAATCTGTTATTGTTTTTTCCTGATGCTAAAAGCCTTTGCTTGCCCTTCACCATTAGACCATTAATCATACCTGACCAGACAGAGGCAGCAGGCAGCAGCATTCTAATTCTGCCCCTCCGCAATGACACTGCAGTCTCAATCAGTTTATCTGAGCCGACCATCGGAGCTCATCTATCTGATGTATTGACCAATCAGATATCAGCCCCCAAGAGAACAGATAAGAGCATATATGTGGGCGAAGTTATTCAATTATGGATATATTAGAGTCCTGATAAAATCCAATTAAAGACTTAATTGAAGCTAATCTAAGGCAGGATAAGCAGAATGACATAACTGTAGTAGATTTAATCCAAGTTGGGTGATGGAAGATGCAAACACCCAAACCCTCAACATACTATTGTCTTAAATATATACTTATATATCTTTATATTTTTTATGCAGTATACTGCATATCTATAAAATGTTAGAAAATATTAAAAATGCACATCACAATTAAGTCTTCAAATTGTGTTTGTCCAACCAACTCTCCACAACTCAAAGGTATTCAGTTTACTATAATGTAAGACTAGGAAAAGCAGCAGATACTCACAGTGGAGAACCTGTACCATGCAAACATTTGGCATTGTTGCTGAGAATGATGAATGAATTGGTTATCAAAATAATTGGCAATTCATTTTCACAACTAACAGAATTCCAATAAAAATGAAAATATATTATTATCATAGTCTAGATTCTGATTTCTTTCAGGAAGTTGATTTGTTTTGAAATAGTGAAGAAATCTACACAAAATCTAAAAAAATTCAGTAAGTGCACATATGTCTGCAGTGGAACATTAAATCCAGCAGCCTGTTGCTGCACTTAACAAATACATAAGGCTCAGATGTTTTGGAGTATTTAAGAAGTTGATCACCAGTAGACCAATCAATATTTTCATATTCATAATGAATATCTGTGAATACTGATCAATGGCGGATTCATATCTACTTATCAGCATAACTCTTTTCCTTTCATTTAAACAAGAGTTCATATGAACCTCAAGAGCACTTGGATCTTTTATGAGGGAACCCTTCATATGAAAGAAATCTGGGGGATATGAAAGACAAAAAGAGATGAAAGAAAGAAAGAGAGAATAAAAGATCCTGAACTGTGTGTTATCTACATAACATGAACATGTGAGGAGGGGAAGCATAATTTAGGATGAAAAGGTTCCCTTTAGAGGGAAGGCAGGGCGCCCAACCATCACAAATTCTCATTGAATTGTCTCATTAGGATGGAGAAGTGTTTCCAATGGCGACAAGTTTTTTATGGCCTGGGTGGCAAGGGAGGGAGGCAGCGCTCTAAAAATACAGTTGGTGCCAAGGGGTATGATAGAGGGAGTAAGAGGCGGTGTCGACAGAGAGACAGTTACTCTGAAAACTACAGGAAGCAAAAGGAAAAGCACTGACTTTTAGAGCCTTAAAAAATATATTAACAAAATAAAACCTGACCTGAGTTAATTGATGTGTGTAAAAAGCTACCCTCCTTCGGAGTGCTTCCGCAACACCCTAAATTCAACCTCAAATAGAAAGACTCATAATGCAACATCAACATCATGAGCAGCAATTTATTTTGAAAACAGCACTTAATTTGAATCTGAAAGCTCATGTGAAGTTCCCCAATGACACACAAATGAGACACACTTATTCATTTATCTCTCTAATAAACACACGTGCACCCTCACACAGGAGCGCCCAGTACCACCCTACTCGGTCACACTTCTCTTTTACCTTTCATGCAGTGCAGTGACAAGCACCAGAGATTAACGTTGGTCTGAATCTATATCTTTTCCTGGGTGTGTGTGTGTGTGTGTGTGTCTGTGTGACATTTGCGGTAATGGTCCTTGTGTGGCTGTCCAAGCACCAATCACAGTGCACACGTAACCCAATTAGGAAACGCCACCTAAATAACATAGTCTCCACAGACATGCATGTGACCAATAACAAACATGTCATCCCTGATTAATAGACAAGCAATGGAAAGATATTATATTGAAGCAACCTAATAAACATCATATGGTGTTGTGTGCATGTCACAAGCTGTGCTTGCAGCAGGAGAAACACCAGAATTCTGCCCGTAGCCTGTTCAACAGTTGATTTAATTATCTCATGTGTGGAGGGTGTCCTGCACGTCCACCTCTGTTAGTCTACAACATAAATTACTGATAGAGAGAGAGAGAGAGAGAAAGAGAGAGACACATCCAAAGAATGCTGACGTCACTGTAGACTCTGGATCAATTATCCAACAGGATAAAACAAGAGAGCACACATTCATCTCCAAGTAGATGACACATGAATAAAATACAAAGGTAAATTTATTGATTTTTCAATTGCAAAAAAAAAACCACACACTGTCCAACCAGATTAGTGTACACACACACAGACACACAAATAGAAAAACAAAACAAGTGCAGCTTCTACCCTCTGATAAAAAATTCCATTTGACTTTAAGCTCTGTTTGAATGTTTACGTCACAAATGCCCTATTTTGTTTTTCTGACTGGGGAAGATGAGTCTCCAAAACCACCACTGTGCTTCAAAACAGGAAGCCGCCTGTCCGCTTGTCACAGAGAGCTTCCTGTGGCTCAGCTGAGAATCTTGTGAAGCGACAATGCAGAGGACAAAGAAAGATCGAAAGAATAAAAGGATTCTTGATACAGCAATACAGTAAAACCTTTAATTATCCTGAGTATTGATACATTAGGTGTTACTTTTAGGTTTAAAACATATGTGAGCCCAACAAGTGACACACATTGAGACCAGAAAATCCATTCAGATACTTTTCTAGCAATCAATAGCCACATAGACTGAATTTTTTCTTTGTTTATACATTGTTAATACAAACTGTTGAATATACAGTATAGGTCCTATGGACCTTTATATAAAAAAAAAAAAAGGATTAAAATACTTGCTGCTGTTTTTTACAGAGGTTAAGTATTTCTTTTCCATCTGCCAGTTTGTATCTGATGGAAACACATACAAGATTACAGTTTAAATACATTTGGAAAATATAATACAATATAAATACATTTTAAACTGCTTTGTGATTACTGATGTTCCTGATGAGACATCTAGACTGACTGAACTGTAGTGACAGATGGACGGATGAAGGGCGAGAGAAATGGGGGAGACTGTGTGGCAGAGCAGATTGGATGCAGCTAACAGAGAAGGACCCACAAGATGACAGAGAGACATTACAGAAAGTTGAAACTTGAGAAGAGGACACAGATTAACTAAACAAGAGGAAAATAAAAAGATACGCTAGAGGACGGTTGGAGAAGAATAAATAGAAGCTATTTGGCAGATTAGTGTTAATATTTATACGTGCAGCCACAGAGCCTCTGCCCTTGGTATTTGCCTGTTGGTACCAGTATAGCCTTCATTAGCCAGCTTACATGCATGCTTGATGTATATGAGCGTAAGCAACAAGACTGTTCACTAATTACAGAATCTCAGAATCCGCAGAATGAAGATGTAGGTCGTTAGTGGATGTCGTCTTTTATCCACTAATTAAGTGAGACAGAAAATCAGAGAAAGCAAGATGGTTGTTAGGTGACAGAATGTAAAGAATAGAGGAGTGGAAATTGGTAGGAAGGCAGAACTGTCATCCCTGTGGCCTTGTGTTTGACGGCAGATGATGGCTGATTAATGGCGTATGTTATTTCAGTGCATGTCAGCCTGGAGGTGGGGGGGTTGCAACATGGGAACATTTGGGAGGTTTATTTGAATTGTGTTAAACTGAACACTCACAACAGGAAGCCGACAGCCACCAACATGTGTGGGTATGTTATCATCACCTGATACCATTGCTGCAAATAGTTTCTTCTGATTGGCGGGCAGGTGTCCATTAGAACTGCATAGGAGAACATAGTTCCAATCAACCACTTACCCACCACTCTGAATCACTGCACAAGGCTATTACACTGCAGGTAACCATAGCAACAATACTAATGCTTCATCCTATGTACCAGTAAAGTCTTAATGATAAAACTGACCTAAAAGTTGGTTACTCAGGCTACACACAAACTAAAGTAATGGATGAAATGAATGACAACTTACAGGCAGTCACTCTTTTCTTCTTTGGCTACGCTGGCTACATGTAGAAAACTAGGAGTGCACTCGGAAAGCGCAGACCTCTGCCAAGGGACGCCCTATCTAACAATGTTAATGCAGTGTACATTTTTTCATAAATTCCAATACAAAATGAATGCCGCACAAACGCCCTATGATAACAAACGTTAAAAAAATAAACAATTTGTGTATCCACCCCCTGATTTGGATCAGCTCCAAAATGTAGTGGGTTCTTCCTTGGCCCATGCTACACCCTTCCACCAAGTTTAATGAAAACTGGGCCAGTATTATTTGTGTAATCTTGCTGACAGACAAACAAACAAAAGAACTAATCAAACCTAAAACATTAAACATATTCCCCCTTGGCGGAGGTAATAATGGACTCAGCTGGGGAAACACCATTCCTACTCATGTAGGCCTAATGCTGGTTATCCCTTTACGCTATTATTTTTTGTTAAATCCGGACTAGAACTGAAATAATTACTCGATCAATAGATTGGTCAAGCTACCTAAAATGTATTTAAGAAATCCTTAGTTGCTCGGTAAAGCTGTAGGCCTACTAATGCCAAGCACAGCTGCTGATGTTTAGCAGGTCTTATGTTTACTATGTTCACCATCTTAGTTTAGCGTTCTAGCATTTAACATTTGCTAATAGGCGCTAAACACAAAGCACAGCTGAGGCTGATAGGAATGTCATCAATTTTGCAGGAATTTGGTCAGAAACCAAACTACTTAAGAAAATATTTATTTTATCTGATGATGGCACTAGATGAAAAGTCCCCAAAGTCATTATAGTTCATCCTGAGGGGACATTAAGGTCCAAATGTTATGGCAATTCATCCGATAGTTGTTGAGATATTTCACACCCAGAATTTTCTGACCTTTTATAGACATAACAATCACTTAATCTAAATTTAACTGGTTATCAAACTACTTGGTATTTACTGCCATAAGAAGGACATCTTCATTGGTATTGCTTACTAATTACAAAGTGTGTAATAATCACATTATCTGTGTGTGTGATTGCAATAGAAGACAGGACATTGGGGTCAAACAGGAAGCACTGTGTGGTCAAGTCACTCTGCATGTATGGAAATACTGTGCAACAGAAAATGTGGTGAGCATTCACAGTAACTCAGCTGCTCAGTCTGACTAGAAACCCCTGCCCATGTGGTAAGAAGAGCTGCAGATGTTCTTTTACGCCTCAAACCTTTGAAGTCCCATGTGTGCGTAAGCACACATACACACAATCAAACACACACACCAAACAAAACGAAACAGGTAAAAGGTTGCCTTGAAAAGGTCTTATGTCAGAGAGCTAACTGCAATTTCAGCTAACAAACGTCACAGAGGCATTTACTGAAGATTGAAGAACCACTGAAACCAAATAGGTAAAAAGAAGGGGCGAGTTAATCCACAAGACATAAAGGCTGCTGGGATCAGTTGATAACCCAAACTTGCCGAGAACCTAGACACCCATTTGATTACATAGACTTACATTCTCGTTCAGTAGCCTGGTGCGCGGTCTCGTCGTGACAGCCTACAAACATTTAACTTAATATAACTACCACGATAATATAATGTGTATTTGTATGTGATATCCATGGGTAATGTAACCTATGAATTTTTATGTGCACAATCATCTAAGATGCACGTCTGATTACATAGACTCGAGGGGTTGTATTCAGTCTCTTTCAGTAGCCTGGTGCGCGGTCTCCTTGTGACAGCCTACCTACCATGCAGCCTGCAACATTCACTTCCCTAACATTTAACTTAACATAACTACCAAGATAAAATGACGTGTATTTGTATGTTATGTACTTCTAATCGATAATGTGTGAATTGCCATGAACAAAATCATCTAAGAGGCCCTAGAAACAAGATGGTTATAGATAACATTAGACTCGAGAGGTTGCATTCGGCCTTGTTCAGTAGCCTGGTGCGCGGTTGGTCACCAATCTACAACTCTTCAACAACTCTTTCGGTGCTGCTCGGCTCGCAGTAGCCCATTTCCTGATTGATTCTACCAGCACTCTAGCGGAGGCGCTAATGAGGTAAAAAAAAACAGGAGTGGGTTGGTTCTTTGATGTATGGCACTTGATTCTCCCAGTTCAGTGACACGAGTCAGGTTAATTAACCGGCTCTTCGGTCAATTCGTCAACACTAAGAGACGGAGAGCAGCTGAGCTTTGGCAGTTAAAATGTGACAAACACCTCAGACCAACAAAAACGTGCAAAGTTGCACTACTTTGTTTGGGAGCATGTTTGGGGGGGAGGTAACCTGCACATCACTCGCAGACGCCACATGCAGAACGCTTTACAACAGCGGGGGTGGACTCTTTTCCTGCTATTGTATTAAGTTGCTGTGAGCTGACAGAACATAACATAATCTTGGAGATTATTCCTTCACAGTGCTGTGCAATGCGAGAACATCTCAGAGTGAAACTGGGCAGACTCACCCTGGGTTGGGTTAATTTACTTTAATCTACTGATAACTTACAACACATAACATTACCGTTACCAAAATACCCAAATTAAACTTCACCGTTAACCATCAAGCCACTAAACATGTATAGAAATGAGCACCTCTGCTGAAGTGTCAAATGTGTTAACGATCATACGACACAAATACAGTAGTACAATATCTTCCTCTGATGTAGCCTACACTGTAAGTCAGTAGTAGGTTTTACAGTGGAGTTTAAGTGGTTTGGGGTCCGTCTGTAAAATTTGGTTTTCAAGAATTCTACAAGCAGCAATACCACAGGCCAAGCAATCGGCCGTTCCAAATAGGCACATTTTCAACGGGCACTGCACTAGTGAAACTAAAAATGGCCGCTGCTCTGACCATCCTGCTATATTGATTTGAAAGGAAATGTTTGTTCTACTCTCAGTCTATTTCTATGGTTTATCCTCTCCCTGTGCTGTGCAGACATCGTTCATTTACAGGCTAAAGTGTTTTAATGCAGGCTAAAGATGCTGATTTAAACTGCAGGAGATGCTCAGAGCTGCTCTGACTCAAACTACTGCCTTTCCCTGGCAGTGCTAATGCTGCTCCCTCAGTCTGAAAAACACACACATAAAACAGACATCAGCCACCTAAATTAAATACTTCACTTACTGTACATGCATACTTCACATGCACATACCTACATATTTCTTTTAACCCAAATAATTTCCTAAAACTAACCAAGTATTTTGGGTTGGATTCACAATGTTAACCACGTGTGACAATAACTACAACAAGGTGACACACCAACCGCCAATAACATGTACGCAGTCGTGAAACTCTCAAAATAACAATTCAGCTTAATGTAAAAATGGGGTTTTCATGGGATGCAAGTGAAAGTCTTGTTTGACTCATTCATCCACTATAATGATCTACCAGATTGGTGGGCCCATGGGGTAAGCTGGACGTCACGATTTATCCCAACTTCCTAACTTCATCCCAGCACTTTACATCTGGCAATTACAATACTTAAAGTTGACTACTATTGTTTTCCACAGCTGTTGCAATGATCACAAAGGGAGTTATGAGCAAGCTAAGAGACAGCTTTACCTGAGCTGAATTGTTGATTGCCACAATAACATACCATATTTGCACACTTGTGGGAACACACTCTAAAATATGCTGTCCAGTAAAAACATATCTGAAAATTTGAAAAAAAGAGTTAACCATTTTTGGCCCATGCCTTTTTGCTGAGAGTTGGATGAAAAGATCTTGGATCATTCGGTTAGATATTACACCGGAGCCTGGAGGTCAGCATAGCTTATTATAAAGACTGAAAACAGGGGGTAACTGCTAGCATGGTTCTACACTTTTGCTTTTGTGCAAATTTAACAAACAACATATAGCAACTTAATTAGTGATCTTTAGGTGCTGATGAGCAGATTTGTTATCTTTGGAAAGAGCCAGCTGTGTCTTCATGCTAAGCTATGCTATGCTAAGCTAAGGTTTATACTGAAAGGGCAAAAATGAGTGGTTACAATCTTCTCATCCAGCTTTCAGTATATTGCAACACAAAATGTTGCAATATTCCTTAAATGTTTTTTCAGATGAGAACACTTAAACAGGTGAGGCAATTATTGGCTTGTATCCCTTTAAAACCCCATTAGATTATTATATTACCATTATTTTTCTTTTTATTAAAAAGCTGAGAGCGCCCACATATACACTATTTCTCTCACACATGCAGAGGAGCACATTAACATGCCAACCATGTATTTCGGAGTCTCATGCTGGCATGAGTAACGAGAGAGCTGGAAAGCAGATATTTGTTTTGCCTAGCAGTGTTTTACTAGAAGGCAGGTCTGTGCAAGAGTGTGTGCTTGTGTGTGTATTTTAACTAAAAGAAAGACAAAGAGAGTGCCTGATGGTTATCTACATCAAGATGAACTTGAAGCATAAACTGAGTGGGAACCTGATTCTGCATCTCCTTCACGGACAGAATAAATGAGGGGACAGCAGACAGCATGAAGTACTGATAAAATACAATTAAGGGTACTCTCATTACTTCAGCCGAAGCGAATGGAAGCACACACACACACACACACTGGACATGATCCCATGACTCCTGTGAAAAGCGGTCTGGAATGTCATGTTTCCTGTTTATCTGCCTACATACCACCACATTCTCCTATTGTGTGGAATCCTGAGTTTAGCCATAGGGGTAGTTTATGAAACACACACTGTTGTATTGACATGTGGATTAATAACTCCTGAGCTCAATCTATCCAAAGCCTCAGGTGCTTAGGATTCAAACCCGAGCATGTTTATGGTGAAAGCACAAACGTATACGTGCACTGCTGTGCAAGAGACGGTTGCTTGATTGCTGAATTTTCTCATCATTAAATGTGCCCACTAAACCTGAACAAGTCAAATACATCCTCATACCACAAATTCATGCTTCAATTCATGAGATGCATATGCACTGTAGAGCGTTTTTTACTCCACATTGTTATGCATTACAACTCTTTGGAGTCATGTTGTGAATACAGTCAAGACTTATTTATCGCCATTTCTGAGCATATAGAGATAATAGAACTTCCCTGGAGCAAACAGAGTGTTTTTAAACCCTGTGTGTCAGGCTGGCTGCAATGTCGTAACAAAAAAGAAGAAGGACAAGATCAGACGTGTTTGTTGGCAAATAGGTGAGAGACATTTTAAAAATCTGTGTGTTATGCATCATCACCAACTGCTCACGACTTAATAGCAAAATTGCAACATAAACCTTGCAAGGAAATTGGCCAATTGGCCGGCTTCCTGTCTTGTAGAGTGGGTGCCAATCAGCCACGGATGAATCCATGTTTGAATAATCATGTCTTTACAGGCAGTAGCTCTGGAGACAAGCAGCAACTAGAGATCAATACAAGACCTCCATGCTAATATGACTGAAGCCATAAGAGGTCAAAGTCAGTGGACGAGTTATTGATAAGATGTTGTTATTGACAATACTTTAAACGCATTATGAGTAAAATACGCATAAACTGTGATATCTATTTCAAGGGCTTTATATCAATAAACTTAACATTTGCTTTAAATCTGAGGTCAGATCAGTGTGGGGTTAATTGGATAGGGGTACGCAGAGGGCAAAGAGAATGCAATTTGTCATTCTAATAAAAGACTGCAGCAGGTGCTTTCACTTATTAGTTCCTCCTCCTCCTCTTCCTCCTCCTCCACTCTGGCTGATTAAGTACTAATAAGTGACACTGCCTGCTGTTGTCTGTAGCTGGAACAAAGCCTTGCCTGTGTGCATCAACCCTATGGCACATATGATTGAGCTCTGAAATTGAATGTTTGTTCTGGAGTCCTGTGAGGTCAGTAGTCAAGGCGTAAATGTATGACAGACAGCATTTCAACATCCTAAATGTGACATGATGCACATTTTTAAGCACAAAATAGCATACATTGAGATAGGTGTGAAACGAGGTGACTGATACATGTGCTGTTCGAGACAGATGGAGAGGAAGTTGACAGGAAGCAGAGACACAGTGTATTAACCGTTTATTTTCAGGTTGCAGGTAGATTACGTTGGCAGTTTTGAGAGAGAGAGCTCTGTGTGATAAGTCACCACATCGACATGCACAACTCAATAGTAATTTTATAGTGGCATTATAGTATTTTTTTGTATGGCTATTTTATTTTTATTTTTTACATCCCATGGCACCAGCATTACACATTCATGCAAAGGCTTGTAGTAATTGTAAGTGTAGCAATCAAGTAGGCTAGCCATGTCCTGCTTTGTCATGTATTTTATGGAATCATTACTTATTGTTTAAGGTAGACTTGCAACAGTTTGCATGCACGTCTTATTTGTTTATAGTGTTTCTTGTTATGTTTAAAAGCAAGACGAGCTGTTTTCTCCTGACGGAAACGATGGCCTACCTTGATCAGACTGCTGCGTCGAGGAATTGGTTTGGAGGCTGAAACTGATCCCGCGCTCTCCCCCGTCGGGGACTCGCAGCTGGATTCGTTTTGGACCCTCTTCACGGTGTCTGACACGCTGCAGTTTCCGTTTGACACCGGCTCTCCTCGGTGCGTCTCCAGGCTCATCCCGGCTCCTCCTGACGCAGCTTTCCAGCCAGCAACCTGCAGACCAACGGCTCTTTTGTTCTCTCCAAATTCAGCCATGGTGACACTTTTGGGGTTTCTCAGATCTCTTGAAAGCGCCTTGACTCCGAACGCAACGGCAGCGCTGCACGCGGACGCAGGGGTGCCATTATTTCAAGTGAGCGATAGGCGACCGTGCGCCAAGAGCAGAGGAAACTTCTCTCTCTCTCTCTCTCTCTCTCTCTCTCTCTCTCTCTCTCTCTCTCTCTCTCTCTCCAAGACAGCCGAGCGACAGCAGTGACCGACACCTACCAAACCCCCCGCCGCAAACACTCAACACATCTCCGGCCACTTCAGCTGGATGTGCGCTTGCGTTCAGGAAATGCACATATGGCTATCTGCTCCTCCTCCGCCACCGTCGCCTTAATACATCCTCTTCCCCATTGTGCTAAAGAACAACGTAGCCTACACCATGATGATTTCTACACAACATCAGCTCCTACTGTCTCCCTCTCTCGCTGTCTCGCTCCATCAGCAGCCACTGGGGTTATGAGTGCAGCGGCGCAGCAGCAGCGGGCCAGCATCTGTCACCGATCTGTCAGATGTGTGTGTGTGTGTGTGAAATATGTGTTTTATTCGCTCTACTTTACGGTTAATAAATCATTTTGGCCAATAATGCATAGATACTCAAGTTGTGGAATATCTCATTATTTGGTTTGACAGTTTAGTTCCAGAAACGGGCTGCAGAACAGCTTGACCAGAATCTATTCACTAACAACTTTTAACATTTACAACTGCTGCAAACCTCACAATGAAATAATTTTAATAATCACTTAGTAATATATTTATAACCAAATACCGTATATTAAACCCTTTATTAATTACTTATTAACATCAATAACTGCATACGTGGTGATTAAAACCCTCTATTAATGACTTATTAGTCGTTCATTGTTATTTACTTGGCATTAGTTGAAAGCTTGATTATCCGTCTATGCTTTGAAAAAGTAAACTATTGTCAGGGGATATTTGCAGTTTAGACTTGCACTCAAATTAATATTCTTTTCTGGTGTGCACTTTTGAGACAGTCCATGCATACCTAAACACAGTAGAATGCACCATTAACTGCCTCTCTAAATTTCAATTGAAATCAAGGTCAGGGATTTTGCTCAAGAATTCAGGGGGACATTTTTGTGATGCATTGCTCAGGGATAAATGCCAAGATGCATTCCCCAAGGGTAAATGCCAAAGAAAACAAATTAGTTTACTTTTTTTCCCCTAAACACAATTACTAGAACTTAATAAATCCTCAGTAAGAATGTATAGAGAGCAGTGCATCCAGGTCCTATGGGTAGACTTATTTTTATATTTTCTAAACTGCAGTGTTTTTGTGACTCCAAATAGCTGCAATGATTTGGCTTGTTCACACCAGTTATACCAATAATTACACAAATCAAGGTCAGTGCAACGTTCACTGAGGCGAAACCAATGTGTTGTGTGATTTATGTAATGAAGGTTCCCTCCATTTTCAATCTAATTCCCCCACAACAAAACAGTCTGCAGAATTTTAGGGGGAGCCTTATCTGAAAAGACAGGAGGTTCTTCTATTTCATTATCAGCTCAACATTAACATATGGTAACTCCAATAAAAGCTGTGCACCAAGGTGTCCTTGCTCAAAAACAGAAGTAGCATTGTTGTAGTGTAATACTAATAAAACAGAGGTCTCACACTCTCAGAAAGTGTTGGAGGACATGTCCGCGTTTTGCTTTTCTGGGCCGTTCAGTTGGCTCATTTTCATTAAAGGGAAATGGTCCATTTAGCTTTCTAGGGGGCTCTTTCTGAAGGACATTTACACATTAGCTTAAGGAGGAGCTGAAGGGACTAGATAGAGGATGACACACTGTTTTTAGAGCAGGACTAAACTGGCGCTGAGGTCAGAGGTTCCATAAGTTACATAAGTTACAGGACGGATGGATTTTCAGTAAAGAACATAAAAATAACTTATTTTCAATGACTGCACATGGTATTATTATTATTAATATTGTTACATTTCAAGCACTTTCACCTGTTCTGATTAAGTTCTACAAAATAAGTACAAATAATTATCAAAATTCTTTTTTTCCTTGTTTTCTCACAAAAACAATAATGATCATGTGATCATTGATCTCACAAGGGTAAATGGCAAATATGAACCATAAATGATGTATCATTAGTAATTAAGCTAAATAAACATCTATTAAGGTTGTATAACAGAAATATGAACACCACGCAAGGGTTAATAATATATAGATTTAATGTTGCAGTATTTTAGGTCCTATAATCTCGCATGGGTATTGATGCGGCAGCTAAATTCAGAAGTCAGATAAATTATGTTTGAATCCACAAGTGCTGACTACAGAGTGCATCAGGCAATGCTGACATTAATACAGCATCAGCCGCACAGCACCACACACAAGCTATCTGATCTAAAGTTATAGGGCTGAGTATGGGAAACTATACCATTGGGGTTTTAATGCAAAAACATTCCTTACACAAAAGTTTAGAAAGTTGAATATCATGAAAAGGCTCAGTTGGGGATTTCTGGAATCCTGTGGTATAATGTACAGCCTGTATGCAGAGAAATGAATTAATCCTGTACAGGGTTTTATAATTAAGTAATGAATCTGCTTGTCAGTGCAGAAAATTGTTGCCCCACTCCCGGTCAGACCTGTATCAGTGATGGTGAGGCACACTTATCAACCATTTTTCTTCTTGCTTTGCATACAACTTCTCAGCCCTTAATCTGGATAAAACCCTCTTTAGTTTGAAAGATGAGCCATATTCTAACATCACTGTTGCATTACCAAAGCACTACGATGAAGATATTTTGGTGGTACTGTCAAACCTAAGAACACACTTCCTATAAACCATACTTTCACTTGATGGCACATTGTTTTGCTGCATGAATATACATGATAGGGGTGTGCAAAAGAATTGATTCACATTCGTATTGCGATTCAAGCTCTACAAATTCAAAATCGATTCATTGATTTTTTTTGTTTTGTAATGATCACATGGGAAAAGCAACTACATTTACATAATGTGAATCGTTTTTTAAAGAGAGAATCGTTTTTGAATCAAAAAGCAATTTTGCTACAACTCTTGAGCCTAACAATAAATATCAAATTGAATCGTGACATTTTCTGAATCGTGCACCCCTAATACATGATAACATTTATTAATGACACAAGACTGTATCTTATTATAGATGTACTGAGCAGACATTCTCATTTAAGGTACCAGTTCAAGAGCTGTGGATTAGTGGTTTGCCTTTGCTGCCATCTAGTGTTTGCTATCAGAGCACACTGCTGAGTTGAGAGCACTATAAATATTGACATCATCCAGTTGTTTTGACATTACGCTGACTTTATTTTTCAAGTAATACATCTTAGCAATAACCCACCAACCACTCTGAAACAAAAGAATCATATATAATATAGAAATGTAAAGTGCATCATAGTGCAAATACATATGAGAACTAGTTTTCATTATGAGCTTACAGTGTGTTTCATACAGTTACTAGCCCCTTGACTAGAACTGTATGAAACACATTGTCAATATCATGTTATTGTTTTGAAATACATTCTCCACATCCACACAATGTATCTTCTGTTTACTGTGTAGCTCACAGTTAGTATATGTTAATAATCTGGGGTTTTAGTATCAAACCCAAATCATCAGAGAAAACAAAAAAATCATGCTAGATATACTAAAATATTACCATAAGATCTCATTGTCAAAAAAAAAAAGATTTGATTGTGGTCATGTTTCAGTTTACACCTGTGTTACTTTGGCATACAAACACCAACATTTTCTTTGGCATATATATAGTTAGTTTAAAATATTGATGCTAGTTTTTAGTCATCCAGCTGGCAGAGGCATGCCACCCCACGGTTAATCCAGTGTTTCTGTGGCTTGTCAGAGGGCAGCTCGATGGACAGGACGTAGTTGGTGGAGTGGCCAGTGGTGGACAAGGTGCCTCTGCGGGCGCTGGTTTTGTAAACAGGACAAACGTAGATGTTTTCATGTTTAAACATAGCCATTTCCCCTGGTTTCAGCTTGATGATGGGCAAAGAATCAAAGAGGATCTTGGGGAGGGACTCTCCAATGACCATGTTCTCTCTGTCCCAGCGCGCCCTCCATGTAAAGACCCTTAACATAGGCCCCGTCCTCTGGTTTCTCATCAATATGGGTCTCATTTTTGGTGACCTGAAACACAACTCAGAGCTTGAATATCCACTCTAAATACATCCCTGTTATTATGAAACTTGTATGATTGAATATGACCTGAAACCCTGAGAAAGGTTGGCAAAATGATTACATGCCTCAAATTCAAAGCCAATGAAGTCTATGGGGATGGTGTACTTCCTGGCAAAATTCTGAGCCACTCCAGTGAGAAATGACTGGGTGAAGTAGAAGCCAGAGACCCAGAAGACTGTAGGTGGGCCGGTATCTATCCAATCCTGTCAAACAGATATCCAAGCATATGCATTAGTATATGTTTTAGAAAAATGCTATGTAATCTATTCTCTGTACAACCAGTGTTGCTTTACTACAATACAAATACAGTTTTTAAAATGATATTCACTCTGTATATTCAAACAATTTTCCTGACCGTACATATGCATTTGGACTTGAACTACTATGTGTTTCATTTATCTTGAAAGTCATATTACAATGTTACCTTTGCTCAAGGACTGTATAACCTATAACAATTATAATTCTTACTTGTAGGAACTTCAGCCTGGCCAAGAGATCAGTCACGTAGCTACCCATTGGCTTGAGAGAGGGATATGACTTGGCTGCCCACATAGCGGGCAGCTTGCCCACCAGCATACTGTTGAAAACATTCTCAAGTTCAGCAGACATAACGATCTGGCCCTTCAAAGCTTTGCGGAGGTTAACCAAGCTGACGCGCACCACATGAGTGAGTCTGTCAAGAGGGAAAATAATGTTGTCAAGCATTAGTTGTAAAGGATGCCATCAGTGTGTCCTACACACATTGATCAATAATCATGAGTTATTGGTAAATAAGGTTTGTCTTTTCTAATATGAATTTTAATTGCATAGCAGCCCAAGTTGATAATACCTGTTAAAGCGGATGATTTCCTGTCTCAAAACCGTATTCATGGACTCCTCGTACATGACCGGGTATTTATCTATCACCATTTGTATGTTGAAGTCTGCTGGTAGCTTAGACAGGATGTCTTCTGCAAGCTCATCTACTACCTCCTGCAAAACAGGCAACAACACATAGCTTGAATATAAGACAACACGTTTGCAAGTAATGTTTCCTCAGGGAAATAAGTGTAAGCCGAGAGGGTGAACTTTAAGTGATTCAGACAATAGGCAGTGCAAACCTGAGGAGACTTGGCCCCGCCGCCTGTCTGCCTGGGCAGAGTCAGCAGTACCCCATCCAAGAGCTGATTGGTCTCTTGATTATCCTTGGTGATGTCAGCGTTGCTATGAAGTCCAAACACACAAGGATCGGCACAAATTGGAAGACTGCGAATGTAGTTAACATACGTCTGGAATAAAGAAAATAATTTATCAGATAGGATGATTAAATTTATGTCACATGATTCACGAGTGATAATAATGGATATGTCAGTCTTGCACTGTAGTACTAATTAGGAACTGACGAGTGTTCTGATAGTACCTGATAGGGGCCATGAGCTGGGACATAATATAGATCTCCCTCACACAGGTGGTAGCCCTCCTGCTCTATCAGGTCCCAACTGTAGAAGATGGACAGAAGTGACAACAGCAGACGCCTGTCTTTGTCGTCTGTCACCCTGCCACCATAGTTACACTCACCTGAGAAAGTGTATTATTAAAACAAAAACAAAAGTTGGAAGTGCAAGCAATGATTTGATGTTAATTGAGAGGTTTTGTCAAGTTTGTTTAGTGATTATATTACTGACATGTTATTATATACACATTTTATATATGCAAAGAGAGAGGGGGAAAGATTTGTGATAAAGGCTATTCAATAAAAAAAAAATAAGAAAAGTCCTGCTCAGAGGTTAAGGTTATCTACAAGGTTACATCAGCCTGTGATTCAATGTTGACCTCCTTTCATAAAAATATCACCTCAGACTTAAGTAATGCCGTACTGTGTTAACAACTATGGCATTTTCACCTGTAAGGTATGTGAGTGCCTCCAGTGGAACCTCATCATACTCATCCAGGAACATCTGGATCTGTCTCATACTGATCCTCAGGTCAGACTCATTGAACTCATAAGGAATATTCCAACCTGTGTGAAAATGGACAAACAGCAACAAGATTGTTTTAGAATCAGAATAATGGTGCAATAAAAATATTAAATAATCACAAAAATAAAGCAAAATGCAAACCTTACTTTACAATGAGCCAGGGTAAAAAAATAAAACTAAAAAAAATCATCACACGGGTCAAACCGTAAACTACAGCTAATATTCCTCACCCAGAGGTCCAAAGTTCCTTCTCTCCTGTACTAGGGCGTGGAAGAAGGTGAGGCCAAATAGGAACTTCTGCCAAGTGACCTGTTTCTTGGAGCTGTCAAAGAAGTCAGGGTCAGAGATGGGGTGACTCAGGTAAGAGCGCAACAGGTTGGCTCTTATTCCTTTAGGAGGCTCATTGGTCATCTTCAGCCCATTCTGCAGGATACTGACTGGGAACTTGTCAGATGGATAACTTGTTAACCACAATCTAGGGGAGAAGAAAAGATACTTGCCTTCATTGGTTTCTTCAGACAAGAACAGGTTTCAGTTAAACTCACTGTGTAGTCTGTTACCTAAAGCTAGGGTGCGTGTTCTCTGGGGTGATGGTTTCCTCACAGATCCTGTCCAGAGCAGGCATCCAGCTGGTGGCCAGGTGGCAGTTTTGCAGGACCACCCAGGTGCCATCTTTTATGGCTTTGTTAATCATATGTGCTGCGATGGGTCCTTGTCCCTGTCCAAGAGAAATGGTTTGGGTCTTACTGCCCCCCATATCGAGATCATCAGCAAACTTCAGCAGACCTGAAGAAACAATACAATACTCTATTAAGGATTTTTGGCACCTAGACATAAAACCATGAGCCACTTTTGAACCAAGTTTCCTTCTGCATTTAATTCTATATTACAGTGTGACTAATGGTTTGATTGTGTGTAAAAGTGTAGAAAAGGTAACAAGTCTTTGATTAATCACCTGCTGTTGGATCAGACCCTGGTGACAACACGAAAATGAGAGGAGAGCAGCAGTTGGAGTCTTTGTAACTCCCTGCCAGGTCAAAGGTGGGCGGTTCAATGTAAGCCTGTCCCATGTTATTCACGATGAAATCCTGCACGGCTGGAACCAATTTATCTGGCCTAAAGCACCTGATTACTACCATTCTGTCCATCCCTTCCAAGGTAATCCACTGGTCAGGTAACTGGTCCTCATGGGGCTTTCCTGAATCATAGAGCTTCTTCCATTTTGGGACGTTGTCTCTGACATGTTCAAAAAACCATCTAGGTTTGGAAGTTTGGATGCCCTGACGACTTCAGACCAAGATTTGTCAGACAGCCAATCTGGAGCAGGGTTTGGGTAAGGGTTCTCTAAAGCAATGCCACCTGTTAGAAGGAAGCGCCAGACTTGGTCGTCAACCTGGCCCTTACCCTGCATGATTCCTACAGTGAGCAGCAGGGAGAAAAGCAACTTATCCTTCTCAAAAAGGGAGCGGCACACATTATTGTAGATGCTGATGGTAAAGTGCTCAACAATGTTATTGATCCTTTCAGTCACATCGTCGCTCTTTAAGCTCTTGGCAATGGAATACAGGTAGAGGTTTATGAACCAGGTCAAGGAGTACTGGTACATAGGCTCAATGTTTGCTAATTCTGAGATACAGAAAAATAAAATTGAGGAGTGCACAGCCACAGGACGGTAACCCATGCGAGTGTCATCAATTTCTTTCTCTGTGACACTGGCAATTTTTTGCTTTTCTGAGATCTTCTCAGAGAGGATTTTGGAGGATGACAAGATCTTAATGGCGGTCTCATCCTCCAGGATGTTTCCCTCAGAGGAGGAGAGCACTTTCAAGATCTTATCCTCGATTTCCTTCAGCTGCTTGTTGTTGGCAGCACTCTCCAGAATGAGCTGGTTCTTCTTCTCTTCCAGCTCAGGTTTTTCTTTGGCTGCTACAATCCCTAAAAGCTGGTCCTGTAGGCCTTGTGGTGTGATCATGAAGTTAAGCAGACAGACTTTGACAGCCACCTCTGGGAGGTAGTGGGGGTTCCTCAGCCCAGTGGTCATGTAGAACAAGAAGTCTTTAGAATATTCCACAATATTCTCCCCTATTTTCATGTACTCAACACCTTGCTGTTTAAAGGTCTGCTTCAGCAACACAGGTTCAAGCACCGGATCAAGCTCCTCTCCAATGTTCTCCAAAAGAACTGGGGTTCCGAACTGGATACAGTTCTCCAAAATTCTCACATAGTTTCCATCAGATAGTTTGATAACAGCAAGTTTATTGCCCTTCTCCATGTTCTTCACCCACTTATTGGCTTGGCCTTGCGGGTCAATCATTAGGGGCCATCGACGGGAGTTAAACACAATGATACCATTGTCTGTGGAGAAGGAGTCCACTGGCAGTCCAGCAATCTGCCATGCCCTGATGGACACCTGGTTACCTAGAGTGTTACTGAGGGTTAAGACCTCAGAGGAGGGGATATTCCTCTTCTGGCACAGGATGTGCCACTGCTTCTGGCACTCCATACGGTAGTCTACTGTGAATGCACCAAGGTAAGATACAGTTCCCGAAGAGAGGAGTATGTCACCTGTCAGGTTGGTGTATCTGCAGAAGGGAGATATAGTACCAATCTGATTAATATCAAAGTTCAGGAAGACCACTCATCATGACTAATAGTTAAGATTAATATACATTATTATAGGTTTTAGATTTGTTTTGATACCTAACCCCGAGAAGCCTTGCGGCCTCGGTCCACCTGTCCTTCTCCCCACCCAGTCCTCCAATCAGCTTTTCTGCCCTGATCAGCTTCTGAGAACACAATTCAATGTTGTCCTCCAGATCTTTCTTCTTGGCAATCATGGCCGCCAAGTCATCATTTAGGCTCTGCAGTCTGTCTACAACTTTTTTTAGCTCAGCTCTTTTAACAGTCAGCATTTCCATCTGTACAGCCAGCTCATCCTCAGCCAGCTTCAGTCTCTCCTTCTTGGGGGCTACCACTTTGGCTACACGCTCATACACTTCCATTGCTCGTACCCATTTACAGAGACCCTCACAAGCCGAGGAGACATTTTTAATGATAGAGGGCTGGAACTCTGGGTTGTCGATAAACTTGTCTCTGATTTTCTTGATGTACGGGGCAGGAATGTTGTCTCTGTCGTAGGCTTTGAGGCTTTCCAAAAACTTCAAGTCTCCAAGGAGTTTCTTTGAGGGGCCCCAGTAGTCCTCAATCATCTTACCTGCAACATATTTATTAGAAACAGCAATGCTGTTATCATATTTTATATTGAGCTGAATATTTTCTTTCAAAAGTGCAATATAAACTTTTGTCAATAAGAATGAGTGATGCCATATGAAAATCATTCTTTCAGAGCTGTGATCTTACCTGAGCCACCTGGATCAGGCTTCCTCTCAGGTTTGATGCCCTTCATGATACAGATGGACTCCATGACTAGCTTGACCAGACCTGGTGGGTTCTGCATAGACTTAACTACCGTAATGTCTGCAGGTTTTAAGGTGTCCAAGGCTGACAGGGCAGCCTCCAATGCAGGCATTGCTTCTGCCAAGTCTCCCTCACACTCTTCCTGAAAGACAAACAATCCTTGTCTAAATACGTAAATGGATGCAAACCAAAATACTGCACTTCTTAAAAAACAATTGGTAGATATATTTTAGAACAACATATTTGAAAACAACATAAACTATGGATATTTTTGCAATGGCAAAATTAGTCACTGCTGTTGATATATCTGCATACCTTAATGGCCTGGGCTGCAGCTGCTGCGTCATTCGCCACTTTCTCATCAGCAGACACAAGTTCCTTCTTAGCATCCACCTCCACTGTTTCCCCTTCTATCTTAACCATCATCTTATCTGTTTCAGCTGAGGTCTGGATGAGCTCTGGCTGCAAGGCAGTCAGCTCCTCCTGCATCACAGACACCTGTGGACATAGTATGATGTGTCACTATCATTCATTTGGTCAAAAAAGTAATATTTTTTGCCAGGGTGCAAAACCTGAGATGCAGCAAACTCCAGTTTCTGGAGACCAATGATATAGCGGTTCCTTGCAGTATCCACTTCATTCCTCTTGGCATTGAGCAGAGTCTTGAAGGTGAGGATGAGTTCAAGGTAGGAGGTGGGCGTGACATAGTTGTGCCTCCTCAGTCTGGAGAAATACCTTTCAGACATATTTTTGACACTTGTCTGAAAGGTCTTGCACATCTCCACCACCCTGAGATCACAGAAAAACAACCTAAATGTGGTATACTACACAGTGATAGATGCAAAAAAGTATATGCCACAGTTAAGCAGCTAGAATTAGTACACCCTTCTTATGTCCTTACTCCAGTCTGATGTTACTTTCCATTTCCACATCCTCTAGGAATTTGTGGGCCACCATCTCCAGAGCATCATTTGGCCAAGCATGAAACCAGTCAATGGTGCAGCAGTTGATAAGGGAGGAAACATCCTAAGACGGTTCCTAAATGCGTCCCGATAGGACTCATGGCTGTTGAATGCAACAAATTCCAGTTACTTACTAAAACTTCATTCAAAAAACAAAAAAGGACAGTTAAGTGCCTACCTAGCACAATGTGAAGGTTAGCCTTCACACGGTCAATGAAGAAGTTGTACATTGAGAGCGGAGTGGCATCAATCTTTTTGCCCTCAAGCCGGGCTATTCCCTGCACTTTCTCTATGATGTCAGCACGTTCGTCGGCAGCAAAAATGTTTGGCACGTCACCAGTGTTAAGCAGCATGTTGATGTCTTCTAACATAGCCTCATCCTTAATTTGGCTGTCGTTGAACAGGAAAACCAGGTTCTTTCCCTCGATGCCTGCTTTAAGCATAATCCGCTTCAGGTCATCACGCCAGTCTGACATGCTGTAGTTCTTGGTCAACTCAATCTGGAACAGGACATAATCATTGATATAGGTGCCCAGCTTAGTGGTGCTCTGACGCCCTGAACCGCCAATGCCGACGAGCAGAAGGTGACCATTGTCTTGTTTTAGCACACGGCAAATGCGGGAAATGTGCTCAATAGCAAATTTGAACATTACAAGGGACATTGGTGCCTTGCTAGAGTTGTTGTATTCATTCAGGTAGAACTCCATCACTTCCTGTAAGGCACACAAGTCTGTGATTTCATCGTAGGCCTTAACATCAGAATCAGGCTTGCCATAGTCTCCGAACAACAAGCTACGGATGCTCTCGTCCACTACATTGCCATCTGGGCTTAGATGGCTCAGGAGCTAGACAACAAAAGGAGAGATTTAGGATTAACCACAGTGTACAGTTTTGAATCTAGATCATAACACACTATATAAAGCAGCAGCTTCTTTCACTGTTTGTTTGTTTATTGAATCTGAAATAAAGCTTGTGAGTGCAGTGCTGTATGCAGTGACAGGACATTTTTAGATTTGTACTTTCCCACTAGCACTTGGATGCAGAAGTAGATATTAAATGACAAAATGAATCTAACAGCAGAAACCCTTCAAACTGATTTCGACCCAAATCTACTAAAGTGATCATTTTGCAAATAGCTTTTTATCCACATAATACTTTTTTTTTTTTTTTAATGACAGGACTAATAAACTATTGCTTTGACTTTACTAAAATAATAATTGTTGAGTGTGTGTGCGGTCACTAATCAAACATACCTTTTCCACACAGCTTAAAGAAGTCTGAGTTCTCTCGTTGACAATGCCAAAGAAGGTCTGCCTGTCTTCGTTGAATGATGGTCATAGAACCCGGTGACCTCATGGATCCACGGCGGTCAGTTTGTCGTCTGACATAAACAGACCATACAAGGAAGAGATACATCACTTCAGAAAAATTAACTAATTAACCAAACATTTCACTATTGTCTCCACTCTTACCTGCATGTGTGTATGTGGAGCCAAGAGCACACCCCGTATCACTCGAGCAAAGTCCCGCAGGTTGAAGATGTAGTGGGACTTAGACGGAGTGGGGAGAAAGCTGTCCATGGTATCCTTATAGACTGCAAAGGTGGGGGAATGATCTTGCCTAGCCTTGGGCATAAGACAAAAAACAGTATGTCTTTCTGACAAAGATAATTTATATAATTATACCACTGTGTGACATTCTAATACATATTTGACAAGTTACCTGTAGAAAGATGCATCAAAGCCCTTGCTGAAATGCCAGTCAGTGATGGAGCTGAATATCTTGGTCAGTGTTTCAACATCAAAGGAATCAATTGAGATGACATTCAAGTGGCGGGTAAACCTAGCATTTCAAAAACGTGTCAGTTTCATCTGCGGCTTTCTTTTGATGAAATTACTATCATCAAAGAAATAATTATTTCAAAAATACCTGTAATGTCATTTTTCCCACCACCAGGAGGGCCCATTGCAGACATAAACAGCACGTCCTCTATGTTTATTCTGGAGGTGTCGGCCTTGTCGTACCAGTGACGATGGTCAATCCACTGCCTTAACAGCTCAATTGGGGTTGGGCACCGTAGATTTCTTTAGCTGGCATGTTCAGATCATCTATGTAGAAGAGATAACAATCAATTTGTATGTGAAAAGTGAATGACAATCAAACAATCAATTATCCAATTTTAGTCCAACAGTATGGATTTATGTTGTATTTGTGTCTATTTTTACCAACATAGATGATACACTTCTTTCCTACAGGAGGTCCAAACACGCCCTTCCTTCTTCGGTCCAGCTTGGCCATGATGATGTCTTGGGTCTGATTTGCTGAGGTTCGGGCTGAGAAGTTGATACAGTTTGGTGTTACTGCTCTTTAGGCAGCTTTACCATTGCTTTTCTTGAGACAGATTTGCCAGGTGCCACTGGGAACAAACACATGGATCTCATGTGCCAGGTAGGTAGGGGAGAAAAAAGATGACTTGCCTCCATGGTTGGGATAACAAGGTCAGGTTTCAGTTAACTCAAAGTGTAGTCTGTTACCTAAAGCTAGGGTGCATTTACTGGGGTGATGGTTTCCTCACAATCCTGTAGAGCCATCCAGCTGGTAAACAGGTGGCAGTTTTGCAGCTCCACCCTGGTGACATCTTTTATTCATTTGTTAATCATATGTGCTGCGATTGTCCTTGTCCTGTCCATGAAAATGGTTTGGGTCTTACTGAGCCTATCGAGATCATCAGCAAACATGAGCAGACCTGAAGAAACAATACAATACTTTTAATTACTTTAGTAACCATATGTACATAAATTGTGTGACCTCTCTCAGGAAAGAAGTTGTTCTTTTTGATTTGATACTCTTAGGCCAGTGTGCTCATCGTCCATGCCCATGATAGAAAGTGTAGAAAAGGTAACAAGTCTTTGATTAATCACCTGCTGTTGGATCAGACCCTGGTGACAACACGAAAATAAACAAGGAGAGCAGCAGTTGGAGTCTGGCTGTAACTCCCTGCCAGGTCGGAGGTGGGCGGTTCAATGTAAGCCTGTCCCATGTTATTCACAGATGAAATCCTGCACGGCTGGAACCAATTTATCTGGCCTAAAGCACCTGATTACTACCATTCTGTCCATCCCTTCCAAGGTAATCCACTGGTCAGGTAACTGGTCCTCATGGGGCTTTCCTGAATCATAGAGCTTCTTCCATTTTGGGACGTTGTCTCTGACATGTTCAAAAAACCATCTAGGTTTGGAAGCAAAGATGCCCTGACGACTTCAGACCAAGATTTGTCAGACAGCCAATCTGGAGCAGGGTTTGGGTAAGGGTTCTCTAAAGCAATGCCACCTGTTAGAAGGAAGCGCCAGACTTGGTCAGGCAACCTGGCCCTTACCCTGCATGATTCCTACAGTGAGCAGCAGGGAGAAAAGCAACTTATCCTTCTCAAGCAAATGGTTACATTATTGTAGATGCTGATGGTAAAGTGCTCAACAATGTTATTGATCCTTTCAGTCACATCGTGCTCTTTAAGCTCTTGGCAATGGAATACAGGTAGAGGTTTATGAACCAGGTCAAGGAGTACTGGTACATAGGCTCAATGTTTGCTAATTCTGAGATACAGCTAAAATAAAATTGAGGAGTGCACAGCCACAGGACGGTAACCCACCAGTGTCATCAACTAGCACTGTGACACTGGCAATTTTTGCTTTTCTGAGATCTTCTCAGAGAGGATTTTGGAGGATGACAAGATCTTAATGGCGGTCTCATCCTCCAGGATGTTTCGATCCAGAGGAGGAGAGCACTTTCAAGATCTTATCCTCGATTTCCTTCAGCTGCTTGTTGTTGGCAGCACTCTCCAGAATGAGCTGGTTCTTCTTCTCTTCCAGCTCAGACCACTCATGGCTGCTGGATCAAATCCCGTAAAGCTGGTCCTGTAGGCCTTGTGGTGTGATCATGAAGTTAAGCAGACAGACTTTGACAGCCACCTCTGGGAGGTAGTGGGGTTCCTCAGCCCAGTGGTCATGTAGAACAAGAAGTCTTTAGAATATTCCACAATATTCTTTGGTATTTTCATGTACTCAACACCTTGCTGTTTAAAGGTCTGCTTCAGCAACACAGGTTCAAGCACCGGATCAAGCTCCTCTCCAATGTTCTCCCAAGAACTGGGGTTCCGAACTGGATACAGTTCTCCAAAATTCTCACATAGTTTCCATCAGATAGTTTGATAACAGCAAGTTTATTGCCCTTCTCCATGTTCTTCACCCACTTATTGGCTTGGCCTTGCGGGTCAATCATTATGAGGGCCATCGACGGAGTTAAACACAATGATACCATTGTCTGTGGAGAAGGAGTCCACTGGCAGTCCAGCAATCTGCCATGCCCTGATGGACACCTGGTTACCTAGAGTGTTACTGAGGGTTAAGACCTCAGAGGAGGGGATATTCCTCTTCTGGCACAGGATGTGCCACTGCTTCTGGCACTCCATACGGTAGTCTACTGTGAATGCACCAAGGTAAGATACAGTTCCCGAAGAGAGGAGTATGTCACCTGTCAGGTTGGTGTATCTGCAGAAGGGAGATATAGTACCAATCTGATTAATATCAAAGTTCAGGAAGACCACTCATCATGACTAATAGTTAAGATTAATATACATTATTATAGGTTTTAGATTTGTTTTGATACCTGCCCGAGAAGCCTTGCGGCCTCGGTCCACCTGTCCTTCTCCCCACCCAGTCCTCCAATCAGCTTTTCTGCCCTGATCAGCTTCTGAGAACACAATTCAATGTTGTCCTCCAGATCTTTCTTCTTGGCAATCATGGCCGCCAAGTCATCATTTAGGCTCTGCAGTCTGTCTACAACTTTTTTTAGCTCAGCTCTTTTAACAGTCAGCATTTCCATCTGTACAGCCAGCTCATCCTCAGCCAGCTTCAGTCTCTCCTTCAGCATGCTACCACTTGGCTACACGCTCATACACTTCCATTGCTCGTACCCATTTACAGAGACCCTCACAAGCCGAGGAGACATTTTTAATGATAGAGGGCTGGAACTCTGGGTTGTCGATAAACTTGTCTCTGATTTTCTTGATGTACAGGGCAGGAATGTTGTCTCTGTCGTAGGCTTTGAGGCTTTCCAAAAACTTCAAGTCTCCAAGGAGTTTCTTTGAGGGGCCCCAGTAGTCCTCAATCATCTTACCTGCAACATATTTATTAGAAACAGCAATGCTGTTATCATATTTTATATTGAGCTGAATATTTTCTTTCAAAAGTGCAATATAAACTTTTGTCAATAAGAATGAGTGATGCCATATGAAAATCATTCTTTCAGAGCTGTGATCTTACCTGAGCCACCTGGATCAGGCTTCCTCTCAGGTTTGATGCCCTTCATGATACAGATGGACTCCATGACTAGCTTGACCAGACCTGGTGGGTTCTGCATAGACTTAACTACCGTAATGTCTGCAGGTTTTAAGGTGTCCAAGGCTGACAGGGCAGCCTCCAATGCAGGCATTGCTTCTGCCAAGTCTCCCTCACACTCTTCCTGAAAGACAAACAATCCTTGTCTAAATACGTAAATGGATGCAAACCAAAATACTGCACTTCTTAAAAAACAATTGGTAGATATATTTTAGAACAACATATTTGAAAACAACATAAACTATGGATATTTTTGCAATGGCAAAATTAGTCACTGCTGTTGATATATCTGCATACCTTAATGGCCTGGGCTGCAGCTGCTGCGTCATTCGCCACTTTCTCATCAGCAGACACAAGTTCCTTCTTAGCATCCACCTCCACTGTTTCCCCTTCTATCTTAACCATCATCTTATCTGTTTCAGCTGAGGTCTGGATGAGCTCTGGCTGCAAGGCAGTCAGCTCCTCCTGCATCACAGACACCTGTGGACATAGTATGATGTGTCACTATCATTCATTTGGTCAAAAAAGTAATATTTTTTTGCCAGGGTGCAAAACCTGAGATGCAGCAAACTCCAGTTTCTGGAGACCAATGATATAGCGGTTCCTTGCAGTATCCACTTCATTCCTCTTGGCATTGAGCAGAGTCTTGAAGGTGAGGATGAGTTCAAGGTAGGAGGTGGGCGTGACATAGTTGTGCCTCCTCAGTCTGGAGAAATACCTTTCAGACATATTTTTGACACTTGTCTGAAAGGTCTTGCACATCTCCACCACCCTGAGATCACAGAAAAACAACCTAAATGTGGTATACTACACAGTGATAGATGCAAAAAAGTATATGCCACAGTTAAGCAGCTAGAATTAGTACACCCTTCTTATGTCCTTACTCCAGTCTGATGTTACTTTCCATTTCCACATCCTCTAGGAATTTGTGGGCCACCATCTCCAGAGCATCATTTGGCCAAGCATGAAACCAGTCAATGGTGCAGCAGTTGATAAGGGAGGGAAACATCCTAAGACGGTTCCTAAATGCGTCCCCGATAGGACTCATGGCTGTTGAATGCAACAAATTCCAGTTACTTACTAAAACTTCATTCAAAAAACAAAAAAGGACAGTTAAGTGCCTACCTAGCACAATGTGAAGGTTAGCCTTCACACGGTCAATGAAGAAGTTGTACATTGAGAGCGGAGTGGCATCAATCTTTTTGCCCTCAAGCCGGGCTATTCCCTGCACTTTCTCTATGATGTCAGCACGTTCGTCGGCAGCAAAAATGTTTGGCACGTCACCAGTGTTAAGCAGCATGTTGATGTCTTCTAACATAGCCTCATCCTTAATTTGGCTGTCGTTGAACAGGAAAACCAGGTTCTTTCCTCGATGCCTGCTTTAAGCATAATCCGCTTCAGGTCATCACGCCAGTCTGACATGCTGTAGTTCTTGGTCAACTCAATCTGGAACAGGACATAATCATTGATATAGGTGCCCAGCTTAGTGGTGCTCTGACGCCCTGAACCGCCAATGCCGACGAGCAGAAGGTGACCATTGTCTTGTTTTAGCACACGGCAAATGCGGGAAATGTGCTCAATAGCAAATTTGAACATTACAAGGGACATTGGTGCCTTGCTAGAGTTGTTGTATTCATTCAGGTAGAACTCCATCACTTCCTGTAAGGCACACAAGTCTGTGATTTCATCGTAGGCCTTAACATCAGAATCAGGCTTGCCATAGTCTCCGAACAACAAGCTACGGATGCTCGTCCACTACATTGCCATCTGGGCTTAGATGGCTCAGGAGCTAGACAACAAAAGGAGAGATTTAGGATTAACCACAGTGTACAGTTTTGAATCTAGATCATAACACACTATATAAAGCAGCAGCTTCTTTCACTGTTTGTTTGTTTATTGAATCTGAAATAAAGCTTGTGAGTGCAGTGCTGTATGCAGTGACAGGACATTTTTAGATTTGTACTTTCCCACTAGCACTTGGATGCAGAAGTAGATATTAAATGACAAAATGAATCTAACAGCAGAAACCCTTCAAACTGATTTCGACCCAAATCTACTAAAGTGATCATTTTGCAAATAGCTTTTTATCCACATAATACTTTTTTTTTTTTTTTAATGACAGGACTAATAAACTATTGCTTTGACTTTACTAAAATAATAATTGTTGAGTGTGTGTGCGGTCACTAATCAAACATACCTTTTCCACATTCAGCTTAAAGAAGTCTGAGGTTCTCTCGTTGACAATGCCAAAGAATGTCTGCCTGTCTTCGTTGTCAATGAGTCGGTCATAGAAAACCCGGTAGACCTCATGGATCCACAGGCGGATCAGTTTGTTTCCGTCCTGACATAAACAGACAACATACAAGGAAGAGATACATCACTTCAGAAAAATTAACTAATTAACCAAACATTTCACTATTGTCTCCACTCTTACCTGCATGTGTGTATGTGGAGCCAAGAGCACACCCCGTATCACTCGAGCAAAGTCCCGCAGGTTGAAGATGTAGTGGGACTTAGACGGAGTGGGGAGAAAGCTGTCCATGGTATCCTTATAGACTGCCATGGTGGCCTGGACCATGATCTTGCCTAGCCTTGGGCATAAGACAAAAAACAGTATGTCTTTCTGACAAAGATAATTTATATAATTATACCACTGTGTGACATTCTAATACATATTTGACAAGTTACCTGTAGAAAGATGCATCAAAGCCCTTGCTGAAATGCCAGTCAGTGATGGAGCTGAATATCTTGGTCAGTGTTTCAACATCAAAGGAATCAATTGAGATGACATTCAAGTGGCGGGTAAAGCGGCCTAGCATTTCAAAAAACGTGTCAGTTTCATCTGCGGCTTTCTTTTGATGAAATTACTATCATCAAAGAAATAATTATTTCAAAAATACCTGTAATGTCATTTTTCCCACCACCAGGAGGGCCCATTGCAGACATAAACAGCACGTCCTCTATGTTTATTCTGGAGGTGTCGGCCTTGTCGTACCAGTGACGATGGTCAATCCACTGCCTTAACAGCTCAATTGGGGTTGGGCACCGTAGATTTCTTTAGCTGGCATGTTCAGATCATCTATGTAGAAGAGATAACAATCAATTTGTATGTGAAAAGTGAATGACAATCAAACAATCAATTATCCAATTTTAGTCCAACAGTATGGATTTATGTTGTATTTGTGTCTATTTTTACCAACATAGATGATACACTTCTTTCCTACAGGAGGTCCAAACACGCCCTTCCTTCTTCGGTCCAGCTTGGCCATGATGATGTCTTGGGTCTGATTTGCTGAGGTTCGGGCTGAGAAGTTGATACAGTTTGGTGTGTACTGCTCTTTAGGCAGCTTTACCAAGAAGCTTTTGTTGATGACAGATTTGCCAGTGCCAGTGGGCCCAACAAACAACATAGGTATCTCATGTGCCAGGTAGGTACGCAGAAAAAAGCTGACGTGCAGTCTCCATGGTTGGGATAATGAGGTCTGACACCTGGTAAGGAAAAGCATAGTTTCAGCAAACATGGACATTTACAGTGACATCTTTAGCAGCAATAGTAACCTCTGTTGCATAAACATACGCACATTAGCTCCAACTGGAATGACATTTTCTTCATTTGTAATTGAATCAGTCCATATATTCCATTGTCCTTGTCCATCCTTATGAAAGTAGTAGTCGTAGACTGAGCCTGCAAAACAAGTAAACATGAGGCATTTTTAATGTTAAACAGGAGGTTTTTAATTACTTTAGTAACTGCATATGTAAATAAATTGTGTGACCTCTCTCAGGAAAGATGTTGTTCTTTTTGAGTTTGATACTCTTAGGCCGAGGGTGCTCATCGTCCATGCCCATGATCAGATTGCGGTAGAAGACATCAAACTTCTTACGGCTGTTCCCAGCGATGGTCCCACCCACAGTCCATACAACAGCAAATATAAACAAAGCCTGCAGCCACATGGTTATCTGCTGGCTGGACATCTGAGTACCATCAGCATCAGCTCCGGAGGCAGAAATTTCATCTGGGTATAGTAAACCCATTAACACACACAGACCCACAGACCCACACAGTGCTAAAAAGAAATGTGTATAATTTATCAATTGAATGTCATTCTTACTAACCCATAAGGCAGGTGTACAACTTCATTAGACTGGAAGCCAAGTGAATGGGAGATGTTTGAACCACAAAGCGACACTCTCTGTCTATAAAGTCCAGACATGGCTGAACTAACCAATCAAATAGGTCCACTATCTGTGAAAGCAAAGATCAAAGAAGCAAGTATAAGACACATCATATGACATTTTTAAGGACATAAAAATAACAAAAACTGAGCATCAATAAGACAATTAGGACAAGTGTGTTTGTATAGTCACCAGTTCTTTATGTTCAGTGCTCAGGCTTTCAGGCAATGTGTTCATGTAGGAATCTCTAAGAGGGGACCAGCCAAGTTGCTGAGGTTCCATGTAGATCATACCACATCTTCAAGCAAATGGTTACATTAAAAACCACGATACAGTAACTTTTGAAACGTGTGCTTTCTATGTATATATAGTAAAGTTGCTAGCGTGTAGCTTACCTACTGACGGTAGCCGGAGAGGCCTGCTCCAGATCAGCAGGTTCAAAGATGAGACTCATCTTGCTACTCATCTGGATGATCTCGCCACTCATCAGACAAAGCTAGCAGAGAACAAAGTGAACAAGACAGAGGCAAAGTCTGACCTACCAGTTGACTAACTAGCACTGAGCACCCAGGATTTTAGCAAGTCATTAAAAACAAAACTACAGAGAGGAACGCATCAAAGTGCCCAGTACCTTCTTGTTGTCATCCAGCACAGTATTCATGTTCTCGATCCAGACAGCATCAATGGGCCCATCAAAGATGATCCACTGTCGATTTTCTGAAGTGTTGATGGCCTGATCCCTGTAGGAGGTGGCCAGCACACCATCAGACCACTCATGGCTGACTGGATCAAAGCAGCCGTACAGCTGGCCCATGGTGATGGCCTTGGGGTTGATGATGCAGTAATCCACTGCAAACTCATCCACCAAATTATCTGAAAAAGTGGAATGAGAGAAAATTAACTCATATAAATAGCAATTGCAAATAATAACAGAAAAAAAAAATCATATCTTTGGTAATGGCTTGGAAGGAACCAACGTATGGTTAACAAAACATGGTGGCAACTAGAAGATAAATATTAATTGAAATACCTACCCTTATAAAGGTCCCCAAGGGCAGCAGAAAGAACTTTATATGCAGAAGTCTTTCCTCCAAGAGGGTCTCCTACTATCATGAATCCATGGCGTACCAACATCATCTCATATACCTACAACACAATCACAAATCAAATTCTGAGCACATTTATGTGTTGATGTATAATAACTAATAAAATAACTTTTATGAGTGTAAAGTATTACGGTATTATGCTCCTGCTTGGTACCTGGATAATTTTGCCAATGAACCATGGGACAGGCTGGAGGTTGAGCTTAGCTATGTTGTCATTAAGAGCTTTGAGGAGGAGATCGTAGTCTGGTTTTGGAAGGACCACACCAGGGAATAAATCTGAGATGATACCCTGTGGGCAGCAGAGGGAGAATTAAATTAACTATTAGTGAACCAATTGATGTATGCTTTACATTGAAAAATAAATAAATAGCGGATTTGGTAAAAAGTCTGTCACCTGAAACAGTGGCACATCCTGTGCTAGAAATTTGGCCATGTTGACATCCATCAGTGCCCTAAGCAACAGCACACTCTCATTCTCCTCGGGATACTTCAGCTTCAGGTTCCCTGCTGCAGTCAGCACAGACTTCACAGCTCGCATACCATAGTCATAGTGGTGTTGGGAAGACAGCTGCTCTGAGCACAAGCGGTAGGTGGCTACAATCTTCCCGGCCAGACTGGAATTTGAGATGTATTAATCAGATGTATTTATGAATCAACTGACTGAGCGCTAAGAGCAGCCCAGAAAAATTATTCTTAATAAAAATATGTTGTCCAAGACATCATTCACACCTGCGAGACTCAATGAAGCCCATGGAGTATAATGAGATTTCTCCAATAAGACCGTAGTCTGGCACCATCATAGCAACTGTACGAAACAGAGCCTACAAGACAAGATTGACAGGTATACATCCAGTGCCAGCATGTTATTCTCTTGAGTAAACTTTACTACATTACACTTTTCAAAGCTCTTCTTCATTATCATATTCTGCCCTTTTGAGTAATGTTTAAGACTATGCTACAGTGCTACAGTGATGTACCTTTAGGTTGTCAGGGAGCTCAGCCCTGCCAGCGTAACCAGGGTTCATGGTGATGAACACAGAGCAGGTTGGGTTGAGTGACAGCTCTGTCCCCTCAAACATGAAGGTCTTCAGATCCTTGGCAATGGCCTGTTGTATGCAGAGGATCTGCTGAGCCACCACAGAGAGCACCTCCACCTATGACATACCAAAAAGAAACACATAGAGAGTAACTACGTGAACAAATTTGTAAAAAAAAAAAAAAGAATATGCATATATGTAACTTGCAGTGTGACTGAGAAATAACAATTTGCATAACAATTTAAGTGCAGATGTTTGTCATATAATTGCTTGAATACAAAACAGCTAATCCCATGTGTTCTTCTGCCATCGTTAAAAATATAAATTTTGTGCACAGGTAAATCAGTGCCAATTTTGGTGCATACTTCATATATGGTACATTTGTGCAGAAGAAGATGAGAGAAAGCACAAGACACAATCTGAAATGATGGATATTCTGGTATATAAAAAGGTGATTGTACCTGACTCTATAATACAAATTAAGCCAGTACAATACAGACAAGACTGGAGATTTCATTCTGCCGTTTTTTTAATTTCTTTTTAAGAAAACTCTAGCAGTAGTGTGGTTGTATGTGTTGCAATCTATCAATTTCTCTCTTTCTCAAGACAGTTCTGTATTAAAATAATCCAATCAACTTGGCCTTAAAAGCAAAAGCAGCGTATTTACATCCTGCTGAGTTGCAGGTTTCTCTTTTGTTCCAAATCTATAAAAATTCTGAAAGTAATTCTTCATCCGAGATGCCAAACTGACCATTTAAGCTTCATCATTAACATGTTAACAATAACAAACAAAAAAATAGTAAACCTAATATTAAAAGAATAGCTGTTCCCTTGTCCTAAACTTCTATTTAGTTAAAGCAGATAGGGTTTTTGGGTCGTTTGATCTATAACAGATTTACACAGATTTGACCACTATAAAAATAGCTGTGCTCACCTCAATTCGATTGAACTCATCAAAGCAGGCCCAAGCTCCAGACTGAGCCAGTCCTTTAAAGAACTTACTCATGGCCTTATAGTCCAGACCATCGGAGCAGTTGAACACCACACACTAAGTTAAGATAAGATAAAAATGTATTTATCCCAAGGGATATAAAACAAATAACATCTCATGTGTGAGTTTTAAGAAAAGCAAACACAAATAAAATGCAGATCAGTGTTCCACTTTACCTGTTTAGCCAAAGCTTTTGCCAGATCTTTTGTGGTCTCAGTCTTGCCAGTTCCAGCAGGACCCTCAGGAGCTCCCCCCAAGTTCAACTTCAAAGCCCCCATTAGAGTTCTGATATAGCACCAATTTGACAAAATATTACAATGACAGAACTTCACCATCTTTTGACATTTGAATGAACTTTAGAAGTGACATTATGATAGAAGAAATGTTTTACCATGAGGGTTTTTGCAACTCTCCTCCATAGCCAAGGATAAGGGATCACATAAACTGTAACTTACCTGTAGCAGCGGTCAGTAAGCGGTGTAATGACAAGACGGGGGGAATTGCCCAGATATTCATAGCCATATTTCAAGCAGGTGGTGATCATGCGCAGCATCACTTCTCCGTCCTCCCAGAAGTAACGCAGCTGAGAAATCCACGCAAAGTCATTCAGTGAGGAGATGCCGTCCTTTGCCAGTTTTGCCACAACATCTCGAGCTAGTAGAGGAAGAAAGCATGAGCTTGTCTTCAAGCTAACTTTAATCAAGAGAGCATATTTTTTATTCTTTTAAAAGAACAGTTAAATTACCATGAACATCTATAACAGTAAGAGCACCAAGGGTCATCCTTGCCCCTCCTGGCAGCTTCCCACGCACCAGTTCCACAATGTCAGCAATCTGAGCATTGCATTTCTCCACATATACCTTTAGATGGAATAGAAAATCCAGTGGTTAGGCTAAGTGTAATAATTATGTAAGTTTTAAACTTAAAGAAGTTGTTTTTCTTTGTGGAAGTTAGCAGAGGATTTACTTACAGGCAGTGTGTTGGTCTGGATGGCTTCAGATACTTCAGTAGTCCAAAAGATGGAAGAGGCACAAATGACAACTTGGCCAGGCCACTGCAACACCCACTTCTTCCTGGGCAACTAGGGCAAAGTAAATACACATTACATTACACAGTACAGATAAAAACTGTACACTGCTGATGGATGGTTTTATAAAATGAAACCCAGTCCCCAGTATACCGGTAGCCAAGACTTGCCCACATCTACTTTCAGTCAAGGTTATCACAGATTCAAAAACAAAGTTTTACCTCTGTATACTGCATCACTCCTTGATGGATAACATGTCGAACACTCCTCAGCATTAGCTTCTCCACCTGCAGCAGCCACTTCTCTACCATACCCTAAAACAGCACACACACAGTATGTTCACTTTGTTAAGTCCAACAAAGTAAACTTTGTTAAGAAATATAAGAACATAAAAGATATGTATAGTATATCCATTTAATGCAAAAAGACTATATGATTCAACTACTGGCACAATGTTTAAAAACCCTGTATGTCCTATACCTTGGCTTGTGCTGGATAAATCTTTTCTGTGAAGGCCACAGTCTCCTTCTCAGAACTGATCATGCCAACAATCTCCAAGTCCTCAGTGAACTCCAGTTTGGCGATGCCTTCAAAGCACTTCTTCAGGTGAGGCTGCACACACAGTGGGTCTTTAGTCTGTGACAGGATCTCCAGCAGCTCGTCGTTGGAAAGGAAGAAGAATCTGGGAATATGATGAGGATGAAGAGGAGAGACTAAACAAAACTCACGTGACAAGACCCTTAAAAAGAGTGTTAAGTGCTCACTGTGTCATGTGTATGTTCTGTAATGTAGGCAAAATTAAAGTGTTTTTAATGTCCCTGACGCGTAATTTGGTGTACAGACATGAGTCAAAATAGTCAAATGCTATTATAATGTACTATTAGGGCTAGTACTAGAGGTCAAAACCTTGGAAAATAGAGCCTCTTCTGTTCCAGGTAGGTATTGAGGCCTTTTTGGATGTCCTCTAGAAACACATTGGACTCCTGTAGCCGTTCCAGCATGTTGGGCTGACCTGTAGCCACCAGCACACGCGTGTCCTTAACCTGGACCAGTGAAATCACACAGAGGCCAAAGCAAAGCAAAGTGCATGAGACATGAGAAGTTTTACATACTAAAACAGGAAGTAGACATGTTTCAGGAGTATCTTACCAACTCAGCGATGATGTTCTTCCAGTAGCTATCCACAATAGCAAACTTGCGTCCCTCCTCAGGCATCTGGGCAATGATGTCCTCAGAGCTGAAGATGGGTTCGAGGTAGAGCCAAGTAGCTTGACACTTCAACATGGAGTCGAGGATGTCCTGCATACTCAACAGCTTGTCCTCCCATTGCTAGGTAAGAAAGTTATGGTGAGAATTACACAATTATAGCAACAACAAGCTACTGTTGTGTCCCACCGTTGTAGAAGTTCTAAAGTATTGTTTACAAACTGCTTTAACGATCCAACAGCCAACATCACATTCAGAAATAAATGATTAAAACCCCACAAAAATACAAAATAAGATGAGAAGAAGAAATCATACTCAAAAATGGTAGGGTGAAAAACCATATACAGTAATAGTCAATCCACAAAATATATTGCTGTGTGGAACAGGTTGTTACAAGCCTTTATGGTAATTTTATGGCAAAGCCATTTCAACTGATGTAGAGAGTAGGACAGCTAAGGTTGTTTTATGCAGAACAGGCAATTTTGTTACTTGTTCTGGCATTAAAGTGTGCTTGCATTTGCATCTGCTCTCACCTCCTCCTATCGCACACACAGCAGTTACTTCTGTGGCTCTAGTTGGCAGAGGGGCACACACAGACTTCCAAAACCACACAAACTCGTTTTATGTATGCCGGCATATACATTTTCAAAGTCTAAAGGGAACCAAGAGTGACTTGTGGAGCCATGTCTTACCTTACATGCAGCCTCTATTGGCTTAATGAAAGGTGAACCTCGTATGGTCTGCGTCTTAATAATGTGGTCATCAAGAAGCATTTGGATTTCATCCACTGCTGAAATAATACTGGTGCCCTGTGATGAAATATTAAATGTATTTAATATAAGTTCATGTCAATTTTCTGCATGGAAATTAATTAGCAGATAAAGAGTTATAGACAACATAACCAACCAATTTGTTCTAATATTTCAACATTCAATATGTAATTCTTTGGAAGAAATTACAATGACAATCCAATTGTGGTGTGTCTATTATAATAAGTATGTGAGTATTATGTGGTTGTCTTACTGTATCTCTGTATAGAGTGAAAGTGAACCGGAGCTCAACCCATTCATTTCTCATCTTATCCATGGATTTTTCCAGAGAGTACTCCTTACTAGCCAATGCGCCAATCTCTTCTAACCTAGCACAGAGGTAAAAATAAATAAATAATCCATCACTTTCTGATCATTGTAAATACATCCATTACTCTGGGTTACTTTTTCTTACAAGGCATTATTTACCTCTAAACACAGTACATTTATTCTGCTCTTTCCATGTATTCCAACATGTCAGTGAAGTGTCTTACTTTTTAGAGAACTTGGAAAGCCCCAGTTCCAACATGCTCAGCAGTGAGCTGTTCACATCCGGTTTGACAGCAAAGCCCACAATGCTGCTAATCTGTAGACAGACAAAAAGTGTCGTAAATTATTTATCTTCATTGATCACAGAAGATGCAGGACACCTGGTCCACACAGTGAATCTGATACTAGATTTCTATCAGATGGTCTAATGAAATTAAACAATTAAAAGAGCTGACCGTGTCCCAGTGGCGGTCTTTGATGCCAGGGTTACAGATGGTTGACAGGATTGGTAAGTGCTGCTTGAAGTAGTCCAACTTGTTTTTAAAGCGTTTGGCCACCCGACAAGGTCCAGGAAGATTAGAGAAAGACTTTGTCAGTTTATGCATGGTCCTCCACATGACATCTAGTTCATCAGAGATTTTCTCAGCATCCAGGTGTAGGAAAGGACCTAGGAGTTAAATGATAAAGAAAGTATGCTAATGTAAAAGAGCTGAGCATCCTGCTTGTAGTTGCTGTAGGCCATGAATTAAAAAAGGGTGTAGTTTTCGTAGTGTGAGTTACGTACCATTCATCCACTCTTCCGACATGCTCTGAAAGTTTAGCGCTGTGGTCCAGAGTTGTTCATATGGCTGTTTGTCAGCTATCAGAGTTTGGAGCTCTGGGAACTGTGTTTGTTCCCTGTCCAGCAAAGCCTGCTCTTTGTTGATATCCTGGTGGTATTAATGTTTTGCAGCTCTCATGATCTATGTTTTGCTTGGGTATGAAAGCTTTGACATCAAAAGGATAACCACATGTGTTTTTGTGCTATCTAAAACATCATTTACCTCTAGGTCAATGACAGCAGCCTCCAGGTTAGCAGTGATTTGAGTGAGATTTCCCACATTGTTTTTCATCTTCTCCATGTTCATCACTTCCTTCTTCTTAAAGGCCTTTATCTCCTTATCCATATCCTGCAGCCTCTGGTCAAAGTCTAATATCCTGAGATAGTCAAATGGAGATATATAATTTGTCACTGCATTTTTTATAGCCGTCTTTAGCGACACTCAAGGACACCTTACATGTAATAATAAATAAAATAGTATAAGTCTAATTGAAGAAAAATTTTAAAACTATAAAATTACATTGTATATGCCAGTTTAAAGAGGTAGGTTTTAAGGAGGGTTTTTGAATGTGGGGAGAAAGTCAGTGTCACAGATGGCTTGTGTGAGTGCGCTTCAGAGACGGGGGCTGCACGGTGGAGAGCTCTTGACCCCATGGAAGAAAGCCAACAGGAGTTGTGGTGAGGAGCATGGAGGAGGAAGAACGGAGAGTACGGGTAAGGGTGTGGCTTTGGAGGAGGTCAAGGAGGTGCCGGTAGATTTCAACATGTGGCTCTATTGTTTGTAATTTGGAGTAAATAATCGGCACTGCCTACACCGTGTTATCCTCCTGCTAGAGTTAGCACCCAACAGGCTTAAACAGGGCAAGTTTTAAACGTGTTTTTAGCCTCTAAACATGTTCAAAATGTCATTAAAAGTGCCTACCCATGTGACGTGATTCCATCTGAGAGAACATAGTAAATCTGACTGCAGTAGATGTGACAGAAATGCATAAAAGTTGTGTTAATCCATATCTCTGTTTATTCCCCGTTTTCCGGTGAAGTCCACAATAGTCAATGGAAAAATACATTTTGGAATATTGGAGTTGGACAATCAACTAGTGTGGACTTTGCCTCATCACTTCTACAGAGGTTTGGATTCACACAACTTTTATGCCTTTCTGTCACATATACTGCAGTCAGATTTGCTGTGTTCCCTCAGAAGAAATCAATGCACATGGGTAGGCACTTGTAATGACATTTTGAACATGTTTAACACTTGTCCTGTTTAGGCCTGTTGGGTGCTAACTCTAGCAGGAGAATAACATGGTGCAGGCAGAACCAACTGTTTAAGTTTTTCTTGCTACTGACAGCACTCCAAATTTCCAAATGATAGACCTATGTGTTGATATCAACCGAAATTCTCCTTTAAGGGCGAATAAACTAGACTACACAAAGCGTAGTTTTGTCACAAGTTGACATTACGCATTGGTTGTAGACTGCAAACCGGCTTGCTAAATCAAAGAGTTTAGAAGCTAAGTTCTTTAGCTAAATGAAGAGACGTAGCATTGTACAAGTTGGCCACCTGTGCAGAATACAGGATTGAGGCAGAGACATTTGGTGTCAGCAAGACACCCGTTCACTGCTGTGTTTAGGCGGTGTGCAGGGCCATAGGATTCAAGCCGTTGAACCAATTCCTCAATTTACCCGACGTGGCTGAGGCACAGGTTATGGCGCACCGCAATTCCACTACGCACCTTGTGCCACAAGTGTAAGGCGCACTGGATGGGACCCATATCCCGTTCCTTCCCCCATCCGATGGACTATAATCATGTGAGTTACATGTGAGTTACATGTTTGCTACGTCACAACTTATTTGGCTGTTTCCATCTCCCATGTTGCGCATTAACTCTTTTCGAAAAGCAAAAACCACCTCAAGCGAGCGTAAAAACCTCTTTACAAATTTGAGGACTTTTTTTCCAAATTTTGCCATTTCCATCAACCTTTTATAATGCAATACTTCAAAATGCACATAAAAATATGTTGCTGGATATATGACTATTGACACAGTTCAGGAAAGATGCTAGGATTCTTAAAGCATTTCTTTCTATACATTTCAGTGACTTTCTGCATACTGTAAGAGGGATGTGAGAAAAAAGACAGTAAAAAAGCATAGACATTGTATTTGTGACATCACCCATAGGTTTGGGAAAGGATGAATTAAAATCTAAATTTGAGTTTACTGCACTTCTTGAAGCCAAACAATTCTCATGTGGGACACTGGGTGGTACGTGGGTGAGGCTGATGAGGGACAAACAAGTTGAAAACATCACATTTCGCTGTAATGGTTGCCACTTGTGTGAGAAGTGTTTACTCAGTAACCTTGTTTGGACATGGTTCTCAGCCTGTTTTCTAATTGTGATCAGACGAATCTTGCTGTCATCAAGCTCAGTCAGGATCTGATTGGGCCACTGGAAAACCAGAGAGTTTAACCTCAAGTCATCAGCTAGAGTAAGAAAGAAAAGACAGAAAATAAAAAGATTATTTTAAAACATTCAAAACATTCAAACATATTGATAGGCCTTCGGTCTGGCTAAGATTTTTTTTTAAATGCATGTCATATATGGTCTATTCGTTTACATAAAATTTCATTTCTTTTGACTGTAATTGCAAATAGCACTTTGTGTTTCACATACAAGGTAAAGTGGCATAGTCCAGAAGGAAGCTGAGACGGTATGTTGCCTCATCAATCTCATCTATCATCTTGTGAATGGTCACTTCACTGGTCTTTTTAATGTATTGGTTGAGAGACACCAACTCCTCTGTGGTTTCTGGCGTGCCTCTGACGGTCTCAGTAATCTTCTCATACTTTTGACAGATCCTGCGAAAGAACATTAGCTTGTAGTTGACATTCTCTGTCTTTAAAATGGAACTATACTCAATATAATGGATTTGCTGTTTAAATTAAACAAAGAAAATAAATCAATGTTGAATCAAGTAAGAGACAGAGAATTTCCTCTCACCCCTTGTTAAGCTCTCGGTTTTCCTCCACTTCAAACATGATGATCTTGTGTCTCAGCCTCTCAGCACGGTCACACAGGTCCTCATTCACATTGCCAGCATAAAGACAAAACATGGACAGGGGCACCGTAACGTGCAGTGAGGCAATCTCCTTCCGCAAGTGATTAATGCTTTCAATTTTCTGAAGATTGAAAGAGGAAGAGAGGACATGGACATTTAGTAGACGGCAAAGGTTCAGTGTCAATTTTAGATGAAAAAATGTTATCACCTTTGTAAATCCTCTAACGAGTGTCTCTCTTTGAGGAAAGCGGAGATCTCCTGCTTTGCTGTGTGGTCCAGTAGATTGCTGTATTTTTTGTATACATTCAAATACCTAAAAAAATTAGATAAAGTATTAGCAGCTCCTTTACACATGCCGGTCGGTACATCAGAATAATTTACGTGCATAAATTCACTTAATGTGCTGTTACTTTGTAGGTCCCACAGTGTTCTTATGGAAAATGTCTTTGGCTTTGTTGACTAGATCTGTAACCAACGACTCATCAGGACGGACGGTGCGTAGGTACAAGTTCTTGATTTCGGGAAAGAGGTTGCATTCCACCTGGCAAAAGCACATCAGTAACAGATTATACATATGTTTATTTTATAAAAAGCAGAAACAGCACTGTGTATTGTGTAATTTAAAATAGATGGCAATAACATAGGTAAAAGCTTGTGGCGCTAAGGAAATACTGTACCCTTGGGAGCGTCTCAGCACTCTTGATGATTTCCATAAAAGCTCTGTGGATAAGCTCCCAACATTCCTGAAAGCTCGGACTACAGTCAATGCGAGGCTCATCCACTCGTAGCTTAACCAGCAGCACCTGACGCTGGACGTACTTCATCTCATCGAAAACCTCGCCAAAGTCATTGCCGCCCTGAATAACACAGAACGCAGGTGATGCTTTTGCACAATTCCAAAGACTATTTTAACGTGTTCCGAAATTGGAACAACTAAAAATGTTGTCCATACCTCATATAAAGTGAAGAAATACAACAAGTCCTGTAATGATTCTACAACCAAGCTTCGAAGCTGCAATGACATGAGAGCAGCCACACAGCTGAAGAACTCCTGGACACTAACTGGAGCCAACTGCTCACCCTTGGGTAAAAAAGGCAACCCCAGGTCCTCAAAAGTGTCAAAGAGTGAAGCACAGTGAGGCAGCCACCTGAAAGAAAATGGTATCGTTAAGTTTAGTTCTAGCTATTAGTATGTGTTTAATGTCATAGGATGAGAAGAATTGAAAGGACATAGCGGTAAAAAGTATACCCAATAATAGTGTTGCAAAATAGATAATATCCAGAAATGTTAATTTAGGTTTAAAAAATGTGGTTTATTTTTAATTGAAAAGTCCAATTCACAAATCCACTGGTCACATAACACTGGTGGTCATACATCTTCTCTCGGCATGTGTGATAATACAATACCTGAAGGACTTCCTGCAGAGTTTTCTGTTTTACTCATCAATATGTCTACAGAATAAAAGCTCTACTCACTGCACTAGTTACTGCATGTATTGTATCCTGAGACACGGCAGAATAATGGTATCCAAGGAGGTGCAAATTACAAACATGGAAACAAACAAACAGAAGCTAGTGTCTACAAATTACAGTGGCTCATATTTCAGTCATCCAGCCAGCCAACCTACAGGGCTGCTACATGGTCTAACAGGCTATCCAACATGCACAAAACAAAAGGATACAATAAAATCCTAAAGTGAGACAGTGTGTAAAGCATTCCCCCTGAAAGGCATCCTGACATGGGTCTGACAAAGGGGACAAGGTGGTAACATGAGATTGCACCTGCAACAGGGTTAGCTATCTTGGTTGTGTACATTCTGTAGACATGCAAGCCAACAAGAGGATAAACTTCAATGATTAAGTTTGGATATCACATTATGGGCTCACTGACAGACTGGCTGTTTTGAGAGTGTCAGGCAAATTGGCAGTTCTCACTTTTGGATCAGTTCCTCTCTTGTGGTTTGGCACTGTCTCTGGACAAACTCTTCAAACTCAGATGGCAGGAGGGGGAGGCTGGTGGAAAAAAGGTCCTCCAATCGAACAAATCTCAAGGATGAGAAGCTGAAACAAGATTTTATTTTACTTTTTATCTATTCTATTTGTTTGCACATTGTATACAAAGCACATGTATACAAAGTACACACTCACATATACACAAACACAATTTTACCTACATACTGTAAACCCAGATACACATGAATCCAAAGTAAACAAGAGCTTGTGAAGGAGAGGTACAGTAAAAATCTAAAAGCATACACAAAGTCCTTTCTTTAAAACTCTAGGCAAGATAAATAGAAACATACACACACAAACACAAACAACAACAATTATTTCTCATTCCAGAGTAAACTGAGTGTTTGACCAATGTGCAAATATTAATTCCACAAAACAGCACTTCAGTATATAAATAAAAATGGTGCCACATAAATGCAACATAAAGGAAGATGATGTTCAGACTGTCTAGTAGGATATGAATAAATAAGCAAAATATAATCTAACCCTCACTGAATGTACACGACGATACGCTTCTGTCTTACCTGTTGAGCCAGACATTCTGCAGTAGGACCATAATGTGACTGATTGTAAACAGATGTTGGCTTTGCCACGTTTGGACCTCCTCATAACTAGCTGCCCAGGGCACAGGCGCACGGATCACCCTCCTGGGAAAGGGCTTGGGGACGCTGGATATGGACAGTCTCTGTCGCTCAGATGGGTCCATCAGAATGTAGTTCACTGACAAAGAACAACATGGAAGACAAAATAGATTGAACGGTTTGACTAAGTGTCATTGTCAAGGCAAGCGAGGCATTTCATCACAGAGGAAATTATTAACTAAATAAGGCACCAACTAGAGTGACTAGTAGTTATGAGTAATTTTTTGAACCCATAAAGTTATTTATATAAAATAATCATATCTAATATGTAAGTTTAATGATGCAACAAAATTTGCTAACACATAGATAGAGAACAGTAGACATAAAGAAAAGCTGAAATGTTCTATGTTTGTTTTGGTCGTACTGAAGTTAAAGTGATACTGTATGTCTAAATAAAGCAATACTGCCATTAAAGATTCACTAAGATTTTATTGTTTCGTACCTATGTTCTCCTTGAGGCTGAAGTAATAATCTCTTTTGACCTCTTCTTCAAGGTTTGCCCTCATAATCTGGAGGTGTTCACTACTATCCTCAGTCACCGGAGGCAGCAGGCGCATGATGTTTATCATCTGCTGGCTTGGCTGGGGTGCCAGCACAGAGCTGGGGACACCAGCGGTGATGTAATACATATACCTCTGTGTGAGAAAAGTTAGCAAAAACAATGTGTCAGGAAAAAGAGACTCAAAAATCTAATCAGCAACTTACACGTTCATTACAGAATTCATTGATACTTGCTTTAAGGTCTCTCTCATTAGGTTCTGTCTGCATCTTCTCCTCTTGGCTGTACATGATGTCCAGCTGCTCTTTAGGACTCATAGGCCGGCTGCTGGGAGTGCAAAGGTTTCTCAATCTAGGGTTTGGCCGAGGCAAGCGTGAAGTAGGAGATGTATCTCTGTAAAAGCATGAACAAATCAGATCAAGTGCCTCAAGTTAAAGAACATCATAAAAGATAAGCTACTGCTGCAATGTGTTGCTTGAAGGGCATAATTACTTTCTTCTCTGTTTTTGCTCCTCGCCTTCCAGGTGAGGTAGATGCTTAAAGCTTCATTAAGAACAAAAATACATTCGGAGAAGTTTTCAGAACAGTGCTCACATTTTAAATCATAATCAGATAAAAAAATAAAGAACTTGCAATCACATACGTCGTCACACAGACCAGGGTTTGAGATGAGAGGAACATGAAAGGATACAAGGTCCTGCTGGTTTTGCCAAAGATTGACGGAAAGTGCGTCGCCTGTGCTGGAGCTTGACAATCTTAAGGTCCTGGGCCAAGGGACTGTAGTTATTTCCAATAGACTCACTGGGAGTACGGTGGTAACGTTGCTCTTTAAAAGGAACTGCTAGTGTCCAAGAATTGGTCTGGAGTATGGGAGGGTGATGACTGTGCCTCAAGACTGTCTGAGGTAATATAACTTAAATGTTAATATTGTGTACAGTTGCACCAAGGTTAATGTGTTTTACTTGGTAAATATCTGAGCAAAACTGGATTCTCTAAGCACTTACTTGATACAGTTCTGACGGTTCTGCATTACAAGCAATGGGCAAAGGTGGAGGAACAGAATATCCTCTGCTCTGAGTCATATTGTAGATAGAGTCATCCTCCATCTGTAGTTCACACAACAAATAGTGAAGATTGCAACACAAAAGACTACTGACACTTTCATTTCCCTTGTATTTGTTTAATACAAGCCTTGTTTATTCAAAGGCTATTAAATATAGGCCTCCTTTACTTGTCCTATTAATATGATAAACACACATGCTTTTGTTTCTTTAAATGTGTTATTACTGTGTAATTAGCATACAACATATATACAAATGAACAGTTAATTTCAGAATGCCATCATCATTGTTCAGTGAAACTGCAAATTAAATGTTTAGCTATACAGAGGCATAGCTGGCTATATAGCGTCTCATTTACAACGTATCAAATAGCATATAGCATATGAAAAAAAAATAGTGATTTCACCATGAACATGTAGCCAAACGAGCAAATAACGTTGGCTAGGTTAACGTTACCTGCTTCAGTCGTTCCATCTTGTTCAACTTTTCTGAAAGTGAAAGGAATGGAGAAAAAAAATTGAATGTATGAATGAAAAACGAGGGACATTTCGATTTGTATCAATATAACCTGACAGCTACACAAACGCTGAAAAATACGGCTGTACCGTTAATAACAGTCAACGATACCTGGCTTCTATCGGTCGCTCTGTGAGGTTATGCCGGGTGCAGTATTTCATTCATTGCTGTGACATTATAGCTTAAATGTTTTATGTAAGTGTTCGTCAACAGCAAAAGTTGCCCGCAGAGTTTGGCAGTAATAATATGCCACTTTTCTACTGTACAAATGACATAACTAAGCTGTTAGCGATAAGGAGTTTGTTTTGCCCTGCCGTTAAGGTTGCTGCTGTAACTGAAACACTGTTGAGTTCGTCCGGAAACGTCTCCATGGAAACCCCAACCACCTTTGTATTATTTAAATTGTGTTAACTGTTATTGTTTTATTTAATGTATACGTTATAAGTAGTTTTAATATGAATTATTGTTGTTAATATGTAAACTTCGTGGACCACAGGAAGAATGCTCCTGAAATGCAAAAAGGGGACATTCTAAAACGCTTAACGTGAAAAAGCTTAACGTGGTTTAATGTACCTTAACGACGATCAATTATCACCATATTTACCATGGCCATATATTGTCATTAACACTTAAACCTGTCAAAAAATCTACACTGAAATCCAACGATTATAGAAGTTATCTCACGATAACGTTTTCTTCTTCATTAGTGTCTATGGCGAGGAAAAGGCTTAACGTTATTTAATGTACCTAAACGAAGATCAATTATCACCATATTTACCATGGCCATATATTGTCATTAACACTTAAACCTGTCAAAAAATCTACACTGAAATCCAAAGATTATAGAAGTTATCTCACGATAACGTTTTCTTCTTCATTAGTGTCTATGGCGAGGAAAAGGCTTAACGTGGTTTAATGTACCTAAACAACGATCAATTATCACCATATTTCTCTCACAAATTGCTCCTCATGTCCAGTCAAAACTGTCAAAAAATCGGACCCAAAGTCCTATTATTATGGACGTTAGCTGACATTAAGCGTGATCTGCTTCTTTAAGGGATATTGTAAGGAAAAAGCTTAATGTGAAAAAGCTTAACGTGGTTTAATGTACCTAAACAACGATCAATTATCACCATATTTCTCTCACAAATTGCTCCTCATGTCCAGTCAAAACTGTCAAAAATCGGACCCAAAGTCCTATTATTATGGACGTTAGCTGACATTAAGCGTGATCTGCTTCTTTAAGGGATATTGTAAGGAAAAAGCTTAATGTGAAAAAGCTTAACGTGGTTTAATGTACCTAAACAACGATGTTGTCATCTGTCCATTGTACAAAGCCCGCCCTGACAATTTGATTTGTCCAAACAGCTCTGGTTTGAGCATAGTTGCTCCACAAGAGATCAAGTCCTGACCAAACATCCCAACCACAAATGTTGTGGGCGGGGCTAAGTTTGCTATACTGGGACGGTCTTCCAGGCATTCATCGACTTCCAGGCATTCACAACCTTTTCTTCTTTGTTGACTGAAGTCTGAGGGATAAAGCAAGAGACCGTTATAATAAATAAAAAAATTAAATAAAAATAGCAGTTTGTATTATAGTTTCAATCGTTTACTTTCATAATAATAGGACTTTGGGTCCGATTTTTTGACAGTTTTGACAGTAGTACAATATCTTCCTCTGATGTAGCCTACACTGTAAGTCAGTAGTAGGTTTTACAGTGGAGTTTAAGTGGTTTGGGGTCCGTCTGTAAAATTTGGTTTTCAAGAATTCTACAAGCAGCAATACCACAGGCCAAGCAATCGGCCGTTCCAAATAGGCACATTTTCAACGGGCACTGCACTAGTAAAACTAAAAATGGCCGCTGCTCTGACCATCCTGCTATATTGATTTGAAAGGAAATGTTTGTTCTACTCTCAGTCTATTTCTATGGTTTATCCTCCCTGTGCTGTGCAGACATCGTTCATTTACAGGCTAAAGTGTTTTAATGCAGGCTAAAGATGCTGATTTAAACTGCAGGAGATGCTCAGAGCTGCTCTGACTCAAACTACTGCCTTTCCCTGGCAGTGCTAATGCTGCTCCCTCAGTCTGAAAAACACACACATAAAACAGACATCAGCCACCTAAATTAAATACTTCACTTACTGTACATGCATACTTCACATGCACATACCTACATATTTCTTTTAACCCAAATAATTTCCTAAAACTAACCAAGTATTTTGGGTTGGATTCACAATGTTAACCACGTGTGACAATAACTACAACAAGGTGACACACCAACCGCCAATAACATGTACGCAGTCGTGAAACTCTCAAAATAACAATTCAGCTTAATGTAAAAATGGGTTTTTCATGGGATGCAAGTGAAAGTCTTGTTTGACTCATTCATCCACTATAATGATCTACCAGATTGGTGGGCCCATGGGGTAAGCTGGACGTCACGATTTATCCCAACTTCCTAACTTCATCCCAGCACTTTACATCTGGCAATTACAATACTTAAAGTTGACTACTATTGTTTTCCACAGCTGTTGCAATGATCACAAAGGGAGTTATGAGCAAGCTAAGAGACAGCTTTACCTGAGCTGAATTGTTGATTGCCACAATAACATACCATATTTGCACACTTGTGGGAACACACTCTAAAATATGCTGTCCAGTAAAAACATATCTGAAAATTTGAAAAAAAGAGTTAACCATTTTTGGCCCATGCCTTTTTGCTGAGAGTTGGATGAAAAGATCTTGGATCATTCGGTTAGATATTACACCGGAGCCTGGAGGTCAGCATAGCTTATTATAAAGACTGAAAACAGGGGGTAACTGCTAGCATGGTTCTACACTTTTGCTTTTGTGCAAATTTAACAAACAACATATAGCAACTTAATTAGTGATCTTTAGGTGCTGATGAGCAGATTTGTTATCTTTGGAAAGAGCCAGCTGTGTCTTCATGCTAAGCTATGCTATGCTAAGCTAAGGTTTATACTGAAAGGGCAAAATGAGTGGTTACAATCTTCTCATCCAGCTTTCAGTATATTGCAACACAAAATGTTGCAATATTCCTTAAATGTTTTTTCAGATGAGAACACTTAAACAGGTGAGGCAATTATTGGCTTGTATCCCTTTAAAACCCCATTAGATTATTATATTACCATTATTTTTCTTTTTATTAAAAAGCTGAGAGCGCCCACATATACACTATTTCTCTCACACATGCAGAGGAGCACATTAACATGCCAACCATGTATTTCGGAGTCTCATGCTGGCATGAGTAACGAGAGAGCTGGAAAGCAGATATTTGTTTTGCCTAGCAGTGTTTTACTAGAAGGCAGGTCTGTGCAAGAGTGTGTGCTTGTGTGTGTATTTTAACTAAAAGAAAGACAAAGAGAGTGCCTGATGGTTATCTACATCAAGATGAACTTGAAGCATAAACTGAGTGGGAACCTGATTCTGCATCTCCTTCACGGACAGAATAAATGAGGGGACAGCAGACAGCATGAAGTACTGATAAAATACAATTAAGGGTACTCTCATTACTTCAGCCGAAGCGAATGGAAGCACACACACACACACACACTGGACATGATCCCATGACTCCTGTGAAAAGCGGTCTGGAATGTCATGTTTCCTGTTTATCTGCCTACATACCACCACATTCTCCTATTGTGTGGAATCCTGAGTTTAGCCATAGGGGTAGTATGAAACACACACTGTTGTATTGACATGTGGATTAATAACTCCTGAGCTCAATCTATCCAAAGCCTCAGGTGCTTAGGATTCAAACCCGAGCATGTTTATGGTGAAAGCACAAACGTATACGTGCACTGCTGTGCAAGAGACGGTTGCTTGATTGCTGAATTTTCTCATCATTAAATGTGCCCACTAAACCTGAACAAGTCAAATACATCCTCATACCACAAATTCATGCTTCAATTCATGAGATGCATATGCACTGTAGAGCGTTTTTTACTCCACATTGTTATGCATTACAACTCTTTGGAGTCATGTTGTGAATACAGTCAAGACTTATTTATCGCCATTTCTGAGCATATAGAGATAATAGAACTTCCCTGGAGCAAACAGAGTGTTTTTAAACCCTGTGTGTCAGGCTGGCTGCAATGTCGTAACAAAAAAGAAGAAGGACAAGATCAGACGTGTTTGTTGGCAAATAGGTGAGAGACATTTTAAAAATCTGTGTGTTATGCATCATCACCAACTGCTCACGACTTAATAGCAAAATTGCAACATAAACCTTGCAAGGAAATTGGCCAATTGGCCGGCTTCCTGTCTTGTAGAGTGGGTGCCAATCAGCCACGGATGAATCCATGTTTGAATAATCATGTCTTTACAGGCAGTAGCTCTGGAGACAAGCAGCAACTAGAGATCAATACAAGACCTCCATGCTAATATGACTGAAGCCATAAGAGGTCAAAGTCAGTGGACGAGTTATTGATAAGATGTTGTTATTGACAATACTTTAAACGCATTATGAGTAAAATACGCATAAACTGTGATATCTATTTCAAGGGCTTTATATCAATAAACTTAACATTTGCTTTAAATCTGAGGTCAGATCAGTGTGGGGTTAATTGGATAGGGGTACGCAGAGGGCAAAGAGAATGCAATTTGTCATTCTAATAAAAGACTGCAGCAGGTGCTTTCACTTATTAGTTCCTCCTCCTCCTCTTCCTCCTCCTCCACTCTGGCTGATTAAGTACTAATAAGTGACACTGCCTGCTGTTGTCTGTAGCTGGAACAAAGCCTTGCCTGTGTGCATCAACCCTATGGCACATATGATTGAGCTCTGAAATTGAATGTTTGTTCTGGAGTCCTGTGAGGTCAGTAGTCAAGGCGTAAATGTATGACAGACAGCATTTCAACATCCTAAATGTGACATGATGCACATTTTTAAGCACAAAATAGCATACATTGAGATAGGTGTGAAACGAGGTGACTGATACATGTGCTGTTCGAGACAGATGGAGAGGAAGTTGACAGGAAGCAGAGACACAGTGTATTAACCGTTTATTTTCAGGTTGCAGGTAGATTACGTTGGCAGTTTTGAGAGAGAGAGCTCTGTGTGATAAGTCACCACATCGACATGCACAACTCAATAGTAATTTTATAGTGGCATTATAGTATTTTTTTGTATGGCTATTTTATTTTTATTTTTTACATCCCATGGCACCAGCATTACACATTCATGCAAAGGCTTGTAGTAATTGTAAGTGTAGCAATCAAGTAGGCTAGCCATGTCCTGCTTTGTCATGTATTTTATGGAATCATTACTTATTGTTTAAGGTAGACTTGCAACAGTTTGCATGCACGTCTTATTTGTTTATAGTGTTTCTTGTTATGTTTAAAAGCAAGACGAGCTGTTTTCTCCTGACGGAAACGATGGCCTACCTTGATCAGACTGCTGCGTCGAGGAATTGGTTTGGAGGCTGAAACTGATCCCGCGCTCTCCCCCGTCGGGGACTCGCAGCTGGATTCGTTTTGGACCCTCTTCACGGTGTCTGACACGCTGCAGTTTCCGTTTGACACCGGCTCTCCTCGGTGCGTCTCCAGGCTCATCCCGGCTCCTCCTGACGCAGCTTTCCAGCCAGCAACCTGCAGACCAACGGCTCTTTTGTTCTCTCCAAATTCAGCCATGGTGACACTTTTGGGGTTTCTCAGATCTCTTGAAAGCGCCGTGACTCCGAACGCAACGGCAGCGCTGCACGCGGACGCAGGGGTGCCATTATTTCAAGTGAGCGATAGGCGACCGTGCGCCAAGAGCAGAGGAAACTTCTCTCTCTCTCTCTCTCTCTCTCTCTCTCTCTCTCTCTCTCTCTCTCTCTCTCTCTCTCTCTCTCTCTCAAGACAGCCGAGCGACAGCAGTGACCGACACCTACCAAACCCCCCGCCGCAAACACTCAACACATCTCCGGCCACTTCAGCTGGATGTGCGCTTGCGTTCAGGAAATGCACATATGGCTATCTGCTCCTCCTCCGCCACCGTCGCCTTAATACATCCTCTTCCCCATTGTGCTAAAGAACAACGTAGCCTACACCATGATGATTTCTACACAACATCAGCTCCTACTGTCTCCCTCTCTCGCTGTCTCGCTCCATCAGCAGCCACTGGGGTTATGAGTGCAGCGGCGCAGCAGCAGCGGGCCAGCATCTGTCACCGATCTGTCAGATGTGTGTGTGTGTGTGTGAAATATGTGTTTTATTCGCTCTACTTTACGGTTAATAAATCATTTTGGCCAATAATGCATAGATACTCAAGTTGTGGAATATCTCATTATTTGGTTTGACAGTTTAGTTCCAGAAACGGGCTGCAGAACAGCTTGACCAGAATCTATTCACTAACAACTTTTAACATTTACAACTGCTGCAAACCTCACAATGAAATAATTTTAATAATCACTTAGTAATATATTTATAACCAAATACCGTATATTAAACCCTTTATTAATTACTTATTAACATCAATAACTGCATACGTGGTGATTAAAACCCTCTATTAATGACTTATTAGTCGTTCATTGTTATTTACTTGGCATTAGTTGAAAGCTTGATTATCCGTCTATGCTTTGAAAAAGTAAACTATTGTCAGGGGATATTTGCAGTTTAGACTTGCACTCAAATTAATATTCTTTTCTGGTGTGCACTTTTGAGACAGTCCATGCATACCTAAACACAGTAGAATGCACCATTAACTGCCTCTCTAAATTTCAATTGAAATCAAGGTCAGGGATTTTGCTCAAGAATTCAGGGGACATTTTTGTGATGCATTGCTCAGGGATAAATGCCAAGATGCATTCCCCAAGGGTAAATGCCAAAGAAAACAAATTAGTTTACTTTTTTCCCTAAACACAATTACTAGAACTTAATAAATCCTCAGTAAGAATGTATAGAGAGCAGTGCATCCAGGTCCTATGGGTAGACTTATTTTTATATTTTCTAAACTGCAGTGTTTTTGTGACTCCAAATAGCTGCAATGATTTGGCTTGTTCACACCAGTTATACCAATAATTACACAAATCAAGGTCAGTGCAACGTTCACTGAGGCGAAACCAATGTGTTGTGTGATTTATGTAATGAAGGTTCCCTCCATTTTCAATCTAATTCCCCCACAACAAAACAGTCTGCAGAATTTTAGGGGGAGCCTTATCTGAAAAGACAGGAGGTTCTTCTATTTCATTATCAGCTCAACATTAACATATGGTAACTCCAATAAAAGCTGTGCACCAAGGTGTCCTTGCTCAAAAACAGAAGTAGCATTGTTGTAGTGTAATACTAATAAAACAGAGGTCTCACACTCTCAGAAAGTGTTGGAGGACATGTCCGCGTTTTGCTTTTCTGGGCCGTTCAGTTGGCTCATTTTCATTAAAGGGAAATGGTCCATTTAGCTTTCTAGGGGGCTCTTTCTGAAGGACATTTACACATTAGCTTAAGGAGGAGCTGAAGGGACTAGATAGAGGATGACACACTGTTTTTAGAGCAGGACTAAACTGGCGCTGAGGTCAGAGGTTCCATAAGTTACATAAGTTACAGGACGGATGGATTTTCAGTAAAGAACATAAAAAATAACTTATTTTCAATGACTGCACATGGTATTATTATTATTAATATTGTTACATTTCAAGCACTTTCACCTGTTCTGATTAAGTTCTACAAAATAAGTACAAATAATTATCAAAATTCTTTTTTTTCCTTGTTTTCTCACAAAAAACAATAATGATCATGTGATCATTGATCTCACAAGGGTAAATGGCAAATATGAACCATAAATGATGTATCATTAGTAATTAAGCTAAATAAACATCTATTAAGGTTGTATAACAGAAATATGAACACCACGCAAGGGTTAATAATATATAGATTTAATGTTGCAGTATTTTAGGTCCTATAATCTCGCATGGGTATTGATGCGGCAGCTAAATTCAGAAGTCAGATAAATTATGTTTGAATCCACAAGTGCTGACTACAGAGTGCATCAGGCAATGCTGACATTAATACAGCATCAGCCGCACAGCACCACACACAAGCTATCTGATCTAAAGTTATAGGGCTGAGTATGGGAAACTATACCATTGGGGTTTTAATGCAAAAACATTCCTTACACAAAAGTTTAGAAAGTTGAATATCATGAAAAGGCTCAGTTGGGGATTTCTGGAATCCTGTGGTATAATGTACAGCCTGTATGCAGAGAAATGAATTAATCCTGTACAGGGTTTTATAATTAAGTAATGAATCTGCTTGTCAGTGCAGAAAATTGTTGCCCCACTCCCGGTCAGACCTGTATCAGTGATGGTGAGGCACACTTATCAACCATTTTTCTTCTTGCTTTGCATACAACTTCTCAGCCCTTAATCTGGATAAAACCCTCTTTAGTTTGAAAGATGAGCCATATTCTAACATCACTGTTGCATTACCAAAGCACTACGATGAAGATATTTTGGTGGTACTGTCAAACCTAAGAACACACTTCCTATAAACCATACTTTCACTTGATGGCACATTGTTTTGCTGCATGAATATACATGATAGGGGTGTGCAAAAGAATTGATTCACATTCGTATTGCGATTCAAGCTCTACAAATTCAAAATCGATTCATTGATTTTTTTTGTTTTGTAATGATCACATGGGAAAAGCAACTACATTTACATAATGTGAATCGTTTTTTAAAGAGAGAATCGTTTTTGAATCAAAAAGCAATTTTGCTACAACTCTTGAGCCTAACAATAAATATCAAATTGAATCGTGACATTTTCTGAATCGTGCACCCCTAATACATGATAACATTTATTAATGACACAAGACTGTATCTTATTATAGATGTACTGAGCAGACATTCTCATTTAAGGTACCAGTTCAAGAGCTGTGGATTAGTGGTTTGCCTTTGCTGCCATCTAGTGTTTGCTATCAGAGCACACTGCTGAGTTGAGAGCACTATAAATATTGACATCATCCAGTTGTTTTGACATTACGCTGACTTTATTTTTCAAGTAATACATCTTAGCAATAACCCACCAACCACTCTGAAACAAAAGAATCATATATAATATAGAAATGTAAAGTGCATCATAGTGCAAATACATATGAGAACTAGTTTTCATTATGAGCTTACAGTGTGTTTCATACAGTTACTAGCCCCTTGACTAGAACTGTATGAAACACATTGTCAATATCATGTTATTGTTTTGAAATACATTCTCCACATCCACACAATGTATCTTCTGTTTACTGTGTAGCTCACAGTTAGTATATGTTAATAATCTGGGGTTTTAGTATCAAACCCAAATCATCAGAGAAAACAAAAAAATCATGCTAGATATACTAAAATATTACCATAAGATCTCATTGTCAAAAAAAAAAAGATTTGATTGTGGTCATGTTTCAGTTTACACCTGTGTTACTTTGGCATACAAACACCAACATTTTCTTTGGCATATATATAGTTAGTTTAAAATATTGATGCTAGTTTTTAGTCATCCAGCTGGCAGAGGCATGCCACCCCACGGTTAATCCAGTGTTTCTGTGGCTTGTCAGAGGGCAGCTCGATGGACAGGACGTAGTTGGTGGAGTGGCCAGTGGTGGACAAGGTGCCTCTGCGGGCGCTGGTTTTGTAAACAGGACAAACGTAGATGTTTTCATGTTTAAACATAGCCATTTCCCCTGGTTTCAGCTTGATGATGGGCAAAGAATCAAAGAGGATCTTGGGGAGGGACTCTCCAATGACCATGTTCTCTCTGTCCCAGCGCGCCCCCTCCATGTAAAGACCCTTAACATAGGCCCCGTCCTCTGGTTTCTCATCAATATGGGTCTCATTTTTGGTGACCTGAAACACAACTCAGAGCTTGAATATCCACTCTAAATACATCCCTGTTATTATGAAACTTGTATGATTGAATATGACCTGAAACCCTGAGAAAGGTTGGCAAAATGATTACATGCCTCAAATTCAAAGCCAATGAAGTCTATGGGGATGGTGTACTTCCTGGCAAAATTCTGAGCCACTCCAGTGAGAAATGACTGGGTGAAGTAGAAGCCAGAGACCCAGAAGACTGTAGGTGGGCCGGTATCTATCCAATCCTGTCAAACAGATATCCAAGCATATGCATTAGTATATGTTTTAGAAAAATGCTATGTAATCTATTCTCTGTACAACCAGTGTTGCTTTACTACAATACAAATACAGTTTTTAAAATGATATTCACTCTGTATATTCAAACAATTTTCCTGACCGTACATATGCATTTGGACTTGAACTACTATGTGTTTCATTTATCTTGAAAGTCATATTACAATGTTACCTTTGCTCAAGGACTGTATAACCTATAACAATTATAATTCTTACTTGTAGGAACTTCAGCCTGGCCAAGAGATCAGTCACGTAGCTACCCATTGGCTTGAGAGAGGGATATGACTTGGCTGCCCACATAGCGGGCAGCTTGCCCACCAGCATACTGTTGAAAACATTCTCAAGTTCAGCAGACATAACGATCTGGCCCTTCAAAGCTTTGCGGAGGTTAACCAAGCTGACGCGCACCACATGAGTGAGTCTGTCAAGAGGGAAAATAATGTTGTCAAGCATTAGTTGTAAAGGATGCCATCAGTGTGTCCTACACACATTGATCAATAATCATGAGTTATTGGTAAATAAGGTTTGTCTTTTCTAATATGAATTTTAATTGCATAGCAGCCCAAGTTGATAATACCTGTTAAAGCGGATGATTTCCTGTCTCAAAACCGTATTCATGGACTCCTCGTACATGACCGGGTATTTATCTATCACCATTTGTATGTTGAAGTCTGCTGGTAGCTTAGACAGGATGTCTTCTGCAAGCTCATCTACTACCTCCTGCAAAACAGGCAACAACACATAGCTTGAATATAAGACAACACGTTTGCAAGTAATGTTTCCTCAGGGAAATAAGTGTAAGCCGAGAGGGTGAACTTTAAGTGATTCAGACAATAGGCAGTGCAAACCTGAGGAGACTTGGCCCCGCCGCCTGTCTGCCTGGGCAGAGTCAGCAGTACCCCATCCAAGAGCTGATTGGTCTCTTGATTATCCTTGGTGATGTCAGCGTTGCTATGAAGTCCAAACACACAAGGATCGGCACAAATTGGAAGACTGCGAATGTAGTTAACATACGTCTGGAATAAAGAAAATAATTTATCAGATAGGATGATTAAATTTATGTCACATGATTCACGAGTGATAATAATGGATATGTCAGTCTTGCACTGTAGTACTAATTAGGAACTGACGAGTGTTCTGATAGTACCTGATAGGGGCCATGAGCTGGGACATAATATAGATCTCCCTCACACAGGTGGTAGCCCTCCTGCTCTATCAGGTCCCAACTGTAGAAGATGGACAGAAGTGACAACAGCAGACGCCTGTCTTTGTCGTCTGTCACCCTGCCACCATAGTTACACTCACCTGAGAAAGTGTATTATTAAAACAAAAACAAAAGTTGGAAGTGCAAGCAATGATTTGATGTTAATTGAGAGGTTTTGTCAAGTTTGTTTAGTGATTATATTACTGACATGTTATTATATACACATTTTATATATGCAAAGAGAGAGGGGGAAAGATTTGTGATAAAGGCTATTCAATAAAAAAATAAGAAAAGTCCTGCTCAGAGGTTAAGGTTATCTACAAGGTTACATCAGCCTGTGATTCAATGTTGACCTCCTTTCATAAAAATATCACCTCAGACTTAAGTAATGCCGTACTGTGTTAACAACTATGGCATTTTCACCTGTAAGGTATGTGAGTGCCTCCAGTGGAACCTCATCATACTCATCCAGGAACATCTGGATCTGTCTCATACTGATCCTCAGGTCAGACTCATTGAACTCATAAGGAATATTCCAACCTGTGTGAAAATGGACAAACAGCAACAAGATTGTTTTAGAATCAGAATAATGGTGCAATAAAAATATTAAATAATCACAAAAATAAAGCAAAATGCAAACCTTACTTTACAATGAGCCAGGGTAAAAAAATAAAACTAAAAAAAATCATCACACGGGTCAAACCGTAAACTACAGCTAATATTCCTCACCCAGAGGTCCAAAGTTCCTTCTCTCCTGTACTAGGGCGTGGAAGAAGGTGAGGCCAAATAGGAACTTCTGCCAAGTGACCTGTTTCTTGGAGCTGTCAAAGAAGTCAGGGTCAGAGATGGGGTGACTCAGGTAAGAGCGCAACAGGTTGGCTCTTATTCCTTTAGGAGGCTCATTGGTCATCTTCAGCCCATTCTGCAGGATACTGACTGGGAACTTGTCAGATGGATAACTTGTTAACCACAATCTAGGGGAGAAGAAAAGATACTTGCCTTCATTGGTTTCTTCAGACAAGAACAGGTTTCAGTTAAACTCACTGTGTAGTCTGTTACCTAAAGCTAGGGTGCGTGTTCTCTGGGGTGATGGTTTCCTCACAGATCCTGTCCAGAGCAGGCATCCAGCTGGTGGCCAGGTGGCAGTTTTGCAGGACCACCCAGGTGCCATCTTTTATGGCTTTGTTAATCATATGTGCTGCGATGGGTCCTTGTCCCTGTCCAAGAGAAATGGTTTGGGTCTTACTGCCCCCCATATCGAGATCATCAGCAAACTTCAGCAGACCTGAAGAAACAATACAATACTCTATTAAGGATTTTTGGCACCTAGACATAAAACCATGAGCCACTTTTGAACCAAGTTTCCTTCTGCATTTAATTCTATATTACAGTGTGACTAATGGTTTGATTGTGTGTAAAAGTGTAGAAAAGGTAACAAGTCTTTGATTAATCACCTGCTGTTGGATCAGACCCTGGTGACAACACGAAAATGAGAGGAGAGCAGCAGTTGGAGTCTTTGTAACTCCCTGCCAGGTCAAAGGTGGGCGGTTCAATGTAAGCCTGTCCCATGTTATTCACGATGAAATCCTGCACGGCTGGAACCAATTTATCTGGCCTAAAGCACCTGATTACTACCATTCTGTCCATCCCTTCCAAGGTAATCCACTGGTCAGGTAACTGGTCCTCATGGGGCTTTCCTGAATCATAGAGCTTCTTCCATTTTGGGACGTTGTCTCTGACATGTTCAAAAAAACCATCTAGGTTTGGAAGTTTGGATGCCCTGACGACTTCAGACCAAGATTTGTCAGACAGCCAATCTGGAGCAGGGTTTGGGTAAGGGTTCTCTAAAGCAATGCCACCTGTTAGAAGGAAGCGCCAGACTTGGTCGTCAACCTGGCCCTTACCCTGCATGATTCCTACAGTGAGCAGCAGGGAGAAAAGCAACTTATCCTTCTCAAAAAGGGAGCGGCACACATTATTGTAGATGCTGATGGTAAAGTGCTCAACAATGTTATTGATCCTTTCAGTCACATCGTCGCTCTTTAAGCTCTTGGCAATGGAATACAGGTAGAGGTTTATGAACCAGGTCAAGGAGTACTGGTACATAGGCTCAATGTTTGCTAATTCTGAGATACAGAAAAATAAAATTGAGGAGTGCACAGCCACAGGACGGTAACCCATGCGAGTGTCATCAATTTCTTTCTCTGTGACACTGGCAATTTTTTGCTTTTCTGAGATCTTCTCAGAGAGGATTTTGGAGGATGACAAGATCTTAATGGCGGTCTCATCCTCCAGGATGTTTCCCTCAGAGGAGGAGAGCACTTTCAAGATCTTATCCTCGATTTCCTTCAGCTGCTTGTTGTTGGCAGCACTCTCCAGAATGAGCTGGTTCTTCTTCTCTTCCAGCTCAGGTTTTTCTTTGGCTGCTACAATCCCTAAAAGCTGGTCCTGTAGGCCTTGTGGTGTGATCATGAAGTTAAGCAGACAGACTTTGACAGCCACCTCTGGGAGGTAGTGGGGGTTCCTCAGCCCAGTGGTCATGTAGAACAAGAAGTCTTTAGAATATTCCACAATATTCTCCCTATTTTCATGTACTCAACACCTTGCTGTTTAAAGGTCTGCTTCAGCAACACAGGTTCAAGCACCGGATCAAGCTCCTCTCCAATGTTCTCCAAAAGAACTGGGGTTCCGAACTGGATACAGTTCTCCAAAATTCTCACATAGTTTCCATCAGATAGTTTGATAACAGCAAGTTTATTGCCCTTCTCCATGTTCTTCACCCACTTATTGGCTTGGCCTTGCGGGTCAATCATTAGGGGCCATCGACGGGAGTTAAACACAATGATACCATTGTCTGTGGAGAAGGAGTCCACTGGCAGTCCAGCAATCTGCCATGCCCTGATGGACACCTGGTTACCTAGAGTGTTACTGAGGGTTAAGACCTCAGAGGAGGGGATATTCCTCTTCTGGCACAGGATGTGCCACTGCTTCTGGCACTCCATACGGTAGTCTACTGTGAATGCACCAAGGTAAGATACAGTTCCCGAAGAGAGGAGTATGTCACCTGTCAGGTTGGTGTATCTGCAGAAGGGAGATATAGTACCAATCTGATTAATATCAAAGTTCAGGAAGACCACTCATCATGACTAATAGTTAAGATTAATATACATTATTATAGGTTTTAGATTTGTTTTGATACCTAACCCGAGAAGCCTTGCGGCCTCGGTCCACCTGTCCTTCTCCCCACCCAGTCCTCCAATCAGCTTTTCTGCCCTGATCAGCTTCTGAGAACACAATTCAATGTTGTCCTCCAGATCTTTCTTCTTGGCAATCATGGCCGCCAAGTCATCATTTAGGCTCTGCAGTCTGTCTACAACTTTTTTTAGCTCAGCTCTTTTAACAGTCAGCATTTCCATCTGTACAGCCAGCTCATCCTCAGCCAGCTTCAGTCTCTCCTTCTTGGGGGCTACCACTTTGGCTACACGCTCATACACTTCCATTGCTCGTACCCATTTACAGAGACCCTCACAAGCCGAGGAGACATTTTTAATGATAGAGGGCTGGAACTCTGGGTTGTCGATAAACTTGTCTCTGATTTTCTTGATGTACGGGGCAGGAATGTTGTCTCTGTCGTAGGCTTTGAGGCTTTCCAAAAACTTCAAGTCTCCAAGGAGTTTCTTTGAGGGGCCCCAGTAGTCCTCAATCATCTTACCTGCAACATATTTATTAGAAACAGCAATGCTGTTATCATATTTTATATTGAGCTGAATATTTTCTTTCAAAAGTGCAATATAAACTTTTGTCAATAAGAATGAGTGATGCCATATGAAAATCATTCTTTCAGAGCTGTGATCTTACCTGAGCCACCTGGATCAGGCTTCCTCTCAGGTTTGATGCCCTTCATGATACAGATGGACTCCATGACTAGCTTGACCAGACCTGGTGGGTTCTGCATAGACTTAACTACCGTAATGTCTGCAGGTTTTAAGGTGTCCAAGGCTGACAGGGCAGCCTCCAATGCAGGCATTGCTTCTGCCAAGTCTCCCTCACACTCTTCCTGAAAGACAAACAATCCTTGTCTAAATACGTAAATGGATGCAAACCAAAATACTGCACTTCTTAAAAAACAATTGGTAGATATATTTTAGAACAACATATTTGAAAACAACATAAACTATGGATATTTTTGCAATGGCAAAATTAGTCACTGCTGTTGATATATCTGCATACCTTAATGGCCTGGGCTGCAGCTGCTGCGTCATTCGCCACTTTCTCATCAGCAGACACAAGTTCCTTCTTAGCATCCACCTCCACTGTTTCCCCTTCTATCTTAACCATCATCTTATCTGTTTCAGCTGAGGTCTGGATGAGCTCTGGCTGCAAGGCAGTCAGCTCCTCCTGCATCACAGACACCTGTGGACATAGTATGATGTGTCACTATCATTCATTTGGTCAAAAAAGTAATATTTTTTGCCAGGGTGCAAAACCTGAGATGCAGCAAACTCCAGTTTCTGGAGACCAATGATATAGCGGTTCCTTGCAGTATCCACTTCATTCCTCTTGGCATTGAGCAGAGTCTTGAAGGTGAGGATGAGTTCAAGGTAGGAGGTGGGCGTGACATAGTTGTGCCTCCTCAGTCTGGAGAAATACCTTTCAGACATATTTTTGACACTTGTCTGAAAGGTCTTGCACATCTCCACCACCCTGAGATCACAGAAAAACAACCTAAATGTGGTATACTACACAGTGATAGATGCAAAAAAGTATATGCCACAGTTAAGCAGCTAGAATTAGTACACCCTTCTTATGTCCTTACTCCAGTCTGATGTTACTTTCCATTTCCACATCCTCTAGGAATTTGTGGGCCACCATCTCCAGAGCATCATTTGGCCAAGCATGAAACCAGTCAATGGTGCAGCAGTTGATAAGGGAGGGAAACATCCTAAGACGGTTCCTAAATGCGTCCCCGATAGGACTCATGGCTGTTGAATGCAACAAATTCCAGTTACTTACTAAAACTTCATTCAAAAAACAAAAAAGGACAGTTAAGTGCCTACCTAGCACAATGTGAAGGTTAGCCTTCACACGGTCAATGAAGAAGTTGTACATTGAGAGCGGAGTGGCATCAATCTTTTGCCCTCAAGCCGGGCTATTCCCTGCACTTTCTCTATGATGTCAGCACGTTCGTCGGCAGCAAAAATGTTTGGCACGTCACCAGTGTTAAGCAGCATGTTGATGTCTTCTAACATAGCCTCATCCTTAATTTGGCTGTCGTTGAACAGGAAAACCAGGTTCTTTCCCTCGATGCCTGCTTTAAGCATAATCCGCTTCAGGTCATCACGCCAGTCTGACATGCTGTAGTTCTTGGTCAACTCAATCTGGAACAGGACATAATCATTGATATAGGTGCCCAGCTTAGTGGTGCTCTGACGCCCTGAACCGCCAATGCCGACGAGCAGAAGGTGACCATTGTCTTGTTTTAGCACACGGCAAATGCGGGAAATGTGCTCAATAGCAAATTTGAACATTACAAGGGACATTGGTGCCTTGCTAGAGTTGTTGTATTCATTCAGGTAGAACTCCATCACTTCCTGTAAGGCACACAAGTCTGTGATTTCATCGTAGGCCTTAACATCAGAATCAGGCTTGCCATAGTCTCCGAACAACAAGCTACGGATGCTCTCGTCCACTACATTGCCATCTGGGCTTAGATGGCTCAGGAGCTAGACAACAAAAGGAGAGATTTAGGATTAACCACAGTGTACAGTTTTGAATCTAGATCATAACACACTATATAAAGCAGCAGCTTCTTTCACTGTTTGTTTGTTTATTGAATCTGAAATAAAGCTTGTGAGTGCAGTGCTGTATGCAGTGACAGGACATTTTTAGATTTGTACTTTCCCACTAGCACTTGGATGCAGAAGTAGATATTAAATGACAAAATGAATCTAACAGCAGAAACCCTTCAAACTGATTTCGACCCAAATCTACTAAAGTGATCATTTTGCAAATAGCTTTTTATCCACATAATACTTTTTTTTTTTTAATGACAGGACTAATAAACTATTGCTTTGACTTTACTAAAATAATAATTGTTGAGTGTGTGTGCGGTCACTAATCAAACATACCTTTTCCACATTCAGCTTAAAGAAGTCTGAGGTTCTCTCGTTGACAATGCCAAAGAATGTCTGCCTGTCTTCGTTGTCAATGAGTCGGTCATAGAAAACCCGGTAGACCTCATGGATCCACAGGCGGATCAGTTTGTTTCCGTCCTGACATAAACAGACAACATACAAGGAAGAGATACATCACTTCAGAAAAATTAACTAATTAACCAAACATTTCACTATTGTCTCCACTCTTACCTGCATGTGTGTATGTGGAGCCAAGAGCACACCCCGTATCACTCGAGCAAAGTCCCGCAGGTTGAAGATGTAGTGGGACTTAGACGGAGTGGGGAGAAAGCTGTCCATGGTATCCTTATAGACTGCCATGGTGGCCTGGACCATGATCTTGCCTAGCCTTGGGCATAAGACAAAAAACAGTATGTCTTTCTGACAAAGATAATTTATATAATTATACCACTGTGTGACATTCTAATACATATTTGACAAGTTACCTGTAGAAAGATGCATCAAAGCCCTTGCTGAAATGCCAGTCAGTGATGGAGCTGAATATCTTGGTCAGTGTTTCAACATCAAAGGAATCAATTGAGATGACATTCAAGTGGCGGGTAAAGCGGCCTAGCATTTCAAAAAACGTGTCAGTTTCATCTGCGGCTTTCTTTTGATGAAATTACTATCATCAAAGAAATAATTATTTCAAAAATACCTGTAATGTCATTTTTCCCACCACCAGGAGGGCCCATTGCAGACATAAACAGCACGTCCTCTATGTTTATTCTGGAGGTGTCGGCCTTGTCGTACCAGTGACGATGGTCAATCCACTGCCTTAACAGCTCAATTGGGGGTTGGGCACCGTAGATTTCTTTAGCTGGCATGTTCAGATCATCTATGTAGAAGAGATAACAATCAATTTGTATGTGAAAAGTGAATGACAATCAAACAATCAATTATCCAATTTTAGTCCAACAGTATGGATTTATGTTGTATTTGTGTCTATTTTTACCAACATAGATGATACACTTCTTTCCTACAGGAGGTCCAAACACGCCCTTCCTTCTTCGGTCCAGCTTGGCCATGATGATGTCTTGGGTCTGATTTGCTGAGGTTCGGGCTGAGAAGTTGATACAGTTTGGTGTGTACTGCTCTTTAGGCAGCTTTACCAAGAAGCTTTTGTTGATGACAGATTTGCCAGTGCCAGTGGGCCCAACAAACAACATAGGTATCTCATGTGCCAGGTAGGTACGCAGAAAAAAAAGCTGACGTGCAGTCTCCATGGTTGGGATAATGAGGTCTGACACCTGGTAAGGAAAAGCATAGTTTCAGCAAACATGGACATTTACAGTGACATCTTTAGCAGCAATAGTAACCTCTGTTGCATAAACATACGCACATTAGCTCCAACTGGAATGACATTTTCTTCATTTGTAATTGAATCAGTCCATATATTCCATTGTCCTTGTCCATCCTTATGAAAGTAGTAGTCGTAGACTGAGCCTGCAAAACAAGTAAACATGAGGCATTTTTAATGTTAAACAGGAGGTTTTTAATTACTTTAGTAACTGCATATGTAAATAAATTGTGTGACCTCTCTCAGGAAAGATGTTGTTCTTTTTGAGTTTGATACTCTTAGGCCGAGGGTGCTCATCGTCCATGCCCATGATCAGATTGCGGTAGAAGACATCAAACTTCTTACGGCTGTTCCCAGCGATGGTCCCACCCACAGTCCATACAACAGCAAATATAAACAAAGCCTGCAGCCACATGGTTATCTGCTGGCTGGACATCTGAGTACCATCAGCATCAGCTCCGGAGGCAGAAATTTCATCTGGGTATAGTAAACCCATTAACACACACAGACCCACAGACCCACACAGTGCTAAAAAGAAATGTGTATAATTTATCAATTGAATGTCATTCTTACTAACCCATAAGGCAGGTGTACAACTTCATTAGACTGGAAGCCAAGTGAATGGGAGATGTTTGAACCACAAAGCGACACTCTCTGTCTATAAAGTCCAGACATGGCTGAACTAACCAATCAAATAGGTCCACTATCTGTGAAAGCAAAGATCAAAGAAGCAAGTATAAGACACATCATATGACATTTTTAAGGACATAAAAATAACAAAAACTGAGCATCAATAAGACAATTAGGACAAGTGTGTTTGTATAGTCACCAGTTCTTTATGTTCAGTGCTCAGGCTTTCAGGCAATGTGTTCATGTAGGAATCTCTAAGAGGGGACCAGCCAAGTTGCTGAGGTTCCATGTAGATCATACCACATCTTCAAGCAAATGGTTACATTAAAAACCACGATACAGTAACTTTTGAAACGTGTGCTTTCTATGTATATATAGTAAAGTTGCTAGCGTGTAGCTTACCTACTGACGGTAGCCGGAGAGGCCTGCTCCAGATCAGCAGGTTCAAAGATGAGACTCATCTTGCTACTCATCTGGATGATCTCGCCACTCATCAGACAAAGCTAGCAGAGAACAAAGTGAACAAGACAGAGGCAAAGTCTGACCTACCAGTTGACTAACTAGCACTGAGCACCCAGGATTTTAGCAAGTCATTAAAAACAAAACTACAGAGAGGAACGCATCAAAGTGCCCAGTACCTTCTTGTTGTCATCCAGCACAGTATTCATGTTCTCGATCCAGACAGCATCAATGGGCCCATCAAAGATGATCCACTGTCGATTTTCTGAAGTGTTGATGGCCTGATCCCTGTAGGAGGTGGCCAGCACACCATCAGACCACTCATGGCTGACTGGATCAAAGCAGCCGTACAGCTGGCCCATGGTGATGGCCTTGGGGTTGATGATGCAGTAATCCACTGCAAACTCATCCACCAAATTATCTGAAAAAGTGGAATGAGAGAAAATTAACTCATATAAATAGCAATTGCAAATAATAACAGAAAAAAAAAATCATATCTTTGGTAATGGCTTGGAAGGAACCAACGTATGGTTAACAAAACATGGTGGCAACTAGAAGATAAATATTAATTGAAATACCTACCCTTATAAAGGTCCCCAAGGGCAGCAGAAAGAACTTTATATGCAGAAGTCTTTCCTCCAAGAGGGTCTCCTACTATCATGAATCCATGGCGTACCAACATCATCTCATATACCTACAACACAATCACAAATCAAATTCTGAGCACATTTATGTGTTGATGTATAATAACTAATAAAATAACTTTTATGAGTGTAAAGTATTACGGTATTATGCTCCTGCTTGGTACCTGGATAATTTTGCCAATGAACCATGGGACAGGCTGGAGGTTGAGCTTAGCTATGTTGTCATTAAGAGCTTTGAGGAGGAGATCGTAGTCTGGTTTTGGAAGGACCACACCAGGGAATAAATCTGAGATGATACCCTGTGGGCAGCAGAGGGAGAATTAAATTAACTATTAGTGAACCAATTGATGTATGCTTTACATTGAAAAATAAATAAATAGCGGATTTGGTAAAAAGTCTGTCACCTGAAACAGTGGCACATCCTGTGCTAGAAATTTGGCCATGTTGACATCCATCAGTGCCCTAAGCAACAGCACACTCTCATTCTCCTCGGGATACTTCAGCTTCAGGTTCCCTGCTGCAGTCAGCACAGACTTCACAGCTCGCATACCATAGTCATAGTGGTGTTGGGAAGACAGCTGCTCTGAGCACAAGCGGTAGGTGGCTACAATCTTCCCGGCCAGACTGGAATTTGAGATGTATTAATCAGATGTATTTATGAATCAACTGACTGAGCGCTAAGAGCAGCCCAGAAAAAATTATTCTTAATAAAAATATGTTGTCCAAGACATCATTCACACCTGCGAGACTCAATGAAGCCCATGGAGTATAATGAGATTTCTCCAATAAGACCGTAGTCTGGCACCATCATAGCAACTGTACGAAACAGAGCCTACAAGACAAGATTGACAGGTATACATCCAGTGCCAGCATGTTATTCTCTTGAGTAAACTTTACTACATTACACTTTTCAAAGCTCTTCTTCATTATCATATTCTGCCCTTTTGAGTAATGTTTAAGACTATGCTACAGTGCTACAGTGATGTACCTTTAGGTTGTCAGGGAGCTCAGCCCTGCCAGCGTAACCAGGGTTCATGGTGATGAACACAGAGCAGGTTGGGTTGAGTGACAGCTCTGTCCCCTCAAACATGAAGGTCTTCAGATCCTTGGCAATGGCCTGTTGTATGCAGAGGATCTGCTGAGCCACCACAGAGAGCACCTCCACCTATGACATACCAAAAGAAACACATAGAGAGTAACTACGTGAACAAATTTGTAAAAAAAAAAAAAAGAATATGCATATATGTAACTTGCAGTGTGACTGAGAAATAACAATTTGCATAACAATTTAAGTGCAGATGTTTGTCATATAATTGCTTGAATACAAAACAGCTAATCCCATGTGTTCTTCTGCCATCGTTAAAAATATAAATTTTGTGCACAGGTAAATCAGTGCCAATTTTGGTGCATACTTCATATATGGTACATTTGTGCAGAAGAAGATGAGAGAAAGCACAAGACACAATCTGAAATGATGGATATTCTGGTATATAAAAGGTGATTGTACCTGACTCTATAATACAAATTAAGCCAGTACAATACAGACAAGACTGGAGATTTCATTCTGCCGTTTTTTAATTTCTTTTTAAGAAAACTCTAGCAGTAGTGTGGTTGTATGTGTTGCAATCTATCAATTTCTCTCTTTCTCAAGACAGTTCTGTATTAAAATAATCCAATCAACTTGGCCTTAAAAGCAAAAGCAGCGTATTTACATCCTGCTGAGTTGCAGGTTTCTCTTTTGTTCCAAATCTATAAAAATTCTGAAAGTAATTCTTCATCCGAGATGCCAAACTGACCATTTAAGCTTCATCATTAACATGTTAACAATAACAAACAAAAAAATAGTAAACCTAATATTAAAAGAATAGCTGTTCCCTTGTCCTAAACTTCTATTTAGTTAAAGCAGATAGGGTTTTTGGGTCGTTTGATCTATAACAGATTTACACAGATTTGACCACTATAAAAATAGCTGTGCTCACCTCAATTCGATTGAACTCATCAAAGCAGGCCCAAGCTCCAGACTGAGCCAGTCCTTTAAAGAACTTACTCATGGCCTTATAGTCCAGACCATCGGAGCAGTTGAACACCACACACTAAGTTAAGATAAGATAAAAATGTATTTATCCCAAGGGATATAAAACAAATAACATCTCATGTGTGAGTTTTAAGAAAAGCAAACACAAATAAAATGCAGATCAGTGTTCCACTTTACCTGTTTAGCCAAAGCTTTTGCCAGATCTTTTGTGGTCTCAGTCTTGCCAGTTCCAGCAGGACCCTCAGGAGCTCCCCCCAAGTTCAACTTCAAAGCCCCCATTAGAGTTCTGATATAGCACCAATTTGACAAAATATTACAATGACAGAACTTCACCATCTTTTGACATTTGAATGAACTTTAGAAGTGACATTATGATAGAAGAAATGTTTTACCATGAGGGTTTTTGCAACTCTCCTCCATAGCCAAGGATAAGGGATCACATAAACTGTAACTTACCTGTAGCAGCGGTCAGTAAGCGGTGTAATGACAAGACGGGGGGAATTGCCCAGATATTCATAGCCATATTTCAAGCAGGTGGTGATCATGCGCAGCATCACTTCTCCGTCCTCCCAGAAGTAACGCAGCTGAGAAATCCACGCAAAGTCATTCAGTGAGGAGATGCCGTCCTTTGCCAGTTTTGCCACAACATCTCGAGCTAGTAGAGGAAGAAAGCATGAGCTTGTCTTCAAGCTAACTTTAATCAAGAGAGCATATTTTTTATTCTTTTAAAAGAACAGTTAAATTACCATGAACATCTATAACAGTAAGAGCACCAAGGGTCATCCTTGCCCCTCCTGGCAGCTTCCCACGCACCAGTTCCACAATGTCAGCAATCTGAGCATTGCATTTCTCCACATATACCTTTAGATGGAATAGAAAATCCAGTGGTTAGGCTAAGTGTAATAATTATGTAAGTTTTAAACTTAAAGAAGTTGTTTTTCTTTGTGGAAGTTAGCAGAGGATTTACTTACAGGCAGTGTGTTGGTCTGGATGGCTTCAGATACTTCAGTAGTCCAAAAGATGGAAGAGGCACAAATGACAACTTGGCCAGGCCACTGCAACACCCACTTCTTCCTGGGCAACTAGGGCAAAGTAAATACACATTACATTACACAGTACAGATAAAAACTGTACACTGCTGATGGATGGTTTTATAAAATGAAACCCAGTCCCCAGTATACCGGTAGCCAAGACTTGCCCACATCTACTTTCAGTCAAGGTTATCACAGATTCAAAAACAAAGTTTTACCTCTGTATACTGCATCACTCCTTGATGGATAACATGTCGAACACTCCTCAGCATTAGCTTCTCCACCTGCAGCAGCCACTTCTCTACCATACCCTAAAACAGCACACACACAGTATGTTCACTTTGTTAAGTCCAACAAAGTAAACTTTGTTAAGAAATATAAGAACATAAAAGATATGTATAGTATATCCATTTAATGCAAAAAGACTATATGATTCAACTACTGGCACAATGTTTAAAAACCCTGTATGTCCTATACCTTGGCTTGTGCTGGATAAATCTTTTCTGTGAAGGCCACAGTCTCCTTCTCAGAACTGATCATGCCAACAATCTCCAAGTCCTCAGTGAACTCCAGTTTGGCGATGCCTTCAAAGCACTTCTTCAGGTGAGGCTGCACACACAGTGGGTCTTTAGTCTGTGACAGGATCTCCAGCAGCTCGTCGTTGGAAAGGAAGAAGAATCTGGGAATATGATGAGGATGAAGAGGAGAGACTAAACAAAACTCACGTGACAAGACCCTTAAAAAGAGTGTTAAGTGCTCACTGTGTCATGTGTATGTTCTGTAATGTAGGCAAAATTAAAGTGTTTTTAATGTCCCTGACGCGTAATTTGGTGTACAGACATGAGTCAAAATAGTCAAATGCTATTATAATGTACTATTAGGGCTAGTACTAGAGGTCAAAACCTTGGAAAATAGAGCCTCTTCTGTTCCAGGTAGGTATTGAGGCCTTTTTGGATGTCCTCTAGAAACACATTGGACTCCTGTAGCCGTTCCAGCATGTTGGGCTGACCTGTAGCCACCAGCACACGCGTGTCCTTAACCTGGACCAGTGAAATCACACAGAGGCCAAAGCAAAGCAAAGTGCATGAGACATGAGAAGTTTTACATACTAAAACAGGAAGTAGACATGTTTCAGGAGTATCTTACCAACTCAGCGATGATGTTCTTCCAGTAGCTATCCACAATAGCAAACTTGCGTCCCTCCTCAGGCATCTGGGCAATGATGTCCTCAGAGCTGAAGATGGGTTCGAGGTAGAGCCAAGTAGCTTGACACTTCAACATGGAGTCGAGGATGTCCTGCATACTCAACAGCTTGTCCTCCCATTGCTAGGTAAGAAAGTTATGGTGAGAATTACACAATTATAGCAACAACAAGCTACTGTTGTGTCCCACCGTTGTAGAAGTTCTAAAGTATTGTTTACAAACTGCTTTAACGATCCAACAGCCAACATCACATTCAGAAATAAATGATTAAAACCCCACAAAAATACAAAATAAGATGAGAAGAAGAAATCATACTCAAAAATGGTAGGGTGAAAAAACCATATACAGTAATAGTCAATCCACAAAATATATTGCTGTGTGGAACAGGTTGTTACAAGCCTTTTATGGTAATTTTATGGCAAAGCCATTTCAACTGATGTAGAGAGTAGGACAGCTAAGGTTGTTTTATGCAGAACAGGCAATTTTGTTACTTGTTCTGGCATTAAAGTGTGCTTGCATTTGCATCTGCTCTCACCTCCTCCTATCGCACACACAGCAGTTACTTCTGTGGCTCTAGTTGGCAGAGGGGCACACACAGACTTCCAAAACCACACAAACTCGTTTTATGTATGCCGGCATATACATTTTCAAAGTCTAAAGGGAACCAAGAGTGACTTGTGGAGCCATGTCTTACCTTACATGCAGCCTCTATTGGCTTAATGAAAGGTGAACCTCGTATGGTCTGCGTCTTAATAATGTGGTCATCAAGAAGCATTTGGATTTCATCCACTGCTGAAATAATACTGGTGCCCTGTGATGAAATATTAAATGTATTTAATATAAGTTCATGTCAATTTTCTGCATGGAAATTAATTAGCAGATAAAGAGTTATAGACAACATAACCAACCAATTTGTTCTAATATTTCAACATTCAATATGTAATTCTTTGGAAGAAATTACAATGACAATCCAATTGTGGTGTGTCTATTATAATAAGTATGTGAGTATTATGTGGTTGTCTTACTGTATCTCTGTATAGAGTGAAAGTGAACCGGAGCTCAACCCATTCATTTCTCATCTTATCCATGGATTTTTCCAGAGAGTACTCCTTACTAGCCAATGCGCCAATCTCTTCTAACCTAGCACAGAGGTAAAAATAAATAAATAATCCATCACTTTCTGATCATTGTAAATACATCCATTACTCTGGGTTACTTTTTCTTACAAGGCATTATTTACCTCTAAACACAGTACATTTATTCTGCTCTTTCCATGTATTCCAACATGTCAGTGAAGTGTCTTACTTTTTAGAGAACTTGGAAAGCCCCAGTTCCAACATGCTCAGCAGTGAGCTGTTCACATCCGGTTTGACAGCAAAGCCCACAATGCTGCTAATCTGTAGACAGACAAAAGTGTCGTAAATTATTTATCTTCATTGATCACAGAAGATGCAGGACACCTGGTCCACACAGTGAATCTGATACTAGATTTCTATCAGATGGTCTAATGAAATTAAACAATTAAAAGAGCTGACCGTGTCCCAGTGGCGGTCTTTGATGCCAGGGTTACAGATGGTTGACAGGATTGGTAAGTGCTGCTTGAAGTCGTCCAACTTGTTTTTAAAGCTTTTGGCCACCCGACAAGGTCCAGGAAGATTAGAGAAAGACTTTGTCAGTTTATGCATGGTCCTCCACATGACATCTAGTTCATCAGAGATTTTCTCAGCATCCAGGTGTAGGAAAGGACCTAGGAGTTAAATGATAAAGAAAGTATGCTAATGTAAAAGAGCTGAGCATCCTGCTTGTAGTTGCTGTAGGCCATGAATTAAAAAAGGGTGTAGTTTTCGTAGTGTGAGTTACGTACCATTCATCCACTCTTCCGACATGCTCTGAAAGTTTAGCGCTGTGGTCCAGAGTTGTTCATATGGCTGTTTGTCAGCTATCAGAGTTTGGAGCTCTGGGAACTGTGTTTGTTCCCTGTCCAGCAAAGCCTGCTCTTTGTTGATATCCTGGTGGTATTAATGTTTTGCAGCTCTCATGATCTATGTTTTGCTTGGGTATGAAAGCTTTGACATCAAAAGGATAACCACATGTGTTTTTGTGCTATCTAAAACATCATTTACCTCTAGGTCAATGACAGCAGCCTCCAGGTTAGCAGTGATTTGAGTGAGATTTCCCACATTGTTTTTCATCTTCTCCATGTTCATCACTTCCTTCTTCTTAAAGGCCTTTATCTCCTTATCCATATCCTGCAGCCTCTGGTCAAAGTCTAATATCCTGAGATAGTCAAATGGAGATATATAATTTGTCACTGCATTTTTTATAGCCGTCTTTAGCGACACTCAAGGACACCTTACATGTAATAATAAATAAAATAGTATAAGTCTAATTGAAGAAAAATTTTAAAACTATAAAATTACATTGTATATGCCAGTTTAAAGAGGTAGGTTTTAAGGAGGGTTTTTGAATGTGGGGAGAAAGTCAGTGTCACAGATGGCTTGTGTGAGTGCGCTTCAGAGACGGGGGCTGCACGGTGGAGAGCTCTTGACCCCATGGAAGAAAGCCAACAGGAGTTGTGGTGAGGAGCATGGAGGAGGAAGAACGGAGAGTACGGGTAAGGGTGTGGCTTTGGAGGAGGTCAAGGAGGTGCCGGTAGATTTCAACATGTGGCTCTATTGTTTGTAATTTGGAGTAAATAATCGGCACTGCCTACACCGTGTTATCCTCCTGCTAGAGTTAGCACCCAACAGGCTTAAACAGGGCAAGTTTTAAACGTGTTTTTAGCCTCTAAACATGTTCAAAATGTCATTAAAAGTGCCTACCCATGTGACGTGATTCCATCTGAGAGAACATAGTAAATCTGACTGCAGTAGATGTGACAGAAATGCATAAAAGTTGTGTTAATCCATATCTCTGTTTATTCCCCGTTTTCCGGTGAAGTCCACAATAGTCAATGGAAAAATACATTTTGGAATATTGGAGTTGGACAATCAACTAGTGTGGACTTTGCCTCATCACTTCTACAGAGGTTTGGATTCACACAACTTTTATGCCTTTCTGTCACATATACTGCAGTCAGATTTGCTGTGTTCCCTCAGAAGAAATCAATGCACATGGGTAGGCACTTGTAATGACATTTTGAACATGTTTAACACTTGTCCTGTTTAGGCCTGTTGGGTGCTAACTCTAGCAGGAGAATAACATGGTGCAGGCAGAACCAACTGTTTAAGTTTTTCTTGCTACTGACAGCACTCCAAATTTCCAAATGATAGACCTATGTGTTGATATCAACCGAAATTCTCCTTTAAGGGCGAATAAACTAGACTACACAAAGCGTAGTTTTGTCACAAGTTGACATTACGCATTGGTTGTAGACTGCAAACCGGCTTGCTAAATCAAAGAGTTTAGAAGCTAAGTTCTTTAGCTAAATGAAGAGACGTAGCATTGTACAAGTTGGCCACCTGTGCAGAATACAGGATTGAGGCAGAGACATTTGGTGTCAGCAAGACACCCGTTCACTGCTGTGTTTAGGCGGTGTGCAGGGCCATAGGATTCAAGCCGTTGAACCAATTCCTCAATTTACCCGACGTGGCTGAGGCACAGGTTATGGCGCACCGCAATTCCACTACGCACCTTGTGCCACAAGTGTAAGGCGCACTGGATGGGACCCATATCCCGTTCCTTCCCCCATCCGATGGACTATAATCATGTGAGTTACATGTGAGTTACATGTTTGCTACGTCACAACTTATTTGGCTGTTTCCATCTCCCATGTTGCGCATTAACTCTTTTTCGAAAAAGCAAAAACCACCTCAAGCGAGCGTAAAAACCTCTTTACAAATTTGAGGACTTTTTTTCCAAATTTTGCCATTTCCATCAACCTTTTATAATGCAATACTTCAAAATGCACATAAAAATATGTTGCTGGATATATGACTATTGACACAGTTCAGGAAAGATGCTAGGATTCTTAAAGCATTTCTTTCTATACATTTCAGTGACTTTCTGCATACTGTAAGAGGGATGTGAGAAAAAAGACAGTAAAAAAGCATAGACATTGTATTTGTGACATCACCCATAGGTTTGGGAAAGGATGAATTAAAATCTAAATTTGAGTTTACTGCACTTCTTGAAGCCAAACAATTCTCATGTGGGACACTGGGTGGTACGTGGGTGAGGCTGATGAGGGACAAACAAGTTGAAAACATCACATTTCGCTGTAATGGTTGCCACTTGTGTGAGAAGTGTTTACTCAGTAACCTTGTTTGGACATGGTTCTCAGCCTGTTTTCTAATTGTGATCAGACGAATCTTGCTGTCATCAAGCTCAGTCAGGATCTGATTGGGCCACTGGAAAACCAGAGAGTTTAACCTCAAGTCATCAGCTAGAGTAAGAAAGAAAAGACAGAAAATAAAAAGATTATTTTAAAACATTCAAAACATTCAAACATATTGATAGGCCTTCGGTCTGGCTAAGATTTTTTTTTAAATGCATGTCATATATGGTCTATTCGTTTACATAAAATTTCATTTCTTTTGACTGTAATTGCAAATAGCACTTTGTGTTTCACATACAAGGTAAAGTGGCATAGTCCAGAAGGAAGCTGAGACGGTATGTTGCCTCATCAATCTCATCTATCATCTTGTGAATGGTCACTTCACTGGTCTTTTTAATGTATTGGTTGAGAGACACCAACTCCTCTGTGGTTTCTGGCGTGCCTCTGACGGTCTCAGTAATCTTCTCATACTTTTGACAGATCCTGCGAAAGAACATTAGCTTGTAGTTGACATTCTCTGTCTTTAAAATGGAACTATACTCAATATAATGGATTTGCTGTTTAAATTAAACAAAGAAAATAAATCAATGTTGAATCAAGTAAGAGACAGAGAATTTCCTCTCACCCCTTGTTAAGCTCTCGGTTTTCCTCCACTTCAAACATGATGATCTTGTGTCTCAGCCTCTCAGCACGGTCACACAGGTCCTCATTCACATTGCCAGCATAAAGACAAAACATGGACAGGGGCACCGTAACGTGCAGTGAGGCAATCTCCTTCCGCAAGTGATTAATGCTTTCAATTTTCTGAAGATTGAAAGAGGAAGAGAGGACATGGACATTTAGTAGACGGCAAAGGTTCAGTGTCAATTTTAGATGAAAAAATGTTATCACCTTTGTAAATCCCTCTAACGAGTGTCTCTCTTTGAGGAAAGCGGAGATCTCCTGCTTTGCTGTGTGGTCCAGTAGATTGCTGTATTTTTTGTATACATTCAAATACCTAAAAAAATTAGATAAAGTATTAGCAGCTCCTTTACACATGCCGGTCGGTACATCAGAATAATTTACGTGCATAAATTCACTTAATGTGCTGTTACTTTGTAGGTCCCACAGTGTTCTTATGGAAAATGTCTTTGGCTTTGTTGACTAGATCTGTAACCAACGACTCATCAGGACGGACGGTGCGTAGGTACAAGTTCTTGATTTCGGGAAAGAGGTTGCATTCCACCTGGCAAAAGCACATCAGTAACAGATTATACATATGTTTATTTTATAAAAAGCAGAAACAGCACTGTGTATTGTGTAATTTAAAATAGATGGCAATAACATAGGTAAAAGCTTGTGGCGCTAAGGAAATACTGTACCCTTGGGAGCGTCTCAGCACTCTTGATGATTTCCATAAAAGCTCTGTGGATAAGCTCCCAACATTCCTGAAAGCTCGGACTACAGTCAATGCGAGGCTCATCCACTCGTAGCTTAACCAGCAGCACCTGACGCTGGACGTACTTCATCTCATCGAAAACCTCGCCAAAGTCATTGCCGCCCTGAATAACACAGAACGCAGGTGATGCTTTTGCACAATTCCAAAGACTATTTTAACGTGTTCAAATTGGAACAACTAAAAATGTTGTCCATACCTCATATAAAGTGAAGAAATACAACAAGTCCTGTAATGATTCTACAACCAAGCTTCGAAGCTGCAATGACATGAGAGCAGCCACACAGCTGAAGAACTCCTGGACACTAACTGGAGCCAACTGCTCACCCTTGGGTAAAAAAGGCAACCCCAGGTCCTCAAAAGTGTCAAAGAGTGAAGCACAGTGAGGCAGCCACCTGAAAGAAAATGGTATCGTTAAGTTTAGTTCTAGCTATTAGTATGTGTTTAATGTCATAGGATGAGAAGAATTGAAAGGACATAGCGGTAAAAAGTATACCCAATAATAGTGTTGCAAAATAGATAATATCCAGAAATGTTAATTTAGGTTTAAAAAATGTGGTTTATTTTTAATTGAAAAGTCCAATTCACAAATCCACTGGTCACATAACACTGGTGGTCATACATCTTCTCTCGGCATGTGTGATAATACAATACCTGAAGGACTTCCTGCAGAGTTTTCTGTTTTACTCATCAATATGTCTACAGAATAAAAGCTCTACTCACTGCACTAGTTACTGCATGTATTGTATCCTGAGACACGGCAGAATAATGGTATCCAAGGAGGTGCAAATTACAAACATGGAAACAAACAAACAGAAGCTAGTGTCTACAAATTACAGTGGCTCATATTTCAGTCATCCAGCCAGCCAACCTACAGGGCTGCTACATGGTCTAACAGGCTATCCAACATGCACAAAACAAAAGGATACAATAAAATCCTAAAGTGAGACAGTGTGTAAAGCATTCCCCCTGAAAGGCATCCTGACATGGGTCTGACAAAGGGGACAAGGTGGTAACATGAGATTGCACCTGCAACAGGGTTAGCTATCTTGGTTGTGTACATTCTGTAGACATGCAAGCCAACAAGAGGATAAACTTCAATGATTAAGTTTGGATATCACATTATGGGCTCACTGACAGACTGGCTGTTTTGAGAGTGTCAGGCAAATTGGCAGTTCTCACTTTTGGATCAGTTCCTCTCTTGTGGTTTGGCACTGTCTCTGGACAAACTCTTCAAACTCAGATGGCAGGAGGGGGAGGCTGGTGGAAAAAAGGTCCTCCAATCGAACAAATCTCAAGGATGAGAAGCTGAAACAAGATTTTATTTTACTTTTTATCTATTCTATTTGTTTGCACATTGTATACAAAGCACATGTATACAAAGTACACACTCACATATACACAAACACAATTTTACCTACATACTGTAAACCCAGATACACATGAATCCAAAGTAAACAAGAGCTTGTGAAGGAGAGGTACAGTAAAAATCTAAAAGCATACACAAAGTCCTTTCTTTAAAACTCTAGGCAAGATAAATAGAAACATACACACACAAACACAAACAACAACAATTATTTCTCATTCCAGAGTAAACTGAGTGTTTGACCAATGTGCAAATATTAATTCCACAAAACAGCACTTCAGTATATAAATAAAAATGGTGCCACATAAATGCAACATAAAGGAAGATGATGTTCAGACTGTCTAGTAGGATATGAATAAATAAGCAAAATATAATCTAACCCTCACTGAATGTACACGACGATACGCTTCTGTCTTACCTGTTGAGCCAGACATTCTGCAGTAGGACCATAATGTGACTGATTGTAAACAGATGTTGGCTTTGCCACGTTTGGACCTCCTCATAACTAGCTGCCCAGGGCACAGGCGCACGGATCACCCTCCTGGGAAAGGGCTTGGGGACGCTGGATATGGACAGTCTCTGTCGCTCAGATGGGTCCATCAGAATGTAGTTCACTGACAAAGAACAACATGGAAGACAAAATAGATTGAACGGTTTGACTAAGTGTCATTGTCAAGGCAAGCGAGGCATTTCATCACAGAGGAAATTATTAACTAAATAAGGCACCAACTAGAGTGACTAGTAGTTATGAGTAATTTTTTGAACCCATAAAGTTATTTATATAAAATAATCATATCTAATATGTAAGTTTAATGATGCAACAAAATTTGCTAACACATAGATAGAGAACAGTAGACATAAAGAAAAGCTGAAATGTTCTATGTTTGTTTTGGTCGTACTGAAGTTAAAGTGATACTGTATGTCTAAATAAAGCAATACTGCCATTAAAGATTCACTAAGATTTTATTGTTTCGTACCTATGTTCTCCTTGAGGCTGAAGTAATAATCTCTTTTGACCTCTTCTTCAAGGTTTGCCCTCATAATCTGGAGGTGTTCACTACTATCCTCAGTCACCGGAGGCAGCAGGCGCATGATGTTTATCATCTGCTGGCTTGGCTGGGGTGCCAGCACAGAGCTGGGGACACCAGCGGTGATGTAATACATATACCTCTGTGTGAGAAAAGTTAGCAAAAACAATGTGTCAGGAAAAAAAGAGACTCAAAAAAATCTAATCAGCAACTTACACGTTCATTACAGAATTCATTGATACTTGCTTTAAGGTCTCTCTCATTAGGTTCTGTCTGCATCTTCTCCTCTTGGCTGTACATGATGTCCAGCTGCTCTTTAGGACTCATAGGCCGGCTGCTGGGAGTGCAAAGGTTTCTCAATCTAGGGTTTGGCCGAGGCAAGCGTGAAGTAGGAGATGTATCTCTGTAAAAGCATGAACAAATCAGATCAAGTGCCTCAAGTTAAAGAACATCATAAAAGATAAGCTACTGCTGCAATGTGTTGCTTGAAGGGCATAATTACTTTCTTCTCTGTTTTTTTGCTCCTCGCCTTCCAGGTGAGGTAGATGCTTAAAGCTTCATTAAGAACAAAAATACATTCGGAGAAGTTTTCAGAACAGTGCTCACATTTTAAATCATAATCAGATAAAAAAATAAAGAACTTGCAATCACATACGTCGTCACACAGACCAGGGTTTGAGATGAGAGGAACATGAAAGGATACAAGGTCCTGCTGGTTTTGCCAAAGATTGACGGAAAGTGCGTCGCCTGTGCTGGAGCTTGACAATCTTAAGGTCCTGGGCCAAGGGACTGTAGTTATTTCCAATAGACTCACTGGGAGTACGGTGGTAACGTTGCTCTTTAAAAGGAACTGCTAGTGTCCAAGAATTGGTCTGGAGTATGGGAGGGTGATGACTGTGCCTCAAGACTGTCTGAGGTAATATAACTTAAATGTTAATATTGTGTACAGTTGCACCAAGGTTAATGTGTTTTACTTGGTAAATATCTGAGCAAAACTGGATTCTCTAAGCACTTACTTGATACAGTTCTGACGGTTCTGCATTACAAGCAATGGGCAAAGGTGGAGGAACAGAATATCCTCTGCTCTGAGTCATATTGTAGATAGAGTCATCCTCCATCTGTAGTTCACACAACAAATAGTGAAGATTGCAACACAAAAGACTACTGACACTTTCATTTCCCTTGTATTTGTTTAATACAAGCCTTGTTTATTCAAAGGCTATTAAATATAGGCCTCCTTTACTTGTCCTATTAATATGATAAACACACATGCTTTTGTTTCTTTAAATGTGTTATTACTGTGTAATTAGCATACAACATATATACAAATGAACAGTTAATTTCAGAATGCCATCATCATTGTTCAGTGAAACTGCAAATTAAATGTTTAGCTATACAGAGGCATAGCTGGCTATATAGCGTCTCATTTACAACGTATCAAATAGCATATAGCATATGAAAAAAAAATAGTGATTTCACCATGAACATGTAGCCAAACGAGCAAATAACGTTGGCTAGGTTAACGTTACCTGCTTCAGTCGTTCCATCTTGTTCAACTTTTCTGAAAGTGAAAGGAATGGAGAAAAAAAATTGAATGTATGAATGAAAAACGAGGGACATTTCGATTTGTATCAATATAACCTGACAGCTACACAAACGCTGAAAAATACGGCTGTACCGTTAATAACAGTCAACGATACCTGGCTTCTATCGGTCGCTCTGTGAGGTTATGCCGGGTGCAGTATTTCATTCATTGCTGTGACATTATAGCTTAAATGTTTTATGTAAGTGTTCGTCAACAGCAAAAGTTGCCCGCAGAGTTTGGCAGTAATAATATGCCACTTTTCTACTGTACAAATGACATAACTAAGCTGTTAGCGATAAGGAGTTTGTTTTGCCCTGCCGTTAAGGTTGCTGCTGTAACTGAAACACTGTTGAGTTCGTCCGGAAACGTCTCCATGGAAACCCCAACCACCTTTGTATTATTTAAATTGTGTTAACTGTTATTGTTTTATTTAATGTATACGTTATAAGTAGTTTTAATATGAATTATTGTTGTTAATATGTAAACTTCGTGGACCACAGGAAGAATGCTCCTGAAATGCAAAAAGGGGACATTCTAAAACGCTTAACGTGAAAAAGCTTAACGTGGTTTAATGTACCTTAACGACGATCAATTATCACCATATTTACCATGGCCATATATTGTCATTAACACTTAAACCTGTCAAAAATCTACACTGAAATCCAACGATTATAGAAGTTATCTCACGATAACGTTTTCTTCTTCATTAGTGTCTATGGCGAGGAAAAGGCTTAACGTTATTTAATGTACCTAAACGAAGATCAATTATCACCATATTTACCATGGCCATATATTGTCATTAACACTTAAACCTGTCAAAAATCTACACTGAAATCCAAAGATTATAGAAGTTATCTCACGATAACGTTTTCTTCTTCATTAGTGTCTATGGCGAGGAAAAGGCTTAACGTGGTTTAATGTACCTAAACAACGATCAATTATCACCATATTTCTCTCACAAATTGCTCCTCATGTCCAGTCAAAACTGTCAAAAATCGGACCCAAAGTCCTATTATTATGGACGTTAGCTGACATTAAGCGTGATCTGCTTCTTTAAGGGATATTGTAAGGAAAAAGCTTAATGTGAAAAAGCTTAACGTGGTTTAATGTACCTAAACAACGATCAATTATCACCATATTTCTCTCACAAATTGCTCCTCATGTCCAGTCAAAACTGTCAAAAAATCGGACCCAAAGTCCTATTATTATGGACGTTAGCTGACATTAAGCGTGATCTGCTTCTTTAAGGGATATTGTAAGGAAAAAGCTTAATGTGAAAAAGCTTAACGTGGTTTAATGTACCTAAACAACGATGTTGTCATCTGTCCATTGTACAAAGCCCGCCCTGACAATTTGATTTGTCCAAACAGCTCTGGTTTGAGCATAGTTGCTCCACAAGAGATCAAGTCCTGACCAAACATCCCAACCACAAATGTTGTGGGCGGGGCTAAGTTTGCTATACTGGGACGGTCTTCCAGGCATTCATCGACTTCCAGGCATTCACAACCTTTTCTTCTTTGTTGACTGAAGTCTGAGGGATAAAGCAAGAGACCGTTATAATAAATAAAAAAATTAAATAAAAATAGCAGTTTGTATTATAGTTTCAATCGTTTACTTTCATAATAATAGGACTTTGGGTCCGATTTTTTGACAGTTTTGACAGTAGTACAATATCTTCCTCTGATGTAGCCTACACTGTAAGTCAGTAGTAGGTTTTACAGTGGAGTTTAAGTGGTTTGGGGTCCGTCTGTAAAATTTGGTTTTCAAGAATTCTACAAGCAGCAATACCACAGGCCAAGCAATCGGCCGTTCCAAATAGGCACATTTTCAACGGGCACTGCACTAGTAAAACTAAAAATGGCCGCTGCTCTGACCATCCTGCTATATTGATTTGAAAGGAAATGTTTGTTCTACTCTCAGTCTATTTCTATGGTTTATCCTCTCCCTGTGCTGTGCAGACATCGTTCATTTACAGGCTAAAGTGTTTTAATGCAGGCTAAAGATGCTGATTTAAACTGCAGGAGATGCTCAGAGCTGCTCTGACTCAAACTACTGCCTTTCCCTGGCAGTGCTAATGCTGCTCCCTCAGTCTGAAAAACACACACATAAAACAGACATCAGCCACCTAAATTAAATACTTCACTTACTGTACATGCATACTTCACATGCACATACCTACATATTTCTTTTAACCCAAATAATTTCCTAAAACTAACCAAGTATTTTGGGTTGGATTCACAATGTTAACCACGTGTGACAATAACTACAACAAGGTGACACACCAACCGCCAATAACATGTACGCAGTCGTGAAACTCTCAAAATAACAATTCAGCTTAATGTAAAAATGGGTTTTTCATGGGATGCAAGTGAAAGTCTTGTTTGACTCATTCATCCACTATAATGATCTACCAGATTGGTGGGCCCATGGGGTAAGCTGGACGTCACGATTTATCCCAACTTCCTAACTTCATCCCAGCACTTTACATCTGGCAATTACAATACTTAAAGTTGACTACTATTGTTTTCCACAGCTGTTGCAATGATCACAAAGGGAGTTATGAGCAAGCTAAGAGACAGCTTTACCTGAGCTGAATTGTTGATTGCCACAATAACATACCATATTTGCACACTTGTGGGAACACACTCTAAAATATGCTGTCCAGTAAAAACATATCTGAAAATTTGAAAAAAAGAGTTAACCATTTTTGGCCCATGCCTTTTTGCTGAGAGTTGGATGAAAAGATCTTGGATCATTCGGTTAGATATTACACCGGAGCCTGGAGGTCAGCATAGCTTATTATAAAGACTGAAAACAGGGGGTAACTGCTAGCATGGTTCTACACTTTTGCTTTTGTGCAAATTTAACAAACAACATATAGCAACTTAATTAGTGATCTTTAGGTGCTGATGAGCAGATTTGTTATCTTTGGAAAGAGCCAGCTGTGTCTTCATGCTAAGCTATGCTATGCTAAGCTAAGGTTTATACTGAAAGGGCAAAAATGAGTGGTTACAATCTTCTCATCCAGCTTTCAGTATATTGCAACACAAAATGTTGCAATATTCCTTAAATGTTTTTTCAGATGAGAACACTTAAACAGGTGAGGCAATTATTGGCTTGTATCCCTTTAAAACCCCATTAGATTATTATATTACCATTATTTTTCTTTTATTAAAAAGCTGAGAGCGCCCACATATACACTATTTCTCTCACACATGCAGAGGAGCACATTAACATGCCAACCATGTATTTCGGAGTCTCATGCTGGCATGAGTAACGAGAGAGCTGGAAAGCAGATATTTGTTTTGCCTAGCAGTGTTTTACTAGAAGGCAGGTCTGTGCAAGAGTGTGTGCTTGTGTGTGTATTTTAACTAAAAGAAAGACAAAGAGAGTGCCTGATGGTTATCTACATCAAGATGAACTTGAAGCATAAACTGAGTGGGAACCTGATTCTGCATCTCCTTCACGGACAGAATAAATGAGGGGACAGCAGACAGCATGAAGTACTGATAAAATACAATTAAGGGTACTCTCATTACTTCAGCCGAAGCGAATGGAAGCACACACACACACACACACTGGACATGATCCCATGACTCCTGTGAAAAGCGGTCTGGAATGTCATGTTTCCTGTTTATCTGCCTACATACCACCACATTCTCCTATTGTGTGGAATCCTGAGTTTAGCCATAGGGGTAGTATGAAACACACACTGTTGTATTGACATGTGGATTAATAACTCCTGAGCTCAATCTATCCAAAGCCTCAGGTGCTTAGGATTCAAACCCGAGCATGTTTATGGTGAAAGCACAAACGTATACGTGCACTGCTGTGCAAGAGACGGTTGCTTGATTGCTGAATTTTCTCATCATTAAATGTGCCCACTAAACCTGAACAAGTCAAATACATCCTCATACCACAAATTCATGCTTCAATTCATGAGATGCATATGCACTGTAGAGCGTTTTTTACTCCACATTGTTATGCATTACAACTCTTTGGAGTCATGTTGTGAATACAGTCAAGACTTATTTATCGCCATTTCTGAGCATATAGAGATAATAGAACTTCCCTGGAGCAAACAGAGTGTTTTTAAACCCTGTGTGTCAGGCTGGCTGCAATGTCGTAACAAAAAAGAAGAAGGACAAGATCAGACGTGTTTGTTGGCAAATAGGTGAGAGACATTTTAAAAATCTGTGTGTTATGCATCATCACCAACTGCTCACGACTTAATAGCAAAATTGCAACATAAACCTTGCAAGGAAATTGGCCAATTGGCCGGCTTCCTGTCTTGTAGAGTGGGTGCCAATCAGCCACGGATGAATCCATGTTTGAATAATCATGTCTTTACAGGCAGTAGCTCTGGAGACAAGCAGCAACTAGAGATCAATACAAGACCTCCATGCTAATATGACTGAAGCCATAAGAGGTCAAAGTCAGTGGACGAGTTATTGATAAGATGTTGTTATTGACAATACTTTAAACGCATTATGAGTAAAATACGCATAAACTGTGATATCTATTTCAAGGGCTTTATATCAATAAACTTAACATTTGCTTTAAATCTGAGGTCAGATCAGTGTGGGGTTAATTGGATAGGGGTACGCAGAGGGCAAAGAGAATGCAATTTGTCATTCTAATAAAAGACTGCAGCAGGTGCTTTCACTTATTAGTTCCTCCTCCTCCTCTTCCTCCTCCTCCACTCTGGCTGATTAAGTACTAATAAGTGACACTGCCTGCTGTTGTCTGTAGCTGGAACAAAGCCTTGCCTGTGTGCATCAACCCTATGGCACATATGATTGAGCTCTGAAATTGAATGTTTGTTCTGGAGTCCTGTGAGGTCAGTAGTCAAGGCGTAAATGTATGACAGACAGCATTTCAACATCCTAAATGTGACATGATGCACATTTTTAAGCACAAAATAGCATACATTGAGATAGGTGTGAAACGAGGTGACTGATACATGTGCTGTTCGAGACAGATGGAGAGGAAGTTGACAGGAAGCAGAGACACAGTGTATTAACCGTTTATTTTCAGGTTGCAGGTAGATTACGTTGGCAGTTTTGAGAGAGAGAGCTCTGTGTGATAAGTCACCACATCGACATGCACAACTCAATAGTAATTTTATAGTGGCATTATAGTATTTTTTGTATGGCTATTTTATTTTTATTTTTTACATCCCATGGCACCAGCATTACACATTCATGCAAAGGCTTGTAGTAATTGTAAGTGTAGCAATCAAGTAGGCTAGCCATGTCCTGCTTTGTCATGTATTTTATGGAATCATTACTTATTGTTTAAGGTAGACTTGCAACAGTTTGCATGCACGTCTTATTTGTTTATAGTGTTTCTTGTTATGTTTAAAAGCAAGACGAGCTGTTTTCTCCTGACGGAAACGATGGCCTACCTTGATCAGACTGCTGCGTCGAGGAATTGGTTTGGAGGCTGAAACTGATCCCGCGCTCTCCCCCGTCGGGGACTCGCAGCTGGATTCGTTTTGGACCCTCTTCACGGTGTCTGACACGCTGCAGTTTCCGTTTGACACCGGCTCTCCTCGGTGCGTCTCCAGGCTCATCCCGGCTCCTCCTGACGCAGCTTTCCAGCCAGCAACCTGCAGACCAACGGCTCTTTTGTTCTCTCCAAATTCAGCCATGGTGACACTTTTGGGGTTTCTCAGATCTCTTGAAAGCGCCGTGACTCCGAACGCAACGGCAGCGCTGCACGCGGACGCAGGGGTGCCATTATTTCAAGTGAGCGATAGGCGACCGTGCGCCAAGAGCAGAGGAAACTTCTCTCTCTCTCTCTCTCTCTCTCTCTCTCTCTCTCTCTCTCTCTCTCTCTCTCTCTCTCTCTCTCTCTCTCTCTCTCTCTCTCTCTCTCTCTCTCTCTCTCTCTCTCTCTCTCTCTCTCTCTCTCTCTCTCTCTCTCTCTCTCCAAGACAGCCGAGCGACAGCAGTGACCGACACCTACCAAACCCCCCGCCGCAAACACTCAACACATCTCCGGCCACTTCAGCTGTGTAATTACACCGGTCCAATTGAATACGGCCACGCATCATACAGATGTCCTTTTGAGATTTATTTCCACATTTCCATCATAAGACACCGTGAAAACTACAAAGAAAATAAACACATAAAAAACAATGAGTCAAATATACTTGTCCTTTTACAGTCTTTGAAATATGTTTCCTGAACTAGACGGGCCCCACAATATTAGCATCACAGCAGAACGGAAAGAGCATTAAATACAAAGGAATTACAACAAATATTAAACAAATAAGGTTGAAATACAAAAGCACAATTACCGTGTGCGCCTCTTGGACCGTGCAAAATATTAGTTTGAGCCCGTACATTTTTCCTCTGCAGCCACGTTTGCTCTCTCTGGATACCTTTTCTCACCCACAATGCAACAGGTGTGGCCTTCACTAAACCCTGTATATTTGACCCTTGACTTCAACATGCAATAGCAGTTGTAATGAACAAAATGTAAACAAAATATTTTTAATGTAAAATATTTAAGCACAATTTTAAATGAAACATCCCCCTTTTTAACTCTTATTACATTTTTAAGGTTTTTAATCACTGTATGAAATTCACACACCAATGTAATTATCAAAATTATAGACCAATATGTAATCTAGGTCCCTCAGACAGTTACACTCCCATCAAATTACTATGATTTATGACACTTATGAAACATTTGAATAAATCTAGTAATTTCCAGAAATAAACAACTGGCATTTTATACCTCTCAGGTCAACACTGCCATTTAAACTCTCCTTACTTGTACTGTAAATTCTTAGAGATTAGTTCCATTACAACACATTTGAGTTGTTTTCTACAAGTACAACTAACTTATGAATAGGTCTTTCAAGAATGGATGAACTGCTAAGTCTTTGACCCTCTTTCCTGAGCTTTCTGTTTCCCATTTGTACTGTAACCTTCCGCACCAACCCATCTTCCTCTTTACAAACATCTAGTACCCTGCCAATTCTCCATTCATTACGGGGCACCTCGTCTTCTTTGACAATGACTATATCTCCTACTCTCACATTACGCCTTGCAGAATGCCAGCGTTGTCTGAGGATAATGTTTGTTAGGTACTCCTTCCTCCATCTACTCCAGAATTGTTCTGTCAGGTACTGTACCCTGCGCCACCTTTTCTTGGCATACAAATCTTCTGCCACAAATTTTCCTGGAGGAGGAAGGGACAGAGCTTTTCATGGTCAGCAAATGGTTTGGAGTAAGTGGTTCTAGACTTTTGGAATCATTAATGCTGTCAGTAGTGAGGGGTCGACTGTTTACTATGGACATTGCTTCATAGAAAAATGTTCTTAAAGAAGCATCATCTAATCTTCCGGCACTCTTGGCAAGAACACAGCTAAGGACGCTCCGAACTGTCCTTATCTGCCGTTCCCAAACCCCTCCCATGTGACTGGCATCAGGTACGTTCATGATAAAGTCACAATGTTTCTCGGCCAGGTAAGACGACAGTCTATCTTTATCAACCTCTTTTAAGGTTTTTGTGAGTTCATTTTTTGCCCCAACAAAATTTGTCCTCGATCTGACCTGATTTGTCTTACAGCTCCACGAATGGCTATAAAACACCGCAGTGCATTTATGAACGCGTCAGTTGTTAGGTCTTCCAACATTTCGATATGGATTGCCCTTGAGGATAGGCAGGTGAATATCAGACCGTACTCTTATGCTCTCTGCGACCCTGCTTAGTGAGAAAGGGTCCAAAACAATCCATCCCACAGAAAGAGAATGGTGGTGAGGGATCAACACGGTTAGCAGGTAAATCTGACATCTTTTGTGTTTCTGTTGGTCTGCGTGCTCTTCTGCATGTGACACATTGTTTGATGTAACTTGCCACAATTTTGCTGCCACCCACTACCCAGTAACCATGTGCTCTGAGCTCATTGAGAGTCTGTCCTCTGCCTTGATGCTGACTTTTTTCATGGCAGTAACCTATGATGAGATGTGTAATCACCCCATCTCTTGGTAAGATTACCGGATGCTTCAAGTCATGATGTAAGGAGGCCTTCTTTAAACGCCTCCTACTCTGAGAACACCATCTTGCATTACTGGATCTAACTGGGACAACTGATGGTTTTGTGGCAGTTTGCCATGATTCAACATTTGTATTTCCTCTTTGAAGGCATTCTTTTGAGCTAACTTCACAAGTACAAGACTGGCCTTTCTTCTGTCTTCTACACTTATGGGTTCTGCTGTTTTCGCTCTTTTTGCCAGTTTCTGAATTCGAGCAACAATGTTCACTGTTGTATGCCATTTTGAAAAACGCCCCAGTCTTTCAAGAAAATTGTCCTCTTCGACAACTTTTGTCTGTAGTACTTGTGTCACTTTAACTTCTGGATCTCCCACCATAAGCTGTGGAGTTGTCTTTTGGGCGACGATCTCTCTTTCCCACAGGAATTTTGGTCCAGTGAGCCACGTTGAACTCATCAACTCTGCCACTTTGAGCCCTCTGGAAGCATGGTCCGCCGGGTTTTGTTCAGTATCAATGTAGTACCACTGGGCTGGGTCTGTTGTTTCTCTGATTCGTTGGACTCGATTAGCAACAAAAACATGAAACCTGCGTGCCTCGTTGTTAATGTAGCCTAAGACTACCTGCGAGTCTGTCCAAAAGTATTCTTGGTCAATCTTGAGCTCCAGCTCCTCCTTTAACATACTGCCAACTGCTGAGGAGACCACTGCAGCTGTTAACTCCAGTCTAGGTATGGTTACGACTTTGGTGGGTGCAACCCTGGCTTTACCTATGACTAAGGAGCAATATACTTTGTCTTCTGCCACCACTCGGATATATGAACACTGACCGTACCCATAGCTACTCGCATCCGAGAAGTGATGCAGTTCAGTCCTCTGTACCTTCCCTAGGTTTTCAGGAACAAAGCATCGTGGAATCTGGAGTTTCTGCAGATTCTCTAGATCGTTCAACCAATTCTCCCATCGAGGCCTTAGTTCTGCGGGCAATTGTTCATCCCATCCAATGCCCTTTTGGCACATTTCCTGCAGTATTTTCTTTCCCAGTAGAAGGAAAGGAGCCAAGAAGCCTAGCGGGTCGAACACAGAAGCGACTGTGGAAAGAATTCCCCGACGTGACGCTGGCTTCTCATCCAGGACGACGTTAAAGGAGAATGTGTCACTATTCGCACTCCACTTAACTCCCAACACAGTCTGGACTGTGAGCTCTTCATGATTGAGATCTACATCCTGTACTCCATTAGCTAGTTCACTGTCAGGAATAGACTCCAAGACTTCTCTGTTGTTTGAAATAAACTTGTGGAGGTGTAATCTCCCTTTTGCACACAAGTTTTGCGCTTCTCTGACTAGTTTAATTGCTGTCTCCACAGAGTCTACGCTGATCAACCCGTCATCAACATAAAAGTTCTTCCTTATGAAGTTGGCTGCTGCAGGATACTCCTTCTCGTTCTGGCTTGCGAGGTGCTTCATTCCATAATTTGCGCAGCCTGGAGAAGAGGTTGCTCCAAACAGATGGACCCGCATTCGATATTCTTTTGGCTCTGCTTTTGTATCACCGTTTTCCCACCACAGGAATCTTAAGTAGTCTCTGTCCTCTGGGCTTACATGGAATCTGTGGAACATTTTTTCAACGTCACAGATCAGTGCAATTGCGTGTTTGCGGAACCTGCAAAGTACTCCTGTCAATCCGTTTGTGAGGTCGGGTCCGGCTAACAAGTGATCATTCAGAGCTGTACCCTCATACTTAGCGGAGCAATCAAACACAACCCTGATTTTTCAGGTTTTCTAGGGTGGTATACTCCCTGGTGAGGAATATACCAGACGTATCCTGCCCTGGGTTGGTTCTCAGCTCTCTCTGCATCTCCATCTTTAAATACACTGTCCATGAACTTAATGTAGTCATCTTTGAATCTGGGATTCCTCTCAAATTTTCTCTTCAGCTGCTTCAGCCGCACCAGAGCCAGTCGCTTATTTTCTGACAGTTGTGGGCGTGTCTTAAAAGGAAGAGGCATTTCAAGGTGTCCATCTGCATTCTGGTGTATTCTTTCATTCAGTAAATGCATGAACTGAATGTCATCTTGTGATATGCTCTTTTCCCCAGGATTAGTATCCTTGAAGTCAGCTTCAAGGGCTCTGATGACATTGGCTGGTGTCAATGGTGGAAGTTCCTTGACCGATACCCGATGACACAGACCTGTTACTTCTGTTGACTTTGCGACCTGAGATGAATTGCCAACAATACTCCAACCCAAGTCAGTTTTAATTCCATACGGCTCATAGTCCCCTCCTGTTATGACTTGCCGTGGAGCCAAGGCTTTGGGGCAGTCGTAGCCTATTAGGAGTCCAACTTCACACTCCATCAGCTCTGGTATTTCCTGTACTATTTGGGTCAAATGTTTCCACTTTTTGGCAGTTTCAGGGGTAGGGATGTGAGAACGTTCTAGTGGAATGAAGTCTCTGGTGTAAGCATGTGGCAAGTTGACAAAGCTTGTTGAGGTAAACCCTCTGACTCTAAGCCCACTAACTCTTTCACTCTGAACAATGGAATCTTTTCCCATCATAGTGGTAAGCTTCAACTTGACTGGCTCTGAACCCGCCCCCATCTTCTCACTTACCCCTTGGTCTACAAAAGTGTTGCTACTCTGTGTATCTAGTAGGGCATACACTAAGGTCTCTGTTTCAGGGGTGGCGATTGAAGAAATCCAAACAGGCACTATCATGGAAGTGCTCCCACCTTGACCTCTACTAATGCTGCAGGAAAGGGAGGATGTGTTTTCTTCTGCTTGCATAGCATGAGAAGAAGATGCGTCTGCTGCAGGAGCACGTTCCTCGTGAAGTGGTGTTGGATGAGGTTTCTTACATATTCCACAAGTAGCTTTATTCTTGCAATCCTTTGAATTGTGTCCCCTCTTAAGACAACCGAAGCACAGATTATTGTCTAATACGAACCTTTTCTTTTCCTCTGCAGGCTTACTGGAGAGCTTCTGGCATTTGTGGATGGAGTGACTCTCTCCACAGCATAGGCATGTTACTGGATGTGAAGATAATGTTGATATGCTCACTTTCCTTGATCCATTTAAATCTTTTGAGCGGTTCTCTAGAGCACTGTATGTTTTCATAATTGACACTGATTTATCAGGTTCATCTGCTTTCACATTTGTACTGAATGCACTAGCCTTTGGACGTTTTACATCTCTTAGTGGTCTTTCTTCAGGAGACTTTAAGGCTTGAAAAGATGTCATAGGATTGCATGCTATATCTGCTTCCTTTGCTACAAAGTCAGCAAACTCCTTGAAATTGGGATATTCCTCTTTTGTCTCAGCTGCTTTGTCACATAACGATTCCAGCGAGAGGTCAACCAATCTGGGAGTTTCTGAAGCATCTTTCGGTTTTCCTCACAGTCATTCAACACCTGGAGTCCTTTGATGTGAGGCATGGCATTACTGCAGGCTGTCAGAAAATCGCTAAATTGTCTTAATTTCACTGACTCTCTTGAGCCAATCTTCAACCAGCTGTTTAATTTTTCTCTGTATGCACACTGGATCACAAAGGGATGGCCGTATCGTGCATTCAAAGCTTCCCATGCTTGATTGTAAGCTTCATCATCTTTTCTGTAAAAGGTTCCTTCTACTACAGATCTTGCCTCACCACTGATGTACTTCTGCAGGTAAAACAACCTGTCCACTGGATTTATACATCGACTTTCTATCAGTGCTTTGAAACTTGTTCTCCACTCTAAGAACTTAAGTGGGTCTCCTAAGAAGACTGAAGGTTCAGGTGTAGGAAGTCTTGTTAGAAACATTGCGTCATGCAGAGCTTGTACTAATGATGGTTCATTGTTAGTATTGGTTGTTTGTTTATCATTCTTATACGTTTGTTCTTTTTGATTTCTTTACTTGGTACTGGAGGTGTTGCTTGGTTTTCGCTGCAAGTCTCAGTTGAGTCAGCTTCAGAATATGCCCTAAGCTTAGCAGCGATCACATCAAGATCTCTCTGATTTTCCAGTCTTTTAAGTTCTTGCTTTTGTGCAGCAATTGCCTCCTCCATGTTTATTTCAACCTTCTTTGCGGCCAGCTGCGCTGCACACTCTGCTCTTTTGGCTGTTATGCTTTGCCGTTCTGATGACTGTGAAGAATGGTTTGAGTGATGGCTACGAACAGTGGATTTGGTTTTGAAGACCCAAATATTGACTGGGCATACTCTTTGTCCAGTATCACATGAAGTCTTGCACTTTCTGCCTTAGCATCAAATTCCTCTTGCCCTACTTCACTCATACGTACTTTCATTAGCTCCATCAAGTCGCTTGATACCGCTGTGCAGGAATCCACTTTCCTTCTAATTTCAGTAGAAGGTGCTGATTGAGATCTTACATTTACGTATGCATCTTTCACTTGTTTTTCTAGCCCTTCCACAGCATCCATCATTTCACATAAGTCTTCATCAGAACACTCATCTTTAAGATTGGTGCGTGCAACTTTAACCTGCTCTTTCCATTTTTCATACAATGTTATGAATTTACTCTCGTTTTGAGAGGTCTCTAGTTGCTTCAACTCCAGCATTTTTGGGGTTAATTTTCTATCTCGTGAAGATCTCCTTAGGTTGTCTGTGTGGGAAGTAGTAGGAACAGGCTCAACCGTTGATACTTTTAATATCTCTATTTGAGCAACAATGTCACCTATAAGTGTTTCTAATCTCTCCTTTTCAGCTTCATCTGTTTGTGCCTTTAGCTGTACTCTCAAACTACTTAACTTATTCTGAAGAGAATCTATTTTTCACTTATTTCGGCACTTGGTGATTTTTCTTCATGAACTGACATTTTGCAGATTTTAGAAAATGCACTGTAAACATCAACGTATTGCTAATTATGCAGATAAGCCCTTTACAGCAATGTAGTTATCAGTGCAGTCTATTGCTATTTCTATTCACCTAAACTCGATTGAGCATTTAAACTCTCAGATGAAAATTATTAGCAATCACATTTAAACATTAATAACAATTACACTGATAATTCAGTAGCAGAAATTGGGCTGTAAAGACAGATAGAATTACTCTCTCTTAATGAACCAGTAGTTTGTTTTATCAAGTCCTTTCTTTCAAACTGTAGCTTACAAAAGGTCCATAAAGAAGCACAGGATAGCCCAATCAAACCTGGTGCTGTCTGTGGAGCCGCCCGTTGTGTTGACAGCAAAGGAGGAAAACAGATACTGCACTCTGTCGCCTGTAGGGGATATTGCGGAGCTGCAGTCCTCGTAGTTGCTGTCCTTTGTTGGCGAAATCGCGGCACTCTGCACTCTGTGTCAGGAACGGCTCTCCAACCTTATCCTGTGGGTCAGCACGATCTCTTCTCTCGCTTCTTGTCCGGTCACACGCTGCCTCAGCGATGCTTCTCTCTCTCTCTCTCTCTCTCTCTTCACGGACTCACGTTGCTCTTTAGTAAGACTCTCACTTTAGACTCTTGGCCATGCTGGCGTTACGTTTTCACTGTAATTACACCGGTCCAATTGAATACGGCCACGCATCATACAGATGTCCTTTTGAGATTTATTTCCACATTTCCATCATAAGACACCGTGAAAACTACAAAGAAAATAAACACATAAAAAACAATGAGTCAAATATACTTGTCCTTTTACAGTCTTTGAAATATGTTTCCTGAACTAGACGGGCCCCACAATATTAGCATCACAGCAGAACGGAAAGAGCATTAAATACAAAGGAATTACAACAAATATTAAACAAATAAGGTTGAAATACAAAAGCACAATTACCGTGTGCGCCTCTTGGACCGTGCAAAATATTAGTTTGAGCCCGTACATTTTTCCTCTGCAGCCACGTTTGCTCTCTCTGGATACCTTTTCTCACCCACAATGCAACAGGTGTGGCCTTCACTAAACCCTGTATATTTGACCCTTGACTTCAACATGCAATAGCAGTTGTAATGAACAAAATGTAAACAAAATATTTTTAATGTAAAATATTTAAGCACAATTTTAAATGAAACATCCCCCTTTTTAACTCTTATTACATTTTTAAGGTTTTTAATCACTGTATGAAATTCACACACCAATGTAATTATCAAAATTATAGACCAATATGTAATCTAGGTCCCTCAGACAGTTACAAGCTGGATGTGCGCTTGCGTTCAGGAAATGCACATATGGCTATCTGCTCCTCCTCCGCCACCGTCGCCTTAATACATCCTCTTCCCCATTGTGCTAAAGAACAACGTAGCCTACACCATGATGATTTCTACACAACATCAGCTCCTACTGTCTCCCTCTCTCGCTGTCTCGCTCCATCAGCAGCCACTGGGGTTATGAGTGCAGCGGCGCAGCAGCAGCGGGCCAGCATCTGTCACCGATCTGTCAGATGTGTGTGTGTGTGTGTGAAATATGTGTTTTATTCGCTCTACTTTACGGTTAATAAATCATTTTGGCCAATAATGCATAGATACTCAAGTTGTGGAATATCTCATTATTTGGTTTGACAGTTTAGTTCCAGAAACGGGCTGCAGAACAGCTTGACCAGAATCTATTCACTAACAACTTTTAACATTTACAACTGCTGCAAACCTCACAATGAAATAATTTTAATAATCACTTAGTAATATATTTATAACCAAATACCGTATATTAAACCCTTTATTAATTACTTATTAACATCAATAACTGCATACGTGGTGATTAAAACCCTCTATTAATGACTTATTAGTCGTTCATTGTTATTTACTTGGCATTAGTTGAAAGCTTGATTATCCGTCTATGCTTTGAAAAAGTAAACTATTGTCAGGGGATATTTGCAGTTTAGACTTGCACTCAAATTAATATTCTTTTCTGGTGTGCACTTTTGAGACAGTCCATGCATACCTAAACACAGTAGAATGCACCATTAACTGCCTCTCTAAATTTCAATTGAAATCAAGGTCAGGGATTTTGCTCAAGAATTCAGGGGACATTTTTGTGATGCATTGCTCAGGGATAAATGCCAAGATGCATTCCCCAAGGGTAAATGCCAAAGAAAACAAATTAGTTTACTTTTTTCCCTAAACACAATTACTAGAACTTAATAAATCCTCAGTAAGAATGTATAGAGAGCAGTGCATCCAGGTCCTATGGGTAGACTTATTTTTATATTTTCTAAACTGCAGTGTTTTTGTGACTCCAAATAGCTGCAATGATTTGGCTTGTTCACACCAGTTATACCAATAATTACACAAATCAAGGTCAGTGCAACGTTCACTGAGGCGAAACCAATGTGTTGTGTGATTTATGTAATGAAGGTTCCCTCCATTTTCAATCTAATTCCCCCACAACAAAACAGTCTGCAGAATTTTAGGGGGAGCCTTATCTGAAAAGACAGGAGGTTCTTCTATTTCATTATCAGCTCAACATTAACATATGGTAACTCCAATAAAAGCTGTGCACCAAGGTGTCCTTGCTCAAAAACAGAAGTAGCATTGTTGTAGTGTAATACTAATAAAACAGAGGTCTCACACTCTCAGAAAGTGTTGGAGGACATGTCCGCGTTTTGCTTTTCTGGGCCGTTCAGTTGGCTCATTTTCATTAAAGGAAATGGTCCATTTAGCTTTCTAGGGGGCTCTTTCTGAAGGACATTTACACATTAGCTTAAGGAGGAGCTGAAGGGACTAGATAGAGGATGACACACTGTTTTTAGAGCAGGACTAAACTGGCGCTGAGGTCAGAGGTTCCATAAGTTACATAAGTTACAGGACGGATGGATTTTCAGTAAAGAACATAAAAATAACTTATTTTCAATGACTGCACATGGTATTATTATTATTAATATTGTTACATTTCAAGCACTTTCACCTGTTCTGATTAAGTTCTACAAAATAAGTACAAATAATTATCAAAATTCTTTTTTTTCCTTGTTTTCTCACAAAAAACAATAATGATCATGTGATCATTGATCTCACAAGGGTAAATGGCAAATATGAACCATAAATGATGTATCATTAGTAATTAAGCTAAATAAACATCTATTAAGGTTGTATAACAGAAATATGAACACCACGCAAGGGTTAATAATATATAGATTTAATGTTGCAGTATTTTAGGTCCTATAATCTCGCATGGGTATTGATGCGGCAGCTAAATTCAGAAGTCAGATAAATTATGTTTGAATCCACAAGTGCTGACTACAGAGTGCATCAGGCAATGCTGACATTAATACAGCATCAGCCGCACAGCACCACACACAAGCTATCTGATCTAAAGTTATAGGGCTGAGTATGGGAAACTATACCATTGGGGTTTTAATGCAAAAACATTCCTTACACAAAAGTTTAGAAAGTTGAATATCATGAAAAGGCTCAGTTGGGGATTTCTGGAATCCTGTGGTATAATGTACAGCCTGTATGCAGAGAAATGAATTAATCCTGTACAGGGTTTTATAATTAAGTAATGAATCTGCTTGTCAGTGCAGAAAATTGTTGCCCCACTCCCGGTCAGACCTGTATCAGTGATGGTGAGGCACACTTATCAACCATTTTTTCTTCTTGCTTTGCATACAACTTCTCAGCCCTTAATCTGGATAAAACCCTCTTTAGTTTGAAAGATGAGCCATATTCTAACATCACTGTTGCATTACCAAAGCACTACGATGAAGATATTTTGGTGGTACTGTCAAACCTAAGAACACACTTCCTATAAACCATACTTTCACTTGATGGCACATTGTTTTGCTGCATGAATATACATGATAGGGGTGTGCAAAAGAATTGATTCACATTCGTATTGCGATTCAAGCTCTACAAATTCAAAATCGATTCATTGATTTTTTTTGTTTTGTAATGATCACATGGGAAAAGCAACTACATTTACATAATGTGAATCGTTTTTTAAAGAGAGAATCGTTTTTGAATCAAAAGCAATTTTGCTACAACTCTTGAGCCTAACAATAAATATCAAATTGAATCGTGACATTTTCTGAATCGTGCACCCCTAATACATGATAACATTTATTAATGACACAAGACTGTATCTTATTATAGATGTACTGAGCAGACATTCTCATTTAAGGTACCAGTTCAAGAGCTGTGGATTAGTGGTTTGCCTTTGCTGCCATCTAGTGTTTGCTATCAGAGCACACTGCTGAGTTGAGAGCACTATAAATATTGACATCATCCAGTTGTTTTGACATTACGCTGACTTTATTTTTCAAGTAATACATCTTAGCAATAACCCACCAACCACTCTGAAACAAAAGAATCATATATAATATAGAAATGTAAAGTGCATCATAGTGCAAATACATATGAGAACTAGTTTTCATTATGAGCTTACAGTGTGTTTCATACAGTTACTAGCCCCTTGACTAGAACTGTATGAAACACATTGTCAATATCATGTTATTGTTTTGAAATACATTCTCCACATCCACACAATGTATCTTCTGTTTACTGTGTAGCTCACAGTTAGTATATGTTAATAATCTGGGGTTTTAGTATCAAACCCAAATCATCAGAGAAAACAAAAAAATCATGCTAGATATACTAAAATATTACCATAAGATCTCATTGTCAAAAAAAAAAAGATTTGATTGTGGTCATGTTTCAGTTTACACCTGTGTTACTTTGGCATACAAACACCAACATTTTCTTTGGCATATATATAGTTAGTTTAAAATATTGATGCTAGTTTTTAGTCATCCAGCTGGCAGAGGCATGCCACCCCACGGTTAATCCAGTGTTTCTGTGGCTTGTCAGAGGGCAGCTCGATGGACAGGACGTAGTTGGTGGAGTGGCCAGTGGTGGACAAGGTGCCTCTGCGGGCGCTGGTTTTGTAAACAGGACAAACGTAGATGTTTTCATGTTTAAACATAGCCATTTCCCCTGGTTTCAGCTTGATGATGGGCAAAGAATCAAAGAGGATCTTGGGGAGGGACTCTCCAATGACCATGTTCTCTCTGTCCCAGCGCGCCCCCTCCATGTAAAGACCCTTAACATAGGCCCCGTCCTCTGGTTTCTCATCAATATGGGTCTCATTTTTGGTGACCTGAAACACAACTCAGAGCTTGAATATCCACTCTAAATACATCCCTGTTATTATGAAACTTGTATGATTGAATATGACCTGAAACCCTGAGAAAGGTTGGCAAAATGATTACATGCCTCAAATTCAAAGCCAATGAAGTCTATGGGGATGGTGTACTTCCTGGCAAAATTCTGAGCCACTCCAGTGAGAAATGACTGGGTGAAGTAGAAGCCAGAGACCCAGAAGACTGTAGGTGGGCCGGTATCTATCCAATCCTGTCAAACAGATATCCAAGCATATGCATTAGTATATGTTTTAGAAAAATGCTATGTAATCTATTCTCTGTACAACCAGTGTTGCTTTACTACAATACAAATACAGTTTTTAAAATGATATTCACTCTGTATATTCAAACAATTTTCCTGACCGTACATATGCATTTGGACTTGAACTACTATGTGTTTCATTTATCTTGAAAGTCATATTACAATGTTACCTTTGCTCAAGGACTGTATAACCTATAACAATTATAATTCTTACTTGTAGGAACTTCAGCCTGGCCAAGAGATCAGTCACGTAGCTACCCATTGGCTTGAGAGAGGGATATGACTTGGCTGCCCACATAGCGGGCAGCTTGCCCACCAGCATACTGTTGAAAACATTCTCAAGTTCAGCAGACATAACGATCTGGCCCTTCAAAGCTTTGCGGAGGTTAACCAAGCTGACGCGCACCACATGAGTGAGTCTGTCAAGAGGGGAAAATAATGTTGTCAAGCATTAGTTGTAAAGGATGCCATCAGTGTGTCCTACACACATTGATCAATAATCATGAGTTATTGGTAAATAAGGTTTGTCTTTTCTAATATGAATTTTAATTGCATAGCAGCCCAAGTTGATAATACCTGTTAAAGCGGATGATTTCCTGTCTCAAAACCGTATTCATGGACTCCTCGTACATGACCGGGTATTTATCTATCACCATTTGTATGTTGAAGTCTGCTGGTAGCTTAGACAGGATGTCTTCTGCAAGCTCATCTACTACCTCCTGCAAAACAGGCAACAACACATAGCTTGAATATAAGACAACACGTTTGCAAGTAATGTTTCCTCAGGGAAATAAGTGTAAGCCGAGAGGGTGAACTTTAAGTGATTCAGACAATAGGCAGTGCAAACCTGAGGAGACTTGGCCCGCCGCCTGTCTGCCTGGGCAGAGTCAGCAGTACCCCATCCAAGAGCTGATTGGTCTCTTGATTATCCTTGGTGATGTCAGCGTTGCTATGAAGTCCAAACACACAAGGATCGGCACAAATTGGAAGACTGCGAATGTAGTTAACATACGTCTGGAATAAAGAAAATAATTTATCAGATAGGATGATTAAATTTATGTCACATGATTCACGAGTGATAATAATGGATATGTCAGTCTTGCACTGTAGTACTAATTAGGAACTGACGAGTGTTCTGATAGTACCTGATAGGGGCCATGAGCTGGGACATAATATAGATCTCCCTCACACAGGTGGTAGCCCTCCTGCTCTATCAGGTCCCAACTGTAGAAGATGGACAGAAGTGACAACAGCAGACGCCTGTCTTTGTCGTCTGTCACCCTGCCACCATAGTTACACTCACCTGAGAAAGTGTATTATTAAAACAAAAACAAAAGTTGGAAGTGCAAGCAATGATTTGATGTTAATTGAGAGGTTTTGTCAAGTTTGTTTAGTGATTATATTACTGACATGTTATTATATACACATTTTATATATGCAAAGAGAGAGGGGGAAAGATTTGTGATAAAGGCTATTCAATAAAAAAATAAGAAAAGTCCTGCTCAGAGGTTAAGGTTATCTACAAGGTTACATCAGCCTGTGATTCAATGTTGACCTCCTTTCATAAAAATATCACCTCAGACTTAAGTAATGCCGTACTGTGTTAACAACTATGGCATTTTCACCTGTAAGGTATGTGAGTGCCTCCAGTGGAACCTCATCATACTCATCCAGGAACATCTGGATCTGTCTCATACTGATCCTCAGGTCAGACTCATTGAACTCATAAGGAATATTCCAACCTGTGTGAAAATGGACAAACAGCAACAAGATTGTTTTAGAATCAGAATAATGGTGCAATAAAAATATTAAATAATCACAAAAATAAAGCAAAATGCAAACCTTACTTTACAATGAGCCAGGGTAAAAAAATAAAACTAAAAATCATCACACGGGTCAAACCGTAAACTACAGCTAATATTCCTCACCCAGAGGTCCAAAGTTCCTTCTCTCCTGTACTAGGGCGTGGAAGAAGGTGAGGCCAAATAGGAACTTCTGCCAAGTGACCTGTTTCTTGGAGCTGTCAAAGAAGTCAGGGTCAGAGATGGGGTGACTCAGGTAAGAGCGCAACAGGTTGGCTCTTATTCCTTTAGGAGGCTCATTGGTCATCTTCAGCCCATTCTGCAGGATACTGACTGGGAACTTGTCAGATGGATAACTTGTTAACCACAATCTAGGGGAGAAGAAAAGATACTTGCCTTCATTGGTTTCTTCAGACAAGAACAGGTTTCAGTTAAACTCACTGTGTAGTCTGTTACCTAAAGCTAGGGTGCGTGTTCTCTGGGGTGATGGTTTCCTCACAGATCCTGTCCAGAGCAGGCATCCAGCTGGTGGCCAGGTGGCAGTTTTGCAGGACCACCCAGGTGCCATCTTTTATGGCTTTGTTAATCATATGTGCTGCGATGGGTCCTTGTCCCTGTCCAAGAGAAATGGTTTGGGTCTTACTGCCCCCCATATCGAGATCATCAGCAAACTTCAGCAGACCTGAAGAAACAATACAATACTCTATTAAGGATTTTGGCACCTAGACATAAAACCATGAGCCACTTTTGAACCAAGTTTCCTTCTGCATTTAATTCTATATTACAGTGTGACTAATGGTTTGATTGTGTGTAAAAGTGTAGAAAAGGTAACAAGTCTTTGATTAATCACCTGCTGTTGGATCAGACCCTGGTGACAACACGAAAATGAGAGGAGAGCAGCAGTTGGAGTCTTTGTAACTCCCTGCCAGGTCAAAGGTGGGCGGTTCAATGTAAGCCTGTCCCATGTTATTCACGATGAAATCCTGCACGGCTGGAACCAATTTATCTGGCCTAAAGCACCTGATTACTACCATTCTGTCCATCCCTTCCAAGGTAATCCACTGGTCAGGTAACTGGTCCTCATGGGGCTTTCCTGAATCATAGAGCTTCTTCCATTTTGGGACGTTGTCTCTGACATGTTCAAAAAAACCATCTAGGTTTGGAAGTTTGGATGCCCTGACGACTTCAGACCAAGATTTGTCAGACAGCCAATCTGGAGCAGGGTTTGGGTAAGGGTTCTCTAAAGCAATGCCACCTGTTAGAAGGAAGCGCCAGACTTGGTCGTCAACCTGGCCCTTACCCTGCATGATTCCTACAGTGAGCAGCAGGGAGAAAAGCAACTTATCCTTCTCAAAAAGGGAGCGGCACACATTATTGTAGATGCTGATGGTAAAGTGCTCAACAATGTTATTGATCCTTTCAGTCACATCGTCGCTCTTTAAGCTCTTGGCAATGGAATACAGGTAGAGGTTTATGAACCAGGTCAAGGAGTACTGGTACATAGGCTCAATGTTTGCTAATTCTGAGATACAGAAAAATAAAATTGAGGAGTGCACAGCCACAGGACGGTAACCCATGCGAGTGTCATCAATTTCTTTCTCTGTGACACTGGCAATTTTTTGCTTTTCTGAGATCTTCTCAGAGAGGATTTTGGAGGATGACAAGATCTTAATGGCGGTCTCATCCTCCAGGATGTTTCCCTCAGAGGAGGAGAGCACTTTCAAGATCTTATCCTCGATTTCCTTCAGCTGCTTGTTGTTGGCAGCACTCTCCAGAATGAGCTGGTTCTTCTTCTCTTCCAGCTCAGGTTTTCTTTGGCTGCTACAATCCCTAAAAGCTGGTCCTGTAGGCCTTGTGGTGTGATCATGAAGTTAAGCAGACAGACTTTGACAGCCACCTCTGGGAGGTAGTGGGGTTCCTCAGCCCAGTGGTCATGTAGAACAAGAAGTCTTTAGAATATTCCACAATATTCTCCCTATTTTCATGTACTCAACACCTTGCTGTTTAAAGGTCTGCTTCAGCAACACAGGTTCAAGCACCGGATCAAGCTCCTCTCCAATGTTCTCCAAAAGAACTGGGGTTCCGAACTGGATACAGTTCTCCAAAATTCTCACATAGTTTCCATCAGATAGTTTGATAACAGCAAGTTTATTGCCCTTCTCCATGTTCTTCACCCACTTATTGGCTTGGCCTTGCGGGTCAATCATTAGGGGCCATCGACGGGAGTTAAACACAATGATACCATTGTCTGTGGAGAAGGAGTCCACTGGCAGTCCAGCAATCTGCCATGCCCTGATGGACACCTGGTTACCTAGAGTGTTACTGAGGGTTAAGACCTCAGAGGAGGGGATATTCCTCTTCTGGCACAGGATGTGCCACTGCTTCTGGCACTCCATACGGTAGTCTACTGTGAATGCACCAAGGTAAGATACAGTTCCCGAAGAGAGGAGTATGTCACCTGTCAGGTTGGTGTATCTGCAGAAGGGAGATATAGTACCAATCTGATTAATATCAAAGTTCAGGAAGACCACTCATCATGACTAATAGTTAAGATTAATATACATTATTATAGGTTTTAGATTTGTTTTGATACCTAACCCGAGAAGCCTTGCGGCCTCGGTCCACCTGTCCTTCTCCCCACCCAGTCCTCCAATCAGCTTTTCTGCCCTGATCAGCTTCTGAGAACACAATTCAATGTTGTCCTCCAGATCTTTCTTCTTGGCAATCATGGCCGCCAAGTCATCATTTAGGCTCTGCAGTCTGTCTACAACTTTTTTTAGCTCAGCTCTTTTAACAGTCAGCATTTCCATCTGTACAGCCAGCTCATCCTCAGCCAGCTTCAGTCTCTCCTTCTTGGGGGCTACCACTTTGGCTACACGCTCATACACTTCCATTGCTCGTACCCATTTACAGAGACCCTCACAAGCCGAGGAGACATTTTTAATGATAGAGGGCTGGAACTCTGGGTTGTCGATAAACTTGTCTCTGATTTTCTTGATGTACGGGGCAGGAATGTTGTCTCTGTCGTAGGCTTTGAGGCTTTCCAAAAACTTCAAGTCTCCAAGGAGTTTCTTTGAGGGGCCCCAGTAGTCCTCAATCATCTTACCTGCAACATATTTATTAGAAACAGCAATGCTGTTATCATATTTTATATTGAGCTGAATATTTTCTTTCAAAAGTGCAATATAAACTTTTGTCAATAAGAATGAGTGATGCCATATGAAAATCATTCTTTCAGAGCTGTGATCTTACCTGAGCCACCTGGATCAGGCTTCCTCTCAGGTTTGATGCCCTTCATGATACAGATGGACTCCATGACTAGCTTGACCAGACCTGGTGGGTTCTGCATAGACTTAACTACCGTAATGTCTGCAGGTTTTAAGGTGTCCAAGGCTGACAGGGCAGCCTCCAATGCAGGCATTGCTTCTGCCAAGTCTCCCTCACACTCTTCCTGAAAGACAAACAATCCTTGTCTAAATACGTAAATGGATGCAAACCAAAATACTGCACTTCTTAAAAAACAATTGGTAGATATATTTTAGAACAACATATTTGAAAACAACATAAACTATGGATATTTTTGCAATGGCAAAATTAGTCACTGCTGTTGATATATCTGCATACCTTAATGGCCTGGGCTGCAGCTGCTGCGTCATTCGCCACTTTCTCATCAGCAGACACAAGTTCCTTCTTAGCATCCACCTCCACTGTTTCCCCTTCTATCTTAACCATCATCTTATCTGTTTCAGCTGAGGTCTGGATGAGCTCTGGCTGCAAGGCAGTCAGCTCCTCCTGCATCACAGACACCTGTGGACATAGTATGATGTGTCACTATCATTCATTTGGTCAAAAAGTAATATTTTTTGCCAGGGTGCAAAACCTGAGATGCAGCAAACTCCAGTTTCTGGAGACCAATGATATAGCGGTTCCTTGCAGTATCCACTTCATTCCTCTTGGCATTGAGCAGAGTCTTGAAGGTGAGGATGAGTTCAAGGTAGGAGGTGGGCGTGACATAGTTGTGCCTCCTCAGTCTGGAGAAATACCTTTCAGACATATTTTTGACACTTGTCTGAAAGGTCTTGCACATCTCCACCACCCTGAGATCACAGAAAAACAACCTAAATGTGGTATACTACACAGTGATAGATGCAAAAAAGTATATGCCACAGTTAAGCAGCTAGAATTAGTACACCCTTCTTATGTCCTTACTCCAGTCTGATGTTACTTTCCATTTCCACATCCTCTAGGAATTTGTGGGCCACCATCTCCAGAGCATCATTTGGCCAAGCATGAAACCAGTCAATGGTGCAGCAGTTGATAAGGGAGGAAACATCCTAAGACGGTTCCTAAATGCGTCCCGATAGGACTCATGGCTGTTGAATGCAACAAATTCCAGTTACTTACTAAAACTTCATTCAAAAAACAAAAAAGGACAGTTAAGTGCCTACCTAGCACAATGTGAAGGTTAGCCTTCACACGGTCAATGAAGAAGTTGTACATTGAGAGCGGAGTGGCATCAATCTTTTGCCCTCAAGCCGGGCTATTCCCTGCACTTTCTCTATGATGTCAGCACGTTCGTCGGCAGCAAAAATGTTTGGCACGTCACCAGTGTTAAGCAGCATGTTGATGTCTTCTAACATAGCCTCATCCTTAATTTGGCTGTCGTTGAACAGGAAAACCAGGTTCTTTCCCTCGATGCCTGCTTTAAGCATAATCCGCTTCAGGTCATCACGCCAGTCTGACATGCTGTAGTTCTTGGTCAACTCAATCTGGAACAGGACATAATCATTGATATAGGTGCCCAGCTTAGTGGTGCTCTGACGCCCTGAACCGCCAATGCCGACGAGCAGAAGGTGACCATTGTCTTGTTTTAGCACACGGCAAATGCGGGAAATGTGCTCAATAGCAAATTTGAACATTACAAGGGACATTGGTGCCTTGCTAGAGTTGTTGTATTCATTCAGGTAGAACTCCATCACTTCCTGTAAGGCACACAAGTCTGTGATTTCATCGTAGGCCTTAACATCAGAATCAGGCTTGCCATAGTCTCCGAACAACAAGCTACGGATGCTCTCGTCCACTACATTGCCATCTGGGCTTAGATGGCTCAGGAGCTAGACAACAAAAGGAGAGATTTAGGATTAACCACAGTGTACAGTTTTGAATCTAGATCATAACACACTATATAAAGCAGCAGCTTCTTTCACTGTTTGTTTGTTTATTGAATCTGAAATAAAGCTTGTGAGTGCAGTGCTGTATGCAGTGACAGGACATTTTTAGATTTGTACTTTCCCACTAGCACTTGGATGCAGAAGTAGATATTAAATGACAAAATGAATCTAACAGCAGAAACCCTTCAAACTGATTTCGACCCAAATCTACTAAAGTGATCATTTTGCAAATAGCTTTTTATCCACATAATACTTTTTTTTTTTTAATGACAGGACTAATAAACTATTGCTTTGACTTTACTAAAATAATAATTGTTGAGTGTGTGTGCGGTCACTAATCAAACATACCTTTTCCACATTCAGCTTAAAGAAGTCTGAGGTTCTCTCGTTGACAATGCCAAAGAATGTCTGCCTGTCTTCGTTGTCAATGAGTCGGTCATAGAAAACCCGGTAGACCTCATGGATCCACAGGCGGATCAGTTTGTTTCCGTCCTGACATAAACAGACAACATACAAGGAAGAGATACATCACTTCAGAAAAATTAACTAATTAACCAAACATTTCACTATTGTCTCCACTCTTACCTGCATGTGTGTATGTGGAGCCAAGAGCACACCCCGTATCACTCGAGCAAAGTCCCGCAGGTTGAAGATGTAGTGGGACTTAGACGGAGTGGGGAGAAAGCTGTCCATGGTATCCTTATAGACTGCCATGGTGGCCTGGACCATGATCTTGCCTAGCCTTGGGCATAAGACAAAAAACAGTATGTCTTTCTGACAAAGATAATTTATATAATTATACCACTGTGTGACATTCTAATACATATTTGACAAGTTACCTGTAGAAAGATGCATCAAAGCCCTTGCTGAAATGCCAGTCAGTGATGGAGCTGAATATCTTGGTCAGTGTTTCAACATCAAAGGAATCAATTGAGATGACATTCAAGTGGCGGGTAAAGCGGCCTAGCATTTCAAAAAACGTGTCAGTTTCATCTGCGGCTTTCTTTTGATGAAATTACTATCATCAAAGAAATAATTATTTCAAAAATACCTGTAATGTCATTTTTCCCACCACCAGGAGGGCCCATTGCAGACATAAACAGCACGTCCTCTATGTTTATTCTGGAGGTGTCGGCCTTGTCGTACCAGTGACGATGGTCAATCCACTGCCTTAACAGCTCAATTGGGGTTGGGCACCGTAGATTTCTTTAGCTGGCATGTTCAGATCATCTATGTAGAAGAGATAACAATCAATTTGTATGTGAAAAGTGAATGACAATCAAACAATCAATTATCCAATTTTAGTCCAACAGTATGGATTTATGTTGTATTTGTGTCTATTTTTACCAACATAGATGATACACTTCTTTCCTACAGGAGGTCCAAACACGCCCTTCCTTCTTCGGTCCAGCTTGGCCATGATGATGTCTTGGGTCTGATTTGCTGAGGTTCGGGCTGAGAAGTTGATACAGTTTGGTGTGTACTGCTCTTTAGGCAGCTTTACCAAGAAGCTTTTGTTGATGACAGATTTGCCAGTGCCAGTGGGCCCAACAAACAACATAGGTATCTCATGTGCCAGGTAGGTACGCAGAAAAAAAAGCTGACGTGCAGTCTCCATGGTTGGGATAATGAGGTCTGACACCTGGTAAGGAAAAGCATAGTTTCAGCAAACATGGACATTTACAGTGACATCTTTAGCAGCAATAGTAACCTCTGTTGCATAAACATACGCACATTAGCTCCAACTGGAATGACATTTTCTTCATTTGTAATTGAATCAGTCCATATATTCCATTGTCCTTGTCCATCCTTATGAAAGTAGTAGTCGTAGACTGAGCCTGCAAAACAAGTAAACATGAGGCATTTTTAATGTTAAACAGGAGGTTTTTAATTACTTTAGTAACTGCATATGTAAATAAATTGTGTGACCTCTCTCAGGAAAGATGTTGTTCTTTTTGAGTTTGATACTCTTAGGCCGAGGGTGCTCATCGTCCATGCCCATGATCAGATTGCGGTAGAAGACATCAAACTTCTTACGGCTGTTCCCAGCGATGGTCCCACCCACAGTCCATACAACAGCAAATATAAACAAAGCCTGCAGCCACATGGTTATCTGCTGGCTGGACATCTGAGTACCATCAGCATCAGCTCCGGAGGCAGAAATTTCATCTGGGTATAGTAAACCCATTAACACACACAGACCCACAGACCCACACAGTGCTAAAAAGAAATGTGTATAATTTATCAATTGAATGTCATTCTTACTAACCCATAAGGCAGGTGTACAACTTCATTAGACTGGAAGCCAAGTGAATGGGAGATGTTTGAACCACAAAGCGACACTCTCTGTCTATAAAGTCCAGACATGGCTGAACTAACCAATCAAATAGGTCCACTATCTGTGAAAGCAAAGATCAAAGAAGCAAGTATAAGACACATCATATGACATTTTTAAGGACATAAAAATAACAAAAACTGAGCATCAATAAGACAATTAGGACAAGTGTGTTTGTATAGTCACCAGTTCTTTATGTTCAGTGCTCAGGCTTTCAGGCAATGTGTTCATGTAGGAATCTCTAAGAGGGGACCAGCCAAGTTGCTGAGGTTCCATGTAGATCATACCACATCTTCAAGCAAATGGTTACATTAAAAACCACGATACAGTAACTTTTGAAACGTGTGCTTTCTATGTATATATAGTAAAGTTGCTAGCGTGTAGCTTACCTACTGACGGTAGCCGGAGAGGCCTGCTCCAGATCAGCAGGTTCAAAGATGAGACTCATCTTGCTACTCATCTGGATGATCTCGCCACTCATCAGACAAAGCTAGCAGAGAACAAAGTGAACAAGACAGAGGCAAAGTCTGACCTACCAGTTGACTAACTAGCACTGAGCACCCAGGATTTTAGCAAGTCATTAAAAACAAAACTACAGAGAGGAACGCATCAAAGTGCCCAGTACCTTCTTGTTGTCATCCAGCACAGTATTCATGTTCTCGATCCAGACAGCATCAATGGGCCCATCAAAGATGATCCACTGTCGATTTTCTGAAGTGTTGATGGCCTGATCCCTGTAGGAGGTGGCCAGCACACCATCAGACCACTCATGGCTGACTGGATCAAAGCAGCCGTACAGCTGGCCCATGGTGATGGCCTTGGGGTTGATGATGCAGTAATCCACTGCAAACTCATCCACCAAATTATCTGAAAAAGTGGAATGAGAGAAAATTAACTCATATAAATAGCAATTGCAAATAATTAAAAACAGAAAAAAAAAATCATATCTTTGGTAATGGCTTGGAAGGAACCAACGTATGGTTAACAAAACATGGTGGCAACTAGAAGATAAATATTAATTGAAATACCTACCCTTATAAAGGTCCCCAAGGGCAGCAGAAAGAACTTTATATGCAGAAGTCTTTCCTCCAAGAGGGTCTCCTACTATCATGAATCCATGGCGTACCAACATCATCTCATATACCTACAACACAATCACAAATCAAATTCTGAGCACATTTATGTGTTGATGTATAATAACTAATAAAATAACTTTTATGAGTGTAAAGTATTACGGTATTATGCTCCTGCTTGGTACCTGGATAATTTTGCCAATGAACCATGGGACAGGCTGGAGGTTGAGCTTAGCTATGTTGTCATTAAGAGCTTTGAGGAGGAGATCGTAGTCTGGTTTTGGAAGGACCACACCAGGGAATAAATCTGAGATGATACCCTGTGGGCAGCAGAGGGAGAATTAAATTAACTATTAGTGAACCAATTGATGTATGCTTTACATTGAAAAATAAATAAATAGCGGATTTGGTAAAAAGTCTGTCACCTGAAACAGTGGCACATCCTGTGCTAGAAATTTGGCCATGTTGACATCCATCAGTGCCCTAAGCAACAGCACACTCTCATTCTCCTCGGGATACTTCAGCTTCAGGTTCCCTGCTGCAGTCAGCACAGACTTCACAGCTCGCATACCATAGTCATAGTGGTGTTGGGAAGACAGCTGCTCTGAGCACAAGCGGTAGGTGGCTACAATCTTCCCGGCCAGACTGGAATTTGAGATGTATTAATCAGATGTATTTATGAATCAACCGACTGAGCGCTAAGAGCAGCCCAGAAAAAATTATTCTTAATAAAAATATGTTGTCCAAGACATCATTCACACATACCTGCGAGACTCAATGAAGCCCATGGAGTATAATGAGATTTCTCCAATAAGACCGTAGTCTGGCACCATCATAGCAACTGTACGAAACAGAGCCTACAAGACAAGATTGACAGGTATACATCCAGTGCCAGCATGTTATTCTCTTGAGTAAACTTTACTACATTACACTTTTCAAAGCTCTTCTTCATTATCATATTCTGCCCTTTTGAGTAATGTTTAAGACTATGCTACAGTGCTACAGTGATGTACCTTTAGGTTGTCAGGGAGCTCAGCCCTGCCAGCGTAACCAGGGTTCATGGTGATGAACACAGAGCAGGTTGGGTTGAGTGACAGCTCTGTCCCCTCAAACATGAAGGTCTTCAGATCCTTGGCAATGGCCTGTTGTATGCAGAGGATCTGCTGAGCCACCACAGAGAGCACCTCCACCTATGACATACCAAAAGAAACACATAGAGAGTAACTACGTGAACAAATTTGTAAAAAAAAAAAAAAGAATATGCATATATGTAACTTGCAGTGTGACTGAGAAATAACAATTTGCATAACAATTTAAGTGCAGATGTTTGTCATATAATTGCTTGAATACAAAACAGCTAATCCCATGTGTTCTTCTGCCATCGTTAAAAATATAAATTTTGTGCACAGGTAAATCAGTGCCAATTTTGGTGCATACTTCATATATGGTACATTTGTGCAGAAGAAGATGAGAGAAAGCACAAGACACAATCTGAAATGATGGATATTCTGGTATATAAAAGGTGATTGTACCTGACTCTATAATACAAATTAAGCCAGTACAATACAGACAAGACTGGAGATTTCATTCTGCCGTTTTTAAATTTCTTTTTAAGAAAACTCTAGCAGTAGTGTGGTTGTATGTGTTGCAATCTATCAATTTCTCTCTTTCTCAAGACAGTTCTGTATTAAAATAATCCAATCAACTTGGCCTTAAAAGCAAAAGCAGCGTATTTACATCCTGCTGAGTTGCAGGTTTCTCTTTTGTTCCAAATCTATAAAAATTCTGAAAGTAATTCTTCATCCGAGATGCCAAACTGACCATTTAAGCTTCATCATTAACATGTTAACAATAACAAACAAAAAAATAGTAAACCTAATATTAAAAGAATAGCTGTTCCCTTGTCCTAAACTTCTATTTAGTTAAAGCAGATAGGGTTTTGGGTCGTTTGATCTATAACAGATTTACACAGATTTGACCACTATAAAAATAGCTGTGCTCACCTCAATTCGATTGAACTCATCAAAGCAGGCCCAAGCTCCAGACTGAGCCAGTCCTTTAAAGAACTTACTCATGGCCTTATAGTCCAGACCATCGGAGCAGTTGAACACCACACACTAAGTTAAGATAAGATAAAAATGTATTTATCCCAAGGGATATAAAACAAATAACATCTCATGTGTGAGTTTTAAGAAAAGCAAACACAAATAAAATGCAGATCAGTGTTCCACTTTACCTGTTTAGCCAAAGCTTTTGCCAGATCTTTTGTGGTCTCAGTCTTGCCAGTTCCAGCAGGACCCTCAGGAGCTCCCCCCAAGTTCAACTTCAAAGCCCCCATTAGAGTTCTGATATAGCACCAATTTGACAAAATATTACAATGACAGAACTTCACCATCTTTTGACATTTGAATGAACTTTAGAAGTGACATTATGATAGAAGAAATGTTTTACCATGAGGGTTTTTGCAACTCTCCTCCATAGCCAAGGATAAGGGATCACATAAACTGTAACTTACCTGTAGCAGCGGTCAGTAAGCGGTGTAATGACAAGACGGGGGGAATTGCCCAGATATTCATAGCCATATTTCAAGCAGGTGGTGATCATGCGCAGCATCACTTCTCCGTCCTCCCAGAAGTAACGCAGCTGAGAAATCCACGCAAAGTCATTCAGTGAGGAGATGCCGTCCTTTGCCAGTTTTGCCACAACATCTCGAGCTAGTAGAGGAAGAAAGCATGAGCTTGTCTTCAAGCTAACTTTAATCAAGAGAGCATATTTTTTATTCTTTTAAAAGAACAGTTAAATTACCATGAACATCTATAACAGTAAGAGCACCAAGGGTCATCCTTGCCCCTCCTGGCAGCTTCCCACGCACCAGTTCCACAATGTCAGCAATCTGAGCATTGCATTTCTCCACATATACCTTTAGATGGAATAGAAAATCCAGTGGTTAGGCTAAGTGTAATAATTATGTAAGTTTTAAACTTAAAGAAGTTGTTTTTCTTTGTGGAAGTTAGCAGAGGATTTACTTACAGGCAGTGTGTTGGTCTGGATGGCTTCAGATACTTCAGTAGTCCAAAAGATGGAAGAGGCACAAATGACAACTTGGCCAGGCCACTGCAACACCCACTTCTTCCTGGGCAACTAGGGCAAAGTAAATACACATTACATTACACAGTACAGATAAAAACTGTACACTGCTGATGGATGGTTTTATAAAATGAAACCCAGTCCCCAGTATACCGGTAGCCAAGACTTGCCCACATCTACTTTCAGTCAAGGTTATCACAGATTCAAAAACAAAGTTTTACCTCTGTATACTGCATCACTCCTTGATGGATAACATGTCGAACACTCCTCAGCATTAGCTTCTCCACCTGCAGCAGCCACTTCTCTACCATACCCTAAAACAGCACACACACAGTATGTTCACTTTGTTAAGTCCAACAAAGTAAACTTTGTTAAGAAATATAAGAACATAAAAGATATGTATAGTATATCCATTTAATGCAAAAAGACTATATGATTCAACTACTGGCACAATGTTTAAAAACCCTGTATGTCCTATACCTTGGCTTGTGCTGGATAAATCTTTTCTGTGAAGGCCACAGTCTCCTTCTCAGAACTGATCATGCCAACAATCTCCAAGTCCTCAGTGAACTCCAGTTTGGCGATGCCTTCAAAGCACTTCTTCAGGTGAGGCTGCACACACAGTGGGTCTTTAGTCTGTGACAGGATCTCCAGCAGCTCGTCGTTGGAAAGGAAGAAGAATCTGGGAATATGATGAGGATGAAGAGGAGAGACTAAACAAAACTCACGTGACAAGACCCTTAAAAAGAGTGTTAAGTGCTCACTGTGTCATGTGTATGTTCTGTAATGTAGGCAAAATTAAAGTGTTTTTAATGTCCCTGACGCGTAATTTGGTGTACAGACATGAGTCAAAATAGTCAAATGCTATTATAATGTACTATTAGGGCTAGTACTAGAGGTCAAAACCTTGGAAAATAGAGCCTCTTCTGTTCCAGGTAGGTATTGAGGCCTTTTTGGATGTCCTCTAGAAACACATTGGACTCCTGTAGCCGTTCCAGCATGTTGGGCTGACCTGTAGCCACCAGCACACGCGTGTCCTTAACCTGGACCAGTGAAATCACACAGAGGCCAAAGCAAAGCAAAGTGCATGAGACATGAGAAGTTTTACATACTAAAACAGGAAGTAGACATGTTTCAGGAGTATCTTACCAACTCAGCGATGATGTTCTTCCAGTAGCTATCCACAATAGCAAACTTGCGTCCCTCCTCAGGCATCTGGGCAATGATGTCCTCAGAGCTGAAGATGGGTTCGAGGTAGAGCCAAGTAGCTTGACACTTCAACATGGAGTCGAGGATGTCCTGCATACTCAACAGCTTGTCCTCCCATTGCTAGGTAAGAAAGTTATGGTGAGAATTACACAATTATAGCAACAACAAGCTACTGTTGTGTCCCACCGTTGTAGAAGTTCTAAAGTATTGTTTACAAACTGCTTTAACGATCCAACAGCCAACATCACATTCAGAAATAAATGATTAAAACCCCACAAAAATACAAAATAAGATGAGAAGAAGAAATCATACTCAAAAATGGTAGGGTGAAAAAACCATATACAGTAATAGTCAATCCACAAAATATATTGCTGTGTGGAACAGGTTGTTACAAGCCTTTTATGGTAATTTTATGGCAAAGCCATTTCAACTGATGTAGAGAGTAGGACAGCTAAGGTTGTTTTATGCAGAACAGGCAATTTTGTTACTTGTTCTGGCATTAAAGTGTGCTTGCATTTGCATCTGCTCTCACCTCCTCCTATCGCACACACAGCAGTTACTTCTGTGGCTCTAGTTGGCAGAGGGGCACACACAGACTTCCAAAACCACACAAACTCGTTTTATGTATGCCGGCATATACATTTTCAAAGTCTAAAGGGAACCAAGAGTGACTTGTGGAGCCATGTCTTACCTTACATGCAGCCTCTATTGGCTTAATGAAAGGTGAACCTCGTATGGTCTGCGTCTTAATAATGTGGTCATCAAGAAGCATTTGGATTTCATCCACTGCTGAAATAATACTGGTGCCCTGTGATGAAATATTAAATGTATTTAATATAAGTTCATGTCAATTTTCTGCATGGAAATTAATTAGCAGATAAAGAGTTATAGACAACATAACCAACCAATTTGTTCTAATATTTCAACATTCAATATGTAATTCTTTGGAAGAAATTACAATGACAATCCAATTGTGGTGTGTCTATTATAATAAGTATGTGAGTATTATGTGGTTGTCTTACTGTATCTCTGTATAGAGTGAAAGTGAACCGGAGCTCAACCCATTCATTTCTCATCTTATCCATGGATTTTTCCAGAGAGTACTCCTTACTAGCCAATGCGCCAATCTCTTCTAACCTAGCACAGAGGTAAAAAATAAATAAATAATCCATCACTTTCTGATCATTGTAAATACATCCATTACTCTGGGTTACTTTTTCTTACAAGGCATTATTTACCTCTAAACACAGTACATTTATTCTGCTCTTTCCATGTATTCCAACATGTCAGTGAAGTGTCTTACTTTTTAGAGAACTTGGAAAGCCCCAGTTCCAACATGCTCAGCAGTGAGCTGTTCACATCCGGTTTGACAGCAAAGCCCACAATGCTGCTAATCTGTAGACAGACAAAAAGTGTCGTAAATTATTTATCTTCATTGATCACAGAAGATGCAGGACACCTGGTCCACACAGTGAATCTGATACTAGATTTCTATCAGATGGTCTAATGAAATTAAACAATTAAAAGAGCTGACCGTGTCCCAGTGGCGGTCTTTGATGCCAGGGTTACAGATGGTTGACAGGATTGGTAAGTGCTGCTTGAAGTCGTCCAACTTGTTTTTAAAGCTTTTGGCCACCCGACAAGGTCCAGGAAGATTAGAGAAAGACTTTGTCAGTTTATGCATGGTCCTCCACATGACATCTAGTTCATCAGAGATTTTCTCAGCATCCAGGTGTAGGAAAGGACCTAGGAGTTAAATGATAAAGAAAGTATGCTAATGTAAAAGAGCTGAGCATCCTGCTTGTAGTTGCTGTAGGCCATGAATTAAAAAAGGGTGTAGTTTTCGTAGTGTGAGTTACGTACCATTCATCCACTCTTCCGACATGCTCTGAAAGTTTAGCGCTGTGGTCCAGAGTTGTTCATATGGCTGTTTGTCAGCTATCAGAGTTTGGAGCTCTGGGAACTGTGTTTGTTCCCTGTCCAGCAAAGCCTGCTCTTTGTTGATATCCTGGTGGTATTAATGTTTTGCAGCTCTCATGATCTATGTTTTGCTTGGGTATGAAAGCTTTGACATCAAAAGGATAACCACATGTGTTTTTGTGCTATCTAAAACATCATTTACCTCTAGGTCAATGACAGCAGCCTCCAGGTTAGCAGTGATTTGAGTGAGATTTCCCACATTGTTTTTCATCTCCTCCATGTTCATCACTTCCTTCTTCTTAAAGGCCTTTATCTCCTTATCCATATCCTGCAGCCTCTGGTCAAAGTCTAATATCCTGAGATAGTCAAATGGAGATATATAATTTGTCACTGCATTTTTTATAGCCGTCTTTAGCGACACTCAAGGACACCTTACATGTAATAATAAATAAAATAGTATAAGTCTAATTGAAGAAAAATTTTAAAACTATAAAATTACATTGTATATGCCAGTTTAAAGAGGTAGGTTTTAAGGAGGGTTTTTGAATGTGGGGAGAAAGTCAGTGTCACAGATGGCTTGTGTGAGTGCGCTTCAGAGACGGGGGCTGCACGGTGGAGAGCTCTTGACCCCATGGAAGAAAGCCAACAGGAGTTGTGGTGAGGAGCATGGAGGAGGAAGAACGGAGAGTACGGGTAAGGGTGTGGCTTTGGAGGAGGTCAAGGAGGTGCCGGTAGATTTCAACATGTGGCTCTATTGTTTGTAATTTGGAGTAAATAATCGGCACTGCCTACACCGTGTTATCCTCCTGCTAGAGTTAGCACCCAACAGGCTTAAACAGGGCAAGTTTTAAACGTGTTTTTAGCCTCTAAACATGTTCAAAATGTCATTAAAAGTGCCTACCCATGTGACGTGATTCCATCTGAGAGAACATAGTAAATCTGACTGCAGTAGATGTGACAGAAATGCATAAAAGTTGTGTTAATCCATATCTCTGTTTATTCCCCGTTTTCCGGTGAAGTCCACAATAGTCAATGGAAAAATACATTTTGGAATATTGGAGTTGGACAATCAACTAGTGTGGACTTTGCCTCATCACTTCTACAGAGGTTTGGATTCACACAACTTTTATGCCTTTCTGTCACATATACTGCAGTCAGATTTGCTGTGTTCCCTCAGAAGAAATCAATGCACATGGGTAGGCACTTGTAATGACATTTTGAACATGTTTAACACTTGTCCTGTTTAGGCCTGTTGGGTGCTAACTCTAGCAGGAGAATAACATGGTGCAGGCAGAACCAACTGTTTAAGTTTTTCTTGCTACTGACAGCACTCCAAATTTCCAAATGATAGACCTATGTGTTGATATCAACCGAAATTCTCCTTTAAGGGCGAATAAACTAGACTACACAAAGCGTAGTTTTGTCACAAGTTGACATTACGCATTGGTTGTAGACTGCAAACCGGCTTGCTAAATCAAAGAGTTTAGAAGCTAAGTTCTTTAGCTAAATGAAGAGACGTAGCATTGTACAAGTTGGCCACCTGTGCAGAATACAGGATTGAGGCAGAGACATTTGGTGTCAGCAAGACACCCGTTCACTGCTGTGTTTAGGCGGTGTGCAGGGCCATAGGATTCAAGCCGTTGAACCAATTCCTCAATTTACCCGACGTGGCTGAGGCACAGGTTATGGCGCACCGCAATTCCACTACGCACCTTGTGCCACAAGTGTAAGGCGCACTGGATGGGACCCATATCCCGTTCCTTCCCCCATCCGATGGACTATAATCATGTGAGTTACATGTGAGTTACATGTTTGCTACGTCACAACTTATTTGGCTGTTTCCATCTCCCATGTTGCGCATTAACTCTTTTCGAAAAGCAAAAACCACCTCAAGCGAGCGTAAAAACCTCTTTACAAATTTGAGGACTTTTTTTCCAAATTTTGCCATTTCCATCAACCTTTTATAATGCAATACTTCAAAATGCACATAAAAATATGTTGCTGGATATATGACTATTGACACAGTTCAGGAAAGATGCTAGGATTCTTAAAGCATTTCTTTCTATACATTTCAGTGACTTTCTGCATACTGTAAGAGGGATGTGAGAAAAAAGACAGTAAAAAAGCATAGACATTGTATTTGTGACATCACCCATAGGTTTGGGAAAGGATGAATTAAAATCTAAATTTGAGTTTACTGCACTTCTTGAAGCCAAACAATTCTCATGTGGGACACTGGGTGGTACGTGGGTGAGGCTGATGAGGGACAAACAAGTTGAAAACATCACATTTCGCTGTAATGGTTGCCACTTGTGTGAGAAGTGTTTACTCAGTAACCTTGTTTGGACATGGTTCTCAGCCTGTTTTCTAATTGTGATCAGACGAATCTTGCTGTCATCAAGCTCAGTCAGGATCTGATTGGGCCACTGGAAAACCAGAGAGTTTAACCTCAAGTCATCAGCTAGAGTAAGAAAGAAAAGACAGAAAATAAAAAGATTATTTTAAAACATTCAAAACATTCAAACATATTGATAGGCCTTCGGTCTGGCTAAGATTTTTTTTTAAATGCATGTCATATATGGTCTATTCGTTTACATAAAATTTCATTTCTTTTGACTGTAATTGCAAATAGCACTTTGTGTTTCACATACAAGGTAAAGTGGCATAGTCCAGAAGGAAGCTGAGACGGTATGTTGCCTCATCAATCTCATCTATCATCTTGTGAATGGTCACTTCACTGGTCTTTTTAATGTATTGGTTGAGAGACACCAACTCCTCTGTGGTTTCTGGCGTGCCTCTGACGGTCTCAGTAATCTTCTCATACTTTTGACAGATCCTGCGAAAGAACATTAGCTTGTAGTTGACATTCTCTGTCTTTAAAATGGAACTATACTCAATATAATGGATTTGCTGTTTAAATTAAACAAAGAAAATAAATCAATGTTGAATCAAGTAAGAGACAGAGAATTTCCTCTCACCCCTTGTTAAGCTCTCGGTTTTCCTCCACTTCAAACATGATGATCTTGTGTCTCAGCCTCTCAGCACGGTCACACAGGTCCTCATTCACATTGCCAGCATAAAGACAAAACATGGACAGGGGCACCGTAACGTGCAGTGAGGCAATCTCCTTCCGCAAGTGATTAATGCTTTCAATTTTCTGAAGATTGAAAGAGGAAGAGAGGACATGGACATTTAGTAGACGGCAAAGGTTCAGTGTCAATTTTAGATGAAAAAATGTTATCACCTTTGTAAATCCCTCTAACGAGTGTCTCTCTTTGAGGAAAGCGGAGATCTCCTGCTTTGCTGTGTGGTCCAGTAGATTGCTGTATTTTTTGTATACATTCAAATACCTAAAAAAATTAGATAAAGTATTAGCAGCTCCTTTACACATGCCGGTCGGTACATCAGAATAATTTACGTGCATAAATTCACTTAATGTGCTGTTACTTTGTAGGTCCCACAGTGTTCTTATGGAAAATGTCTTTGGCTTTGTTGACTAGATCTGTAACCAACGACTCATCAGGACGGACGGTGCGTAGGTACAAGTTCTTGATTTCGGGAAAGAGGTTGCATTCCACCTGGCAAAAGCACATCAGTAACAGATTATACATATGTTTATTTTATAAAAAGCAGAAACAGCACTGTGTATTGTGTAATTTAAAATAGATGGCAATAACATAGGTAAAAGCTTGTGGCGCTAAGGAAATACTGTACCCTTGGGAGCGTCTCAGCACTCTTGATGATTTCCATAAAAGCTCTGTGGATAAGCTCCCAACATTCCTGAAAGCTCGGACTACAGTCAATGCGAGGCTCATCCACTCGTAGCTTAACCAGCAGCACCTGACGCTGGACGTACTTCATCTCATCGAAAACCTCGCCAAAGTCATTGCCGCCCTGAATAACACAGAACGCAGGTGATGCTTTTGCACAATTCCAAAGACTATTTTAACGTGTTCGAAATTGGAACAACTAAAAATGTTGTCCATACCTCATATAAAGTGAAGAAATACAACAAGTCCTGTAATGATTCTACAACCAAGCTTCGAAGCTGCAATGACATGAGAGCAGCCACACAGCTGAAGAACTCCTGGACACTAACTGGAGCCAACTGCTCACCCTTGGGTAAAAAAGGCAACCCCAGGTCCTCAAAAGTGTCAAAGAGTGAAGCACAGTGAGGCAGCCACCTGAAAGAAAATGGTATCGTTAAGTTTAGTTCTAGCTATTAGTATGTGTTTAATGTCATAGGATGAGAAGAATTGAAAGGACATAGCGGTAAAAAGTATACCCAATAATAGTGTTGCAAAATAGATAATATCCAGAAATGTTAATTTAGGTTTAAAAAATGTGGTTTATTTTTAATTGAAAAGTCCAATTCACAAATCCAATTCAAACGTGTGCTTGGACTGGTCACATAACACTGGTGGTCATACATCTTCTCTCGGCATGTGTGATAATACAATACCTGAAGGACTTCCTGCAGAGTTTTCTGTTTTACTCATCAATATGTCTACAGAATAAAAGCTCTACTCACTGCACTAGTTACTGCATGTATTGTATCCTGAGACACGGCAGAATAATGGTATCCAAGGAGGTGCAAATTACAAACATGGAAACAAACAAACAGAAGCTAGTGTCTACAAATTACAGTGGCTCATATTTCAGTCATCCAGCCAGCCAACCTACAGGGCTGCTACATGGTCTAACAGGCTATCCAACATGCACAAAACAAAAGGATACAATAAAATCCTAAAGTGAGACAGTGTGTAAAGCATTCCCCCTGAAAGGCATCCTGACATGGGTCTGACAAAGGGGACAAGGTGGTAACATGAGATTGCACCTGCAACAGGGTTAGCTATCTTGGTTGTGTACATTCTGTAGACATGCAAGCCAACAAGAGGATAAACTTCAATGATTAAGTTTGGATATCACATTATGGGCTCACTGACAGACTGGCTGTTTTGAGAGTGTCAGGCAAATTGGCAGTTCTCACTTTTGGATCAGTTCCTCTCTTGTGGTTTGGCACTGTCTCTGGACAAACTCTTCAAACTCAGATGGCAGGAGGGGGAGGCTGGTGGAAAAAAGGTCCTCCAATCGAACAAATCTCAAGGATGAGAAGCTGAAACAAGATTTTATTTTACTTTTTATCTATTCTATTTGTTTGCACATTGTATACAAAGCACATGTATACAAAGTACACACTCACATATACACAAACACAATTTTACCTACATACTGTAAACCCAGATACACATGAATCCAAAGTAAACAAGAGCTTGTGAAGGAGAGGTACAGTAAAAATCTAAAAGCATACACAAAGTCCTTTCTTTAAAACTCTAGGCAAGATAAATAGAAACATACACACACAAACACAAACAACAACAATTATTTCTCATTCCAGAGTAAACTGAGTGTTTGACCAATGTGCAAATATTAATTCCACAAAACAGCACTTCAGTATATAAATAAAAATGGTGCCACATAAATGCAACATAAAGGAAGATGATGTTCAGACTGTCTAGTAGGATATGAATAAATAAGCAAAATATAATCTAACCCTCACTGAATGTACACGACGATACGCTTCTGTCTTACCTGTTGAGCCAGACATTCTGCAGTAGGACCATAATGTGACTGATTGTAAACAGATGTTGGCTTTGCCACGTTTGGACCTCCTCATAACTAGCTGCCCAGGGCACAGGCGCACGGATCACCCTCCTGGGAAAGGGCTTGGGGACGCTGGATATGGACAGTCTCTGTCGCTCAGATGGGTCCATCAGAATGTAGTTCACTGACAAAGAACAACATGGAAGACAAAATAGATTGAACGGTTTGACTAAGTGTCATTGTCAAGGCAAGCGAGGCATTTCATCACAGAGGAAATTATTAACTAAATAAGGCACCAACTAGAGTGACTAGTAGTTATGAGTAATTTTTTGAACCCATAAAGTTATTTATATAAAATAATCATATCTAATATGTAAGTTTAATGATGCAACAAAATTTGCTAACACATAGATAGAGAACAGTAGACATAAAGAAAAGCTGAAATGTTCTATGTTTGTTTTGGTCGTACTGAAGTTAAAGTGATACTGTATGTCTAAATAAAGCAATACTGCCATTAAAGATTCACTAAGATTTTATTGTTTCGTACCTATGTTCTCCTTGAGGCTGAAGTAATAATCTCTTTTGACCTCTTCTTCAAGGTTTGCCCTCATAATCTGGAGGTGTTCACTACTATCCTCAGTCACCGGAGGCAGCAGGCGCATGATGTTTATCATCTGCTGGCTTGGCTGGGGTGCCAGCACAGAGCTGGGGACACCAGCGGTGATGTAATACATATACCTCTGTGTGAGAAAAGTTAGCAAAAACAATGTGTCAGGAAAAAAAGAGACTCAAAAAAATCTAATCAGCAACTTACACGTTCATTACAGAATTCATTGATACTTGCTTTAAGGTCTCTCTCATTAGGTTCTGTCTGCATCTTCTCCTCTTGGCTGTACATGATGTCCAGCTGCTCTTTAGGACTCATAGGCCGGCTGCTGGGAGTGCAAAGGTTTCTCAATCTAGGGTTTGGCCGAGGCAAGCGTGAAGTAGGAGATGTATCTCTGTAAAAGCATGAACAAATCAGATCAAGTGCCTCAAGTTAAAGAACATCATAAAAGATAAGCTACTGCTGCAATGTGTTGCTTGAAGGGCATAATTACTTTCTTCTCTGTTTTTTTGCTCCTCGCCTTCCAGGTGAGGTAGATGCTTAAAGCTTCATTAAGAACAAAAATACATTCGGAGAAGTTTTCAGAACAGTGCTCACATTTTAAATCATAATCAGATAAAAAAATAAAGAACTTGCAATCACATACGTCGTCACACAGACCAGGGTTTGAGATGAGAGGAACATGAAAGGATACAAGGTCCTGCTGGTTTTGCCAAAGATTGACGGAAAGTGTGTCGCCTGTGCTGGAGCTTGACAATCTTAAGGTCCTGGGCCAAGGGACTGTAGTTATTTCCAATAGACTCACTGGGAGTACGGTGGTAACGTTGCTCTTTAAAAGGAACTGCTAGTGTCCAAGAATTGGTCTGGAGTATGGGAGGGTGATGACTGTGCCTCAAGACTGTCTGAGGTAATATAACTTAAATGTTAATATTGTGTACAGTTGCACCAAGGTTAATGTGTTTTACTTGGTAAATATCTGAGCAAAACTGGATTCTCTAAGCACTTACTTGATACAGTTCTGACGGTTCTGCATTACAAGCAATGGGCAAAGGTGGAGGAACAGAATATCCTCTGCTCTGAGTCATATTGTAGATAGAGTCATCCTCCATCTGTAGTTCACACAACAAATAGTGAAGATTGCAACACAAAAGACTACTGACACTTTCATTTCCCTTGTATTTGTTTAATACAAGCCTTGTTTATTCAAAGGCTATTAAATATAGGCCTCCTTTACTTGTCCTATTAATATGATAAACACACATGCTTTTGTTTCTTTAAATGTGTTATTACTGTGTAATTAGCATACAACATATATACAAATGAACAGTTAATTTCAGAATGCCATCATCATTGTTCAGTGAAACTGCAAATTAAATGTTTAGCTATACAGAGGCATAGCTGGCTATATAGCGTCTCATTTACAACGTATCAAATAGCATATAGCATATGAAAAAAAAATAGTGATTTCACCATGAACATGTAGCCAAACGAGCAAATAACGTTGGCTAGGTTAACGTTACCTGCTTCAGTCGTTCCATCTTGTTCAACTTTTCTGAAAGTGAAAGGAATGGAGAAAAAAAATTGAATGTATGAATGAAAAACGAGGGACATTTCGATTTGTATCAATATAACCTGACAGCTACACAAACGCTGAAAAATACGGCTGTACCGTTAATAACAGTCAACGATACCTGGCTTCTATCGGTCGCTCTGTGAGGTTATGCCGGGTGCAGTATTTCATTCATTGCTGTGACATTATAGCTTAAATGTTTTATGTAAGTGTTCGTCAACAGCAAAAGTTGCCCGCAGAGTTTGGCAGTAATAATATGCCACTTTTCTACTGTACAAATGACATAACTAAGCTGTTAGCGATAAGGAGTTTGTTTTGCCCTGCCGTTAAGGTTGCTGCTGTAACTGAAACACTGTTGAGTTCGTCCGGAAACGTCTCCATGGAAACCCCAACCACCTTTGTATTATTTAAATTGTGTTAACTGTTATTGTTTTATTTAATGTATACGTTATAAGTAGTTTTAATATGAATTATTGTTGTTAATATGTAAACTTCGTGGACCACAGGAAGAATGCTCCTGAAATGCAAAAAGCATTCTAAAACGCTTAATGTTTAATGGACGATGGTGTTAAATACCTAGGGCCCTCCACACTGACAGCTTTTTCACGTTAATAGAATGTGAGCGAAACGTGTTACCATCTAGAACGTATGTGGGTGGTGCACTGCCCGGGGCGCTTGCTCCTGAAACAGGTGGACCAGAGAACTAAGCTTAACGTTATGTATTTCGGTTTTATTCCTGTTCTCAAAAGAGACCAAAGCACTGGGCTGGGTCAGTGGGTTTTCCTAGCGTTAATAGTTAGCTATTAGGCTCGTTCGAGATGAACTGCGCCTCGCCTGTAAAGTAGACGAGAGCGCGGCAGCAGCAGGGGGCGGGGAAAAAAGCTGCGGTAAAGTCGGACAGTTTCCATCTGATTCCAGCCGCCTTCAGACTGAACAGGAAGTGACAAAAATACTATGGTGCGATGATTTAATAAAATATAATCAGACCCACATATCAATTGGTACACACTCTCTAGTTGTTTTAATTATGACAGAGTAGCTCTCAGAATGTTCTACATGCCATCTGTTGCTGATTTTTATTAACAACAGACTGTAGATGATCAGTGATCTGAACGGATTTAGTCTCTCTGACTTCTTAACATCACTATCAGCCACATAAGGTGTGTTCTGTACAGAATAAGTCTTTAAATCAGACAAATAGCAACTAAAATCCCTCCCTAAAAAACAATAAAAAGTTTATCTAAAACGTCATCATGTTGTAAACCAATCAGCTGTTAAATCAGCTGAGAAGCCGGCGTTTCCCAGCATGCTCTGGGTCCGCCTGGCTCTTGCAGTCGGTGAAAAGCAACTGCGCTGCCTGCGTCTCAGAACTGCGGCCGCCTTGCTCTCGTGAGATTTCCGTTGCCCAGGTGTGCATGACGTCAGAGCAAGTCGGGATCAAGTCGGACACAAATCTAACCAGCATGCAACGGGCGCCGATCGCCGGTGATCGATTCTGCGCAGACTTGGCGCATCTCGAACGAGCCCAGAGAGCCTACTGTTACTGTCGGTACACGATCCGCAGTTGCATTCTGCCCGGTTCCGCCCTCTGCTGGACACTCAGCCTCTCCCTTAGAATAATGTGCCTTCAAATGGGACTACCGGGAAATCGGTGATGGATGAGATGAGAGCTCAACCATCTGGCCAAAAAAAACTTAAAAAAAAAAAAAAAAAAAATATATATATATATATATATATATATATATAAATATAATTGAATATGTTATGAAATCACACAAAATTTTAGATTAACAAAGGATTGGAAAAAATGTTTTCAGTTGTGAAGGAGTCCTGTGGGAATTATTGGACAATTACTTTTATTACAACTTTTACAACATTTGCATTCAATTATGTAATTAAAGATATTATGGTCAGTGTGTTGGCTCTCGATATAACCTCTTCAAGCTAACTATTTAAAATTGATCTTTGTATAACCTATAATTATGTACTTTTGATAGGATGTTAGCTAGATTAGTCATGTGGACTAGGCGTGGTTTCGACTAGGTAGCTTATTGTGAGGTGGCTGTTGTTGGGCAGAAGAAGCGCCGCTGCATGCTCTCGAGTCCGTCTGGCTAATTTATTAGTTTTAATTATTTTAGATATGGTAAGTTTCAGCGACAATTGTATGTGCATAACAATACAATGATGGAATTCTAACCATACAATCGCTGTATTTCATTGTATGCATTGTTGACTTTTAACCAGCATGCTAGCTAGCTAGCTAACTGCTGTGCTAACGTCAGTGTTAGCTTACGTTAGATAATTAGCGACCTTAGCCTTGAGAACCGAAAAAGGCGCACTAGCAGCTGGTAGCTAACATTAGCTGAGGCTAGTTAAGCAGCAACCACTAGCATTAACGATAACTTAATCCATTACCGTTGACTTTTTTGTCAGTGCTATCCACGTAGGACAGATCAAGGTTGCTTGTTGAAGTCAATTTAACTTGGACCAGTTAACATTTAGCATAACAATGCAAACTAAGTTAGCTAGCTAACTAGCACGATCACATTGCCGGGAATGTTTGATGTTATAACTTAACATTAACCCACAGAATAGTAATAAAACAAATCACAATTTCATGTTATGGCATTTGTTGCTGATGTTAATGCTGACAATAGAATTTAATTTGGCTTGAACTAACCTGAGCTATGATATCAGACCCAACTTCAATAGTTAATCTTACCTTTATCAAGTCAACAGTTATCATGTGGAAGCAGCGCTAGAAAGCTAAAGTTAATTCAAGTTCTAAACATGCATAAGTCATTCTGTGTCATGATCGTGTAGGTGCATTGTGCAGCACTTGGCCATAAATATTTGGACTGTTGTCCCTGAGAATGTACAAGTGTTTTGGTATTCTCCTATCATGCAGCTCAATAATTGAAACGTTGCTTTATTGTAAGGATAACCACAAGCCCAGGAGCAGCAACCAGACTTCTCCTTCCCATAAACTGTCAAATGGCTACATTCTACCTGAGGGCAAACTGACTCCCAACGCCCTTTTTGTTGGTGGAATTGACATGAAGGTAAGACCAGCGGTGCATCTCATAGCTAATTTCCGAGTCCTCACTTGCCTCGCGTCTTAATCCCTTCCATGGAACACCAGATTGGTCACATTACGCCACTTTCTTAGACCGTTTTGAACGGTCAGAACGCCGTTTTTTTACGTCGTCTAATGGCAAAACGCATGGAATGCTCATTTAACGCCGTTTTTTACGGATATCAGTACTCTTATCATAACGCGTCAGATGATGCATAGTGTTAAATGATAATGTGCTCCGCCCTGTCTTTTTCCAAGCCAATACATTTGGACTGTTATCAACCCAATCAACAAGAACAGACCACATGAATCCAACCCAGCACAAGTATGAGCAAAGCTTGATGGATTTGGGAGAGGTTTTTCTCTTTTTCTACAGTCTGTTTTTCTATTAGTAGGAGACGGCCATCAGTAAACTGAAATTGTAGGCAGATCAACTGTTTTCATTGAATTGGTTATCATTTGTGAAACGTTTGCCGCAGACACAGTTAACAACCACTGATATTGTACTAACTCACTCTTGATAAAATAAGTGTACTAACCTCCAAAAATTAAAACCACTGACTTTTAGCTCGCAAAATGAATGGGCTAGTTTTGATTGAGATCATTGTATTGTAGCTGCATATTAAGTAAGTAACGTTGGTGTTGTGATACATGTACCGATCTCCGTAAAAAGCGGTGTTAAATGAGCATTTCACTGCGCTTTTTACGGCGTATTGCCATTAGACAATGCAAAAAGGTGTTGTGAGCATTCAAGACAGGCTAAGAAAGTGGCATAATGTGACCATTTTGGAGTTCCATACCCTCTCACTGAGGAGGCATGAGAGAGAGGCAACAGGCGAATGTGTTTTAGAGGGATCAAACGTTGTTTCTTCTGAAGCGTCACGAGAATTCGTCAGCTGTATCTTCTCTTAATACATCCATGATCTGTATGGACGGAGTGAGCAACTCCTACAGCTGCACGGGAAGCCGCGCAGCTGTCAGTCCTGGGGGCAGAAATAAGCTTTGAGACGGCCTTCACGGAGGAGGGACAGAACCACAAAGGCTCTATCAAATAAGGGCCATGAGATGCAGCCCACATGTGTGTTCATACTGCATATCAAAGTTTTAGTCAACTGTAAAAAAAAAAAAAAAAACAACTAAAATGTCGACATTAAATTATACACCGACTAGGTCTGCTGTATGACAAAGGTTGAAACCCCACTGTTTTGAACAAGTGCACTGTTTTTCTTTTCTTCTACAGTACACAATGTAGTGAAGGTGGTAAAGTATAGCAACTAAAATATAGTTTTTCACTTTGAAATTCATTTCAACCTTCAGGTGGATGAAAATGAAATGCGGGACTTCTTTGCAAGATATGGTCCAGTAAAGGAAGTAAAAATTATCACATACCGCGGAGGGATCTGCAAAGGGTGAGTTTTTCTGTTTGGGGACCCTCAGGTGTAGGTGCTAAATTTTTACAATACTGAGTCTTTTTTTTTTTTGTTGAGTTTGACTCTTTAGCAGTGGATAAGTAAAGCCTTGTTTTAGCTTTAGAAAATGTATAGCACCCCTTCAATGGTGCAATACAAGTTCAACAAGCCTGTGTGTTTATCATTAAATCTGTAATTATTTTGATCGGAAGTGCTGCATTAAATGTAGATGGTATTGTGCAGTATGTTACAGTAAATTAATTAATGCTTTATCTAAAAAGCCTGAACCTTTTGGCTGGCACAAAACTTCAGTGTACTTTATTGGTGTAGTTTAGGTTCATGTATTAATGTATAACGTATGTATGTAACACAGATGATGATATTCATTGTTACTTTTTTACTTGGTATCAGGTTTTATATTTATTTTTGTATATCTTTAGCGTACATCGCCATATTTCTCAGTAATTCTAATTAGAATAGAAACATAGTTTAGCAGCAAACGCTTTCCGGAGCACCAATAACATTTGAAACTTCAAATGTGTTTGGTATTCCTCGTTTGACACAAGCTCCGACACAACGTATTGAACCGGTGTGCTTCACAGAAGTTTGTGTATTGTATTGCACTTGTGACCTCCAGTGAGACATTCATGAAGCATGAATACAGAAATTGTTCTGATTCATTAATTTTCCTCATTAAAGAGTGTTGGCTGTATTTGTCAGTTAACTTGTGAGAGTGTGTGGCTGCAAACTGGGGGATTGTTCATTTACATTTCAGTTTAATGGATAGTCGGTAGCTAATTTCATAACTTGGTTTGATAACTTGTTTTTTTTTCTTCCATACTTTGAATTAGATATTGAGTAAATGTTTTTGGTTGTTCCTAGGTATGGGTTTGTGTACTTCAATGAAGAAGTCAACATTCAGTCAATCGTTGAGGTGAGTGGATGTCTCTCTGTGGAACTGTCGTTTGATTATTTTTTTCATCTGCAGCTGAGAGTAATATTTCCTCTTGTTAATATTTTACCACAGCAACAGATCAGTTTTAAGGGCCGGAAACTCAAGCTGGGCCCTGCCATTATGAAAGAAAGGAGCTCTCGTATGTATTCCGATACACTTCACAAGAACTTCATTGGCTGTTTGATTGGCAGTGAGGATACAAGGTCTGGCCTCTAAAACATACGTTTTATTCTATAATTTTTTTTTCTTCATCTAGGGTCCATGCCATCCCGTCTGTTTGGCCCGGCTCCCTGGATGAACCCCACTCAGTACTTTTACTGTGCCTGCTGCTCACCCATGGGAGGGGCTATGGCACCACCTTCACCCATCCTCAATGGAGGCAACCCTTACAATCAGGTAACACGCACATTGCCAAGCTATGCATCTCATTTCATTAGGCAGGCAGATTTAAGAATAATAAAAAAAGAAGTTGCCATACCAAATAAACTCACTGTGTGGGTTTAGTAATGCTGTTACAAAACACCTTTCTGTTCTTTCAATTAACCAGTAAAATAAAATTAACCTTATTTTCGCTGAGGGGAAATTGGCTTATTATCATAGCCAAGAATAGAGGTGCACGACACTTATCTACCAATTTACTTTTCAATTAACTAGAAAAGTCCAGTTAAGCAAATGAAGTTGGCATGATTAATGTCATTGCTAATAATATCCAAGTTGGTGAATTATTCAGACAATACCCACAAAACCATTAGCAGTTGTGGTGCAGTCTTTACAAGCCTTTCAGTCTGTTTCAAGATATTAAATATGTATTTTAACATCTGCTGAGCAGTTTGCTATATAAACGTACATATCTGCACTGTGGTTTAAAGTGTTTATCTTGGCTCTCTCTGCAGCCGTACTCTTACTCCAACTTTGGAGGGGTTATGATCCCACAGATGCCAATGAACTACGCACAGAACGCCTACGCCTACCAGGTACACACACACACACACACACACACACACACACACACACACACTTAGTTACACTAATTAATCAACAGCATCCCATGCAGGGTCTAATAGGCACTGCACATATGCTCCTGCATATGAGATGAAGGGTTTAGCCTGGTTTAGATCCACTTGCCCCAGCCTACCCCACACTCCACATCCCCATCTCCTTCAGAGACAAGCCTGGGTTTGTCTGTTGCCCTCTGTCTCACCGCTGACCCCTCTCCCCCTACACGCAGTACACTCCACCTCATTGGATGGCGGACCAGAGGACACGGCCTGTCAATCAGGTGACTCTACATTTAGTGAGAATCAATGTAGATGTCAGTATGAGTGGTAGTAGTTTCATAGCAACACAAATCACATTTGAAAACCTTGTGCGTTGAAAACATTGATGGGAGACTTTCAAAATCCACTTGATTAATACATATTTTGTTTGTGTGTGTTGCAACAAATTGCCCTCAAACTGCAATGTTCATGCAAGCCACTAGATGGTGGTGTCTGGTCATTGTTCACATCCTGAAGAATGGACTGTGCAGCATCTGAACTTGATTTTGTGTACTTGACAATTTTTTTGGGGAAGCTTGTTTTGTGGCAGCCGTTTTTGTCTTTAAAGCATTTCTGTGAGATTGTTCTTACAAAGCTGTTTGTTATGTTAACGTCTGTTTCCAGAACTTTGTGGACTGCGGAGTCCAGACTATGATGACTGTGCTGTAGTCCACAGCTACTGAGCCCCTTGCCAGGTAAAACGCTACTTCAAATTGCTGTCAAACAAGTGGTACAGTAGGTAGCAGGCTTGTCTGCAAGCTTGCACACCTTTTCTCTAGAAGGAAGAGGTTGATCAGTGTAAATACGTTATGGTGTAGTAGTGTTTGGTTGGAAGTAAAACCTGCAAACAGTTTGCCCTTCATTGTACACAGTTGCCTATCCCTGTTTAGCTACTTCTCAATCACTTCGCGGAACTTAACTGTGTGAACAACTGTGGGATTAGTGAGAAAGTCACTGAAAGAGAGAGTGCTTAAGCAAACTAGTGTAGCTTTAAATGTAAAGCGGGTAATTAGCCGCTGCAATGAAGAGATGGCAAAATTAACTGGGTTGAGCTACCGACACAAGATACTATCGGCAAACAGAACGCGTCTACTGGAAAGGAGGCAGTCCGTTTACCGCTGCACGTCAGCTAAACTGGACACAGGACAGCCAAGCCGGTGTAGCCAGTTTCATTGATTATAATGGAAGTATAGTGTTCAATCTAGCCTGCCCGTTAGACTGGTGATCTTGTGTAACTATGATTGGACGATATGAAAAAGAATGGATCGCACAAGCTTAATTCTTGACTCCTGATTGGGTGTATATTGGAAGGCGGGAACTTCTTAGCTCTTGATGTGTCTTTATTTATGTATTTATTTTTGTCTTCTGCTCCCTTGTTCTACAGTGAGTCAAAATGCAGACAGGATGATATCTTGATGTTCCAGAACGCCTGGAAGCAACCCAACGTCTCACACTGTTTCCTGAATGCCCTCCTTGCTCCCCCCCTCACTTTTTGAGACCCATTTTAACACCAGACTGCAGGAGCACTCCACTTTTTCTGTAATTTGATCACAATCACTTTGACCACGACAGGTAGGGACAACTGTTGTGTGGTCAAACCGCTTTTAACCCACATGGATCACAGGGACAGAAGAGCAGAGCACCCCTCACCGTTCCAGCTGATATATGGGCTCACACTCCTTATTGTTTGTATACCTTTTGTTGTTAATCCCAAAAAAAAATGGAAAAGACTTTTAAGCTCACCTTTTGTGCCTATTTATATTTTATGTTTAATTTATTTTTGGAATTATTTTAAATGTTTGGTTGGGTTTTTTTTTTTTTTTTGCCTCTGCAAGGGCTCTCTGTACATATAAAAGGTATGTTTATGTATATATTGTAACAATGTCTTGACAGCAATCTGGTTGTTTCAGCATTGGAGTAGAATGATACTTTAACTCCAGTTCAGGTCTAATGCCCCTCTGATTAAGAAATTGTATTAACTTACAGTGTAAGGAACACTTGGTCATTCCATTAATTTCAAGCACTCACATTTCTTTTCTGCTCCATTCTATTTAATTGGGTGTCGATTGAGGCAGTAAATGAACAGCAATTTTGTCACATTATAGCACCTCATCAGTATAACTGATTTCTTGTCTTGGTGAAACACCAATTTTTTTTTTTTTTTTGTATCCTGTGACTGGTTTTTCTCAAACTGTTTTACACAAGGACAATCACGGCATCATTTCTTTTCCCCATTACTTGCCAATCAACTTCTATTTGATAAAAGGAAAAGTGGAAAGCAGTTTTTAATCCACACTGAAAATGAAGGACATGATTTAAAGTAAAGTGCTCTGTTTCTTTAGGGAAAATAACATTCACTGTACATATTTCACTTTATACTGGTTGGTTTTTTTTTCCTCTGGGTTTTAATCTAGTCGCAGGTGATTTTGCACAAAGTATTTTACTGTCATTGTATGAGTGAACAATGATTCTTTTCAGTACTGTGCCTACGTCTTAGGCAGGTGTGAAAAAATGTCAGACTTAGAATTCTTTTAAAAATATGAATGTTTGAGTGAGTGAACAAAAGAAAAATATAAATTACATCAATATTTGGTGATACTACCCTTTGTCTTCAAACCAGCATCAATTTGTACAGGTACACTTGTAAAAGTCAGTCAACGTTGGGGATTGTAGATGCAGTGGTCAGCCAAGGATACTTAGTGCGGCAGATGAAAACACATCAAGCTTATTATTTCCCTTCAAAATCTGAAGATGTCCAGCAGTGACATCAGCTCAGAACTGGCAGAAACCAGTGGGACCCAGGTACACTCATCTACTGTCCTGAGAAGTCAGGCCAAAAGTGGTCTTCATGGTAGAGTTGCAACCAAAAAGCCATACCTTGACTGTTTTTGTGCCTAGTTGAGTTTCTTGGCCTTGTTTTTTTTGTCGGAGGTATGGCTTTTTGGCTGCAACTCTCAGACTTGTCCGGACAGTAGATGAGTGTACCTGGGTCCCACTGGTTTCTGCCAGTTCTGAGCTGATGTCACTGCTGGACATCTTCCGATTTTGAAGGGAAATAAGCTTGATGTGTTTTCATCTGCTGCACTGTTTCCTTGGCCGACCACTGCGTCTACGATCTTCAACGTTGCCCAACTTTTCACAAGTGTACCTGTAAGAATTGATGCTGGTTTGAAGACAAAAGGTAGTGACACCAAATATTGATGTGATTTAGATGTTTTTTGTTCACTCACTTTGCATTTTGTAAATTAATAAAAATAAATTTATATTTTTGAAAGCAATTTTAGTTTACAGCATTTTTCACACCTGCCTAAGACTTCAGCACAGTACTGTATATTTTCAGTAAGTGCATTTAATTTTTCTTTCGTTAACTATGTACACTAAAAGCAGCTTTGTATGGTTGGAGATGCACATTTGGTAATTGATGTGTAGATCGCACATTTTCATTTCACTTGACCCAGTTCTGCATTGTTGTATTGTATTGGGCATTGACCTCAGGGTGTCCGATGTGCAGACATCTGATTGTATTGATAGAGCCTGGACACCGCACTGTTATGTTTGGTTCATTTTTAGTGCTCATGTTTAGCACGGTTTGAAAAAAAAAAAAGTTAAAGCTCCTAGGTTTCTTTGCATCATTGTTCTACTGTGGTTGTGTATTTTCTAGGATTTTTATTTGAAATCTTGGTGATGTTAGAGCATGGAGCTTTCAGACTGCAACGTGCCCACCTCTGCCACTCCCAGCATCCATAAGCCTGTCAGTGGCTGCTGCTTTCCAGTCAGGGTTGGATTCCCTGTCTTCCCTGGCAACAAGACCATCATTTCTTGGTCACAGAGCGTTTTGTTTTTGTCACAGTCTAGTGATGTGACTGGGCTCCCCAGGGTGCCTTGTCCAGTCCGTGACCACCCATCAGCCCCACCCACCTAAACCCCAGTCAGACGTTTCTGAATTATGGATAAGTCTGGATCTTATGAAATATGAATTTTCCAAAGGAGACCTTTTGAAAAACGCAAACACCTTGATAACCTTGACGGGAAACCCACATCTACATGTGACTTAACACTGAACCAAAAACTTAACACTTTCACTATTGATGCTGTATATGATTGGTGTAAAAATCTCAGAAGCTTGTCTCTATGGTACTTTAGTATATTCCACCCTCACTTTCCTAAGTAATATGCCATCACATGGTAGTTTTATTAATTTAGGTCCCCAATAGGATTCATACTGTTTCCCAAATTGTTTCAGAGTATCCAACCTTGAGAGAAGCTAGTGAGAAACAACAGGGAGGAGAGATGTTTGTAAAGCGCTCGCTCTCCCTTCTCACACACACTGGTGACAGAGAGGGAGACTGAGTGTGTATGAGCCGCCCGTGAGATTCAGCAGCAGTCAGCTTTAGTTTCAAATGGAGGATTCCTGTTTGGTTTCCATTGGATCGCAGCATCTGACCTGATGTGTGCCTCATTCCAGCAGCTGTGACGGGGACAGACATATAACGACATTAAAGAGAAGAGGGACGCACATCGACGGACTCAAGTGTGAGGAAGCTTTCAGTCCAGCATACACTTCGCGCAGATTCGGAACAACGTGATTGGTGAGTGGAAATCTTGCCTGTTCATTTATTTCTGCTAGAAAAAGAATTTCCACATTTATTTAGTGTTGACACATTTATGATTATTGGCAATATGAGTAACCGGAACTATTTGTGTATCTCTTATTGACTCTTATCTTATTGTGGATTTTCTCACTGTGTAATATATTTAATAGCTTTGAAAAGAAAAGTTTTAGGAGTTAACATTAAAGCTAAAGGCGGAAATGCGCCCCTAAAATAAAGGGCAGGAGTCATAGAGAAGTCTTTGTAAACCTTTCACAATAAAACACTTGTGACAGAGAGAAATCCTCTTGGTTTAGACATCCAGCCAGTCGTTTGATTTGTGTGATGTTGTGTACCATTTGTTATCCGTGGCGGAACGAAAATGAATAAGCCCTCTGCTCACTGTCACAGGTTGAAGTGAACTCAAGATATGCGTGACGGAGTAAATGTGTCGAGCGCAGATGGAAGAGGGGGATGGAGTGTGTGTGTGTGTGTCTGTCTGTGTGTGTGTGTGTGTGTGAGTGAGAGAGAGAGAGAGAGAGAGAGAGAGAGAGAGAGAGAGCGGCGCGCGTCAGAACAAGAAAGATTCGGTGCGTAAGCGACCTGTCATGTATCATTCCCCGTTCACTAAACTACCGGCGTTAACGGGCAGCACCAGGTCCCCACGTGTTGTGAGAGTGTGTGTGTGTGTGTGTGTGTGTGTGTGTGTGTGTGTGTGTGTGTGTGTGTGGTTGAGGTTGAACGCACCAAAGAAGGAAAACCAGAAACATGTAATTTCAAGCTAGGCTGCACCTCCAAAATGCAAGGGGCATCAATTAGTTACATGGATATGTATGGCTGCTCACCATATAGCTTGGGAATCTATTTGGAAGCACTTGAGAAAGCAGTCATTAGTGGTAAGTGACATCCAGTTTATTATACGGGCCATGTTCTATAAGTCATCAGGTATTCTTACTCTTCAGACTAAAACGTTAAGAGTGTACCTCAGGATTTAGTCCATTGCAGTCCAAACAATCTTCCTTTGTTAATAAGATGTTTTTAAAGAGCAAAATAGGCTGTGCAAATAACTGCGTGACAGACCAATACATCAATGTCATAATTTGTTTTTTTATCCTCGCCATGCAGCCTCATTAAAACGCTGTTTGAGGTGACTACTTTTGTTGCTTGAGGAAATCACACCTCCCTCCAGGCAACTTGACATGCTCTCAGTCTGCTCTGTATGTATCCCTCATTCTTTCTGTTCTGTTGCCCCCCCTTCCCCCCATCTGAGATGATGTCGAGATCCAACCCAGTGGGAGGTAAGCCCACTCCCCAGGACTCAGTCTGTCACCTCTAATTTTGAAATTCATTTAAACGCATCCAATATAATACACAAATCATGTATTAATAATAATGCTACAGTTTTCATTGCCATGCCTACATGTTTTTTTTTTATTGTCAAATATCACACAGCTATAAAAAAGTGACTTAATTCAGAGTCAAACTGCTGAGAGGCTGAACATTCCTTGCATGCACTGCGCACTCACAAGCAGTAGGAATTATGGCTTCTGAACAGGCCCATAAAGTCCTATAATAAAGGAGACTGGAAGCTACTAATGTATTCGCTGATGAATTTGTTGATGCTTGCTATAAATCAGTCTAGGGCATCAGGTGAAAAAAATGAACACAACCAGTAACTACTGTATATTAGATTCAGCAAAACAAAACTAACCCTCCTCCTCCGGTGGCCTGCAGTATTGTAGTTGTAGTCACCAATGATGCCAGACATTCTGGGCCTTTTGATAACAGCTAATTCAAAACCCTAAAATAGCTAAATATCTAGAATCTCTGGCCGCTCCTCAACGTTTAAGACAAAATGTTCGTATTGAAATGAAATGCCATCTGTTTGGCAAGTACAATGGTTAAAGTCTGGCTATGAATAGGCTACTGCAACCATTTGGTTTAGTTTTTTTTGTTTGAGAACATCAGACAAGCAAGTGCTTATATACACCTAATTACTCTGACCTCCACAAATGCAACATTTTGCATTGGCTCCTGCTGTTTATGCTAATGCATGTTTGTTAAGAACATAACCAATAGGAGACAGCGCTTTGAGGATGTACATATGGAAGAACAGAGTGCCATTTTCTCTGCTAAGCCCATAATTATTGGGATGTTTCAAAGTGTGTTATCACGCTTATACCACGACCACGGAAAATACTGATTGGCTGGCAGGTGCAAATATTATATTGGTAGAACTAGACCGTTAAATCAAGCAGTATATTGGATTTTTAATGGCGTACTGTAGATATATCAGAGTACATAGCGGCTGATAAATAACAAGAAAATACGGTTCAGAAACACCAAAGATGTGTTTGAGGTAATTTAGAGATAATTTTTGCTTATTTATTTCTCATCATTACAGCTGTTGCTACCTGTAGATAGTCAGCACAGTAGCAGAGTATAATCAGTGTGTTTAAATATATATTTTATAATATTTACTGTAGTTTTAAAAAGAATGGCTAAGACAATATTAAGTGTCCAGCATGAATAAATGTGAATTTTACCTATTGGAGAGCCCCCCTGATAGGTCCTTCTATATTTACTGTTCATTTTCCCAAGCCTTTGCCCGTCTGTAGCTCTCCCTCTGCAGCGGATGAATGCATACTATTGGAAAGCAGGACCCCCCCCCGAGTGTCATGGGAGATAGCAGAGCAGTGGCATAGCGCAGACGGATTATGCTCTCGCGTAAATCTGCTGTCATTTCAAAACTCTCAGTTACAAGAGATTCTCTAATGAGAAGCTCTCTGCTATTCCATGTCTATCTTCGTCTTTACTCCATTCAATCATTTTCACTTCTTTTATCTGTCTCTCTCTCTCTCTCCGTCTCTCCCCGTTAACATGGATGATTTCTGCTGCCAAGGCCTTTTTTCTGTCTGTTTTTGTTTGAGAGCAAGTGAGAGATTCTGTTTGAAGTCAACATGTAGAGAAAAAGGCTTCATATGTTGCAAAAGGGGCCTTGAGTCTTAAAGGCACTGGAGTGTCTCCGCTACTACAACCACCTTGGTTTTTCAGTCTATGTTTTGTCCAATTACAGCAGACAGGGTTCAACTGTTAAAGCGAGGCCTTTTTGTTTTGAAACAGAACTGTCAGAGTAAAAAAAGGATGATGATGTGTTGGATCAAACAGTAATGCTAGTCAAGAACCAGAACAAATCAGATTTTATTTGAGAGCAATAAAGCTAACTGCCACTAGCAAAATAGTGAGCGAGTTATTCCAAATTGTGATATTTTTTACACTGCATAATGCATAATGACACATTTAAAAATGTAGATAATTTGCATTGGGGTGAGTAGATTTGTATTAAAACACTTGAGCTTAGGCAAAGGATGAAAAAAGTTAATCTAAGGAGGAAATTGCTGATGCAAATGACTCTTCTCGGGGAAGACAGACATGTCTGTTGAGATTCAGAGATTAAGACGGCTAAACATCCCCACATTAACCTGCCCTGTGTCTTTGTTGCAGACAGAGCGTATTAAAGCACGGCCCTGGAGGGAAAACGTTTGGGAGTGGATACATGCTCCAACTTAGTCATAACCCAGGGCCTACTTGACTGACTGACTGACTGTCTGTCTGTCTGTCTGGAGACATTGTAATAGTTTTATGGGACTTAAGAAGCTCAGCAGGAGAGCACTTTGTCTGCAAAATCTAATTCAGCCATCAGACAGAAGGACTGGACAGACAGAGAGGGTTGGAGGGCTGGGAGAGATTGTGGAAGGACATAATGTACCACTATAATGTAATAACAGGAAGGATCGAGGAAGGTAAAAAGGCATGGTGCGACGGTAGTGAATTGAAGGAAAGAGTTTGGGGAAAGGATTGAAGGAGCAAGACAAGGGAAGTTGAGACAATAAGAGTGGACAGATGGAGTGAAAGTAAAAGTCAGGATCAAGTGATAATGAAATAGGGAAGGAGAGACAAAGAGAATGGCAAAAATGACGGTACTGTCAGGCTAATCAAGGCCATTGTACCTGTAGAAAGAAGGGAGTTGTGCAAATCAAGGATGGCGGACAGAAGAAGAGCAGAGGCCGAAGAGAAAGAGGTGATTAAGCCATGGGTCAAACAAGAGCAGAGAGTTGAGCGATGACACATTGAAGAGCTAATGGTGTGAGAGTTTAAGTGGGGAGCAGACAGGTCAAGAGGAGAGAGAGAGCGAGAGAGAAGATGATTAAAGATATACTGTTGCCTGTCTCTTTCTCCTCCTCCAGAAGCTTCACCCCCTCTGTCTCTTCTCGTTGGTCTTCATTATGAAAGCACGCTGTATTGAAAGAATAATGATTCTTAATTGCCAGAAACTTTGCAGATGAGGTATGAAAAACTATTCGTAGATGCCTCCTTTTTCAACTTTGTAACCTTTTCGAAATGAACGTGTCAAGCAATCACACACACACACCAGGCTTAATGTTGTCTGTTAGGATCATTAGCCGAGTTAATGTCTGTACTAGGCCCAATGGGAGTTACTGTGTCATTCTCCATGCTCCCTAAACAGATACAGGCATGCAGATATAGACCTGCCTTTGGGAAAGACATATGCACAAAGACACACACGCTAGCATACACAGACATGCAGATGCGCACCTCACAGTGTGGCTCTTACAAGCTGTGGCAGTCGGGGATATTAAGCGTAACTGTGGTGATGGTTTGAGGGTACCAACGCTGTCACATTTGATTAGCTTGACGATATTTGAACCGCTCTTGTCCTGTTACCCCTCTATCTTGTCCTCTCTTTTCACACCCTTCACCCATTTTTCATTCCTCCTACTTCCAATTCCTAAATCACTTGTCCCAAAAGCCACCTCACTTCTTCTTGTTGCTCTTTTTATGCAACTCAAATCTTTGGATCTAAATTGCCTTTTGAAATTCAGGAGACTAGGAATTTAAAAGGAATTTTCAAGCTCTCTTCAAATTGTTTCCAACCACCTATCCATAGTATCCTTAGACCAGTATCTACTGGTCCTTACACAATCTGAATAACATAAATGTCTTTCTTTCCTTTTCTACAAGGCCTTGGATCAACATAAATTGCTAAGCAGTAAAAAATTCTCCTCCTCTCCTCTCCTCTCCTCTCCTCTCCTCTCCTCTCCTCTCCTCTCCTCTCCTCTCCTCTCCTCTCCTCTCCTCTCCTCTCCTCTCCTCTCCTCTCCTCTCCTCTCCCATGTCACTTTGCTTGACAGGGCAGGAAATCAGTCTCATTTCTGCTTTAATTCATTCTGATCAAACATGTCGCTCCCAATCAGCCCTATTTGATTAGGAGATGCCCATATCACAGCCCACCAAGCAGGTAATGGCTGACACTTTCATATTTCAGTTTTACTGCAGTGTGTATGTGTGTATGTGTGTGTGTGTGAGAGTGTGTGTGTGAGAAAGAGAGAGAGAGAGAGAGAGCGAGAGTTAGATACACACATTATTCCTCGCAGCTTGAGCTCGCACGTGAGCAATAGCATTCAGACTTGTCTGTGACTATTACACAAACACATACATACGCACACGCACGCACGCACGCACACACAATCTCTCTCTCTATTGGAAGTGCTAATGTGTTCTGTATATTTAGAAACTCTATCAATTCCATGTCTCCCACTCAAGTCTTTGTTAGCACCTTCCTCTGTTTTCTTCTTTTCATTTTTTGTTTTAACACTTTCTAATGCCCTCTCCTCTCGTCTCCTCTCCTCCTCTATCACAGAGATATGGGTTGTAGGCTTCCAAAACTGAGGAAGGCAGAAGAGAGGCGAAGCCCGGGCAATATCTACTCCACCCTCCGACGGCCTCAGGTTGAGACTAAAGTGGGCGTGGCATACACCTACCACTTCCTGGATTTCCTGTTGGGAAAAGAAGGTATGGATAAGTTCTCATGTACTAATCCCCATATACTGTATGTGCAAAGATTTGCCTTTGTCCTTTTTGGGCTAGGCTCGTGAAACCCAGTGAGGCATGTACTTGTCTTCTCCCACACTTGCATGCTTGAAATAGCCATGTGTTAGTTTCTTCATAACCCACTTCTCTATCAAAGATGATGGACCCAAAATAATAACAAGGAACTAGCAAGTTCGAACTAGTGTCCGTTCATCTCTAAGATGATGGATGATAAAATGATTGATGTTAAGATTCTTGTTAAGGTAAAACCAAAGCTGCCCTCACAAATGTCAACAATTAAATAAATAAGGTAGCATCTATGGCATATATGCTATTTTATGCAAAAAAATCATCCCACAAGGCAATGCTTCTTTGCTCCTAAGATGACAAAGTGATGATGATTCAGAAGTTTCTGAAATCACTCACAGTAGAGTACCTTACTGAGTGTTTATCATGTACTGAAGGGAACAGTGAATTAATAAATAATAGAGGAGGCGATTTCAGCAACAGCTCAAATGAAAAGAACAAATCTTGGCCATCGCATGCAGCAGACAATCCGATCTGATTCAAATTTGTTCCAGTTCCACTCCAGCGGGGGCTCCAAGGAATGTGTCTCCACATTTGGTCATAAGTCAAAGGAATTATTTTTCACTGAGCACCTTGTTCCTTTTTTAAGTATAGTTGTCTACTTCAGTCGTCTGTTGAACCCTGTGCCTGCCTAAACTCTTATGAGTGTTCCACTCATAAAATAGCCACAGTTGCTGTTCCAACTTTAACTAGTTAAAATGAAATGTTTAGGTCAGCAACTTTGTGGAACTGTTTGTGTGTGTGTGTTTTTTTCTCCTACTGTAAGTATCTTGAGGGGGAAAGTAGCTTATAAGCTGAAGTTGTGTCTTTGTGCGACTCCTGTTGCATGGAGTTCAAAGAGTTCTGTAATTCTCAGATTCAGCTATATTGCACACGCTGTAGCCATGCCCTCCAACTTGTCTCTGCCTCGGCCTCGCACAATAACAATACACTGAAGCTTATGTGTGTTTGAATCACGTGTGTGTTTTTGTGAGTATAGAAAATAGTGTGTCAGATAACGTGTGTGTGTGTGTGTGTGTGTGTGTGTGTGTTTGTGTGTGTGTGTGTGTTTGTGTGCGCGCGCCTGCGGCGTCTTGAGAATGTTTGATGAGAATCCTCTAGAGGCATTTGGTTTCTAAAAATACTAATTCTGCCATTGTGTTGGTGTGGACTGTGAAGAGATAGGAGGGATGGAGCGAGGGAAAAGAGAGGGGAGGAGGAGAAACAGATAGTGTTAAAGCTGATATATACATATATATAAAAAGAATCATTTTTTTCCAATTTTTTTCCCATATGGCTTAATGTTTCTGCAAGCCTGCCCTATGCACTCCATTACCTGACAAGCTACAGCAGGTGCAAGTAGATCACTGAAGTTCTTTTTTTAGAGGACTTTCCAATGCAACACTGTAACAGACAGCAGGCAGAACGCCACAGCCAAGTGGCAATGGTCTGTTTGCCAGTCGGCTTCATTTTCAGCCAGCCCTATTATGTTTGGCAAATTGGTTAGAGTGTAGTGTTGGCTGAGAGAGATCTGGCAACTCGAAATGGTGGTGGTGACCAAAACAGACAATAGATATGAGGATTGCTTATCTTTCACTTTGCTAATGGCAGGAGCAGATAAATTGTATAATCGCATGGGCACCAGTGACACACACACATAGATACAGAAATACAGATGCTCGCACGCACGCACGCACGCACGCACGCACGCACGCACGCACGCACGCACGCACGCACGCACGCACGCACACTGTTCATACAAGCAGCAATGGCGGCTCATTCCACACAAAACACTTTTTAGCACTTAGTCAACAGAGTTAGTGTTATCTTTTAACCGACAGGCAGGTCATTTATATGGTAAACTCATTGGCGCCACTTGAGCTGCTTGAGATGGGTATACTTTATTTTAGGATATACATAGCTATTTTGAATTGATTGTGTTTGTGAGTGGGCGTATGCTTTCCTCTATCTGTATCTGTCTCTTTTTCTCTCCATTTGTGATAGAGAGACAAAAGAAAAGAATGATTCCTTAAGGATTATCTGATTGTTTGTGGAGATTGAGAGACCTCATTCCAGCAAAGGGATTTATTTGTATTTGTCCATGTGTGTGTGTGTGTGTAGGAGGCAGATAGAGGAATCTATATGTCAGCCCATGACATTGAGGAAACCCACGGTCAAATCCATGCTTTAATTCAATTTGGCTTCCATTAATGATATTATTTCCCTGCCAGCGTGACTCCTACATAGTAATGAAAAACAAATATCTTTGCCGGCGCCCCTCTGAGATTTGTGAGACTAAGGTGGCTGTTTATTGAACTAAGTTGTGTTCTCAGTAAGGGGAGCTCTAATGTTGAGAATGAAGAGGAGTGCATTGTGGTTTGTAACTTGACCTTTGACTGGTGAATGAAGAAACCCACCAGAAACTGTGTTGCTGATAATATGGTGCCAGCTTTTGTTTTACGAGCTTTGCTTTAACTGCAGGAGTGCTTTAGTTGAAACATATTTTTGTGTGACTAAGCCCAACTTGCTCACATTGGGTCAGAGCAACCCTGTGGTGGAATCCAGGGAGGATATATGTTTAATGTTTCAAGCATTTAGTCTGCGCTTCAGAAATAGACCATTCGTTTGCTCCAAACCAATGTCTTATTCTAAAGAACTGTCTTATTACTCGCTAATTAGGATTCAACTGTGCCTTGACAGCCACCTTTACAATAGGTGTGCCATGATCTTCATTATTCCCATTTTAACACTGATTGTTACCTTGACATGTCAGCATGAATGACGAGTATAAAACGTAACAGCCGGGTGTGACATTTTAACCCTCTTTTGTGTCAAAGCTGTGCTCAGATAATGAGCAAAGGATACGGGAGAAAGCAGATAGAATGAACAGAAAAAAGGTAGAGTGAAGAAAAAAAGCAAAGTAAAAGGGAGGTAGAATAAAGTCAAGGAGTTGCAACAGAGAACAGACGGTGAAAACACGAATGGCATGTAAAAAAAAAAAAAGAGATATGAGCGAGCGTTATTAGTCAGGGAGCAAGGAGGAAAGCAGAGTGCCTTGAGAGCGAGGAGGTGTGAGAATGAGCGTGCGGGAGTCAGGGATCTTGGGGATGTGTGAGGAAGTAAGTTAGGTGTGATGCTGCATGACTAACGCTGGTCTCTGGAGCAGACAGTGAGGAGCTGAACTCTGCTGATGACTTTCTGCCGCCCTGCAGAGACGGAGACCCACTAGGCTCATTAAAACTTACAACATGTGCCTAATGCTCAGCAGTGTGTGGGGGCATGTTTGAGCTGCTTTTCTGCTTCTGTATACCTGTCTGGGCAAAATTATTTTGACTGTCAGTGCCTGTGTGTGATCTACACCTGAATGCTGTGATAGATATTTCCTCTGTTGACTGATATACTTTCCCTCTGCCTTATGTGGTACAGCTTTGCTATCATAATCTGAGTGTGATGTTTTTGGCTCAGAGAGCAGGCAAAGCACAAATCCATCAGTTTGCGAGATCTTTGCTGCCTGACACACTGTTTCCAGGCAAACTCATTTTTTTCTCAAAGGTTGAAACTAACTTTTTTTTCTAGATAATTCCTTAAAGCGCTTTCAGTCTTATTGGCTTGAGAGATATTCACGGCATCACACGTATGTTGGTACTGTATGCGCCTTAAAAGCCACACTGTGTTCTCACCACTTTTTTTCTCTTGCTTGTACTGTACTTGTCAGCCATTTTTGTCAAACATTTCATTTGAAGTGGGGCCTTCTGGGGAGATCAGACCTCATTTAGACAAAGCTCAGATGCTGACCAACGATTCTCATAGCCCGTGGCTGCATTCCCAAAAACAGTGGGGAAAACCTGGCTCCAGGAAGCTGATTATTTTATAGTCACTGTTTTGGCACATATCCTCGCCCTCCAAAAACCTCTGCAAGTCATTAGAAGGCTATTTAAATAAACGTGAACCTCCAGCAAGCAGAGGGATAAGCCTTGAGAGTGGCTGTGAGTCTAGTAATCCCCATGCATCACCTAGCAGGCTTAGTGCAAACTCTTTCTTTCTCGTTCACACACACAGGCAAAGAAAGATGGCCCATACACACTTTCTGAGATACTGTGGCGCATACACCACAGAATATATGCTTTATAGTCACACACAGAAATTCATGAATTTTATAGAAGGAATTAATACGTGTTTTCAAACGGCTACAGGAAGGAGGATGACTCTCACACTGCTCATGCAGCTTGTGAAAACCAGGGTCAAAAAGTGAGGCGTTGCTCACAACACTAGCCAGCTGTTATGTGGTCAAAGCTTCTGGGTGAAGACGGAAATAGCAGAGCGGGGATCAACAGCTGAACAGCCACTCGGCGGCGTCTTGTGTCTGTTAAACAATGCACCTTTGGACATCTCTACTGGCTTTTAAACTTGCATGTATGAATGCAAATGTTCCCACTTTATTATATACTGTATAACCACACACACACACACACGCACACACACACACGCTTCCACTTCTTCTTCCCTTCTCTGATTCTCAAAGTCCCAAAAACATACACATTTCCAACCTCTGTTAAACATACGTACATGCACACTCTTCAGCACTACACCTCCCTGCCCTCACTTGCTGGCACTATAAAACTCCACCCGGCTTTTCTGCCCTGAGCCGTTCCCATGTTCCCATTCTGGAGCGGAATTGCAGCCTCCCTTGAAATCCCACTGTGGCAGACAGTATAAATGAAGTCGCTTCCCGGCCTAAAGCGCTACATAATACCCTAATAACTTCTGTATGCCTTGCTGAATTAGCTGCAATGCCTTTCTTATGTCTCGTCGGTGGGTGAGTGCCGGCCGTGCACAACTAATGACAGCTAATGACTATTTACGGTGACAGGATCGTTGTTATCCCCCTGCCACCCCGCCCCAATCTCCAGCTGTTATTATTATTATCAGCTCTGAACTGCTTTTGATAAGTCCCCACAGACACCCATTTAAGTGTTTGCTTGATGAAAGGCTCTCGTGGTTCAAAGCAGCTATGCCAAAATAATGTGATGGTTGGATTTTCTCTATGAGTTTTTCTCCCATTGTTTAACTAAGATGGGAGTCAAGAGCATGCTGGCCAGCCCCTCATATGTGTGCTGTGTGTGTGTGTGTGTGTGTGTGTGTGTGTGTGTGTGTGTGTGTGTGTGTGTGTCCACGCCAGATGATGGAGAACAAATTGAAAATGAGATGGCTTGCACATCTTTTTCTCCCTCTGTGTGTGCATGTGTATGTGTTTTTGTGTGGGTCTAGTTAATTTATGCAGGTTATTTTCTCTTCTCCAGACCCATGCAAATGAGATTGAATGGGAAAGGATGACAAGCATTCAGGCACAAACAGACAGCCTCATCTCTCTCTCCAACACTGCTATGCTTACTGCATCTCTCTTTCTGTGTCTCCCCTTTCCTCACTCGTCTCATCTCTTTTTCCATGCCTCTCTCTCTCTCTCTCTCTCTCTCTCTCTCTCTCTCTCTCTCTCTCTCACACACACACACACACACACACACACCTGGCTTCACTCAGCAATACAGAAACAAACACACATACACACACACACACACACACACAGACACACACCTGGCTTCACTCAGCAATACAGAAACACGCAGCAATACATGCATGTGTTCTCTTAAAAGCCTATGAACAGAGAGTGAGCATTACTACAAAACAGTGACCCTGAGAGCGTGGCTCTTGCAAACATTACGCTCTCCCTGGTGGATTTCCCGTGACAGTTTGCTCCCATACGATAAGGTCTGCTAACCATTTTCCACTGAAGTAAAGGTTTTTTCTTTGCATTGTGTTTGGTAATAAAGGAACCGGCTCTGTGTTAGTGATTACTGCTCATACCACACGGTCAAACAAGCAATGTGATAGCATTGTCTTTTAATCTTTTGATGTACGCATGTATGTATGTAACTGCCCGTTAGTGTTGGCCAACATGTGTTTGTGATATGGAGTGTTTTAAAAAACAAAAAACATTCATATACGTACATATGTCTTTTCACATTTTATGTGTGTGTGTGTGTTTTACAAAAGCCAGACTGGTGATGGTGACAGTGAGGACAGAGGCTAATAGCTCTGGTGTAATTAGTTTCAGATTTAGCGTGAAGATGCCATGTGTTGTTGTTCAGGGGGAATTATCATAATGAAACATGCTCTGTCTTTGTTTCTTCACACCCTTTTTTCTTCCCTCTTCCTCTTTGTTCCAGGTTTTATCCACTTTCAAATGCCTCTTTTGCAACCTGTAATGTCCATATCTGACATTTTTCACACCCATGTTTTTTTTCTCCCTCCCCTCTCACCTGTTCTCCCTCCCCAGAGGTGCCGGTGTCATCGGTGCTTTGTCTCTCCTCGGTCAGAGAGCTACCGGTTCAGGTTAGGGAACTCTACGCGCAGGGTTTTGTCCTGGTCGCTGTCCACCCATTTGTCCATTCTTGCGGCCCTCGTCATGCACACATCCAGCGCCAGCTGCACCGGGCCGTTCTGGTTCGAGAGACGCCAAGGTACACAAATTAAACACACGCTTCTCTGCAGCATGAGCGCCACCTTTATAGGATAGATCAGTAAGGATTTTTTATGGCAGAGTGATAAATGAGAGAATTCATTTGCAGCCAGATTGAGACAATAGTTAGGTAGCATCTTTTTGCAGCTTCATTTTTTTGACATGTAAGCCAATTGAGACCCATTACCACAAGCTAAGTTCTGCACTTCACCTCCTTCTCTTGATGTGAAATTAATTGCATGAGTCAGGCACAAAAAAATGACTAACTTTAGCTCACTGTCCCTATTCTTTCACTTTTGACTAAAGGCTACATGACACTATACTGTACTTTGTGACTTCTCTACAAACTGTGTATCTCTTCTGTAACCCAGTTATTCTTTAGTACAAAATTCACAGTCACATTTGAGCAGAGCATTATTTTCATACCTCCCTGCTATCAGCTCTGGTACAGCATGCAAGCTGAGCTTTATTCTTTCACAGCATCTTATAATGGAAGTTACTGACGGATTGGCTCCAAACAGAAACCATGTAGAGGCCTTCTACTGTAAGTCCTGTTGGTGATTCATTCATAGCTCCATTCTTAATAATGTCCATTTTGGCCCCTGGTTTGTCTCAAGACGTGTACCAGTTTTTCAATAAAGAGCAAGTCTGCAATAATTAATAGTCATTGGTTCCTCATTTTTTACCTATTGCTCATTCTGCATTTAGCTATGCTAAGCTCTGTGGATGGCAATGGTAATATCTCAACAACTGTTGGATGAATTTCCACATTCATGTTTCCCAGTGGAGGTTTCCTAGCAGGCCAAATATTTCACTTATCCGGTGAAAAACAGTATATCCACAAATTTATCTTTCCTATCTAATCTCAACATTTACCAGATGCATTGGCACAGCATTTGGTACGGACATTAGTTTCCCCCTTCGGTTGAATTGTAATGACTTTGGGGATCTTTTATCTTTAGTGCCATCATTTGGTTTAAAATTTCAATTTGTCCAATTATTTGGTTTTATGACCAAATACTAATGACTAATTATGTTTCCATCAGCCTCAACTGTACTTTGTGTTTATTGCGGACAAGCAAATGTTAGCATACTAACATGCTAAACTAACGTAATGAACATGATAAACATAGCTGCTAAACATCAGCATGTTATTGTGAGCATGTTTGCCTGCTGATGGGCTATTAGTCTATATACTCAGTGTTCCACTTCCGGGATTGTTCAGGTGCCGCCGGAAATTCTTTTATTTTGGCCAAATGTCTGTTACCTTCCGCTTTCTTTGTGTTGGCATTTTAAAGTCTGGTTGATCTGGTTGACTATGGTTAACTGCTCCTCAGATCTCTGCAGGGTAAATCCAGACAGCTAGCTAGACTATCTGTCCAATCTGAGTTTTCTCCTTTGGACGTACACGTTCCACCAAAATAGGTTATTTTCCTGAGGCTATTTTGCAGAGGTGCCATTGCTCCTTGTGGCGCTTAGCACAGTCCAAGACAATTTTCATTGGTTTAAAGACATGCCAATAAATTAGAGCACGTTTTTCTCCCACCCCGGAATGCCGTGTGGACTCGCCAGACCCTCCTCCGCAGCGTTGTGGAGGTAGATCTGGCAATGCAAGACTAATGAGCTGTAGACTCTTAGTCTTATTTATTTGCTATCAAGAGTATTTTAACCAAATATGTATTGCTTGCTGATAAAAGAATCTTATATTCTTGTATTTATTGCAGCAATTTTACATACCATTTCCCAGTTATTTTCTGACATTTCCAAACATATGTGAGTGATATACAATACACCAAATGATCCACATTCTCCAACATATCTGACATCAACTAAGATGAAAATGTCTAAATGACTAAAAATGTCTATTGTATAGAGAGTTTTGGTCTGTGTACTTTTTATAATGTGAATGTAAGGAATAGCGTTTTGTATAGACACTCACTCACACACACAACACGCACACTCTAGTGCACAGGCAGGTGTCGGGCTGTTCCTTTGATGCCCCTCCTGCCAAGTGGTCCTGCTGCTTCCTGGCACCTGTCACCGTGGAGACGGCTGATTGCATCATCAGCGCTCGCCAGAGGGGAACGGCACGCTGAAAGAGAGAAACCATCTTCTCCATTCTTTCATCTGCTTTCTTCAGTGATGGCTGTCCCCTCTTTTCTTTTGTCCTCCTTACCCCCTCCATCCCCTTTAACTCCACCTTTTATCTCCCCATCAACACTATCCCCTTTCATCAAAAAACCCTAAAAATGAAAGCAAGAAAATCTGACAGAGCTACTGTTTCAAATCTAGCTGAGAATGTCACTCACGCCTCAGAGCACAAGATATTACCACGGCCTTTCCACTGACCTCAATCCAAATCTGAAGAGGCGGATCTGAGTACTCCTTTTATGATTGTGTCTTGCAGTGGGAGCAGAAGGAAATTCAGTCCCTCTCTCTGTCTAATAAGTCTTTTGTGATTGTGGTGAATGTGTGTACCCCTTAAATGGAAAATTTAGAATTGTACCAGAATTGACATTATTTTTCTGCTGTGATAATTCTGGGTCAATGAGTGCTCATGAACATGAGCGTGTATGCCAGACAGATGTCATTTAGACTGTAATGTTACTGGGTGATGGAACTGCTGTGGTGATAATGGACAAGAAACGAACCGAAAGGAAATGTAATGTTATAGTAGCAGTATGAGAACATTTGACATTTCCTGGTTCATAGGAGCAGAATTGGACTGAACTAAATGACATATGATTGATGCTTTTATACTGACTATTTGTTGAAATTATTTTATTCCTCACGCTATAGTTCAGAGAAAAGCCAACTGAGGTGGGCAAGACATCGTCTGGAGACAGATGTGTGTGTGGCAGGTCACCAGGCTGCTGACCCGGAAGTAATCCAGAGCTACGTCAAGAGGGTGAGTTCAGCATTTTTGCAATGGGCCTTTGTGCCAGCACACATTTTAACTAGTTATAGAAGGGAAAACACAGGTGTTACTAATAACACCAACAATGGCTCTGTGCTTCAAGCACAGCCATTCACTCTTTTATTTTACTTTTACTCCTTACATTTTAACACAAATATCGGTACTTTAAATGTGCAAGAACTATAGACCAATACAACAGCCTTAAATGAACTGACAACATAAGTTATAGGACTTACAGTTCTCAAAGACACACACACACACACACACAATCTCAAATGATTATCATCCAGACAGCTAGTCTCCTTTTCTTCTTCTCCCACTTTTTTCTCTCTGTGTGGCACGCGCGCCCGCTCGCGGTGTGAGTGTCTTGTACAAAACCAAAGTAACGGGCCATTTTTTTTAAATGTAAGGAGTAGAGAGTACCAATATGCGTGTTAAAATGGAAGGAGTAAAAGTAAAAAATCACCACAAAAAAAATAGTATAGAAAAATGTAGAAAAATCTACTTGAGTACAGTAACAAAGTAGGCCTATTTGTAGCCTACTTCATTACTTCCCATATCTCTGGAGACAGTAAGCATCAAGAATGACTCTTCGTCAAGGTGCTGCGAAACTCTAACAGTATGGGGAACTTCTTAATTAATGTCAGTTTAGTCATTCATAGTTTATCCTTTTATTTTCTTTCCAGAAGCCATATTTGAGCACACATTCCTTTAAAATGTTAAGGAAAGATTAAAAAAGAGAAACTGGATCTGTGAATTCTCGCTAAATTCATACAATATCTTGCTTCTCAGTTAGAATCATATTAATCTGGAGTCCCAGTCTCTGTCACAATAATTATATATGTGATGTTTTAGGTCTATTGGCAGACATCCATTTAAAGTGTAGCCAATGGCATGTAAAGAGAAATAATGGTTGTCATTTGCAAGGCTACTTTTACTTTTATACTGTAAGTACATTTCCAAGCCTATATTTAGTTACTTTTACCTGAGTAAAGAAGTCAAATCAGTAATTCTGCTTTTACCAGAGTATTTTTTAACACAAGTATCTGTACTTCTACTTGAGTACGTGAAGTAAGAACTTTTGCCATCTCTGCTCAATGTGACTGTAACCTTAGCTGCTACTACTAGCATCCCTCACCTGAGTTTTCTACCAAACTGTCGGTGCATTGTGACATGAATGTGTGGAATTAAAAACGTAATTTTCTTTTTTTTTTTAAATGTGAGTCTGAAAACATTACAGGGCTCAAAGGGCTACAGGCAACTGCTTATAATTGTCTGTGCCATATGTAAACCTTGCCTCTAAATAAAATAAATGGAGGAAAATGAATCAGCAAAACATACTGGGAGACTGCTCACTATCCTGTATCCAGGAAACTGAAGGAGGAGCTATTTAATGAACGGAAGGTCCTAAAAGTTATGGTAAACTTTAATGAGACTTAACCCTAAGATACCCTGCCAACCATAGCGTCATCACTGGTATTTATCAGCTGTAAAACTCACTTTTAGTCTCTCTGCTCATGAATTCTCCAACAGTCCTGCAATGGGAAATGAAAATGTGCTCTATTGAATAGATTTGCATCTGAACACCCAAAGAGCACAAAGGGAAACCTGATTGGATGGAAATGCACATCACTGTGTATAATGTGATAGGCTCCAGCAGCGTGACATGAATAACCAATCAGATCACAAGCTGCCAGAGAGAGTTCGAGATAAGAACCCAGGAGCGGTACCAGGCAGACAGAGTGACAGGCTGTTTTTTTGTGTGTGTGTGTGTGTATGTATTCAGTTTTGAAATTCTGTACTTCTATTTTCTCAGCACTCTCTATCCCACCCACTCTCAATCTGTCTCCGGACATACTTATCAGATAAAACGGTGTGACTTTTTGTAATGTGAGTGTGTCGGATGTTAATAGAGGGACTGTGTGTTATAAGTGATGTGTGTGGAAGAGTGAAGTGTCAAAAGTAGTGGGTAATGGGGAAAGATGTGTCTCATTATTGTTTGGTGGTAGTTTGCAATCTGATTTCTCTCCTTTTGAGCCTGTCTAAAACTGTCAGCCCAAATATCAACTGACAATTAACCACCAGAGAACCATGGGAGGGAGCGCGACACGCACGCACGCATGCACGCACGCACGCGCGTTGAGATAATGAGGTCCTTTTGTCATTTGAATATTTGATCTTTGCAGATGATTAGGTAGGTTGTTATTTTGCAGAATGTCTACCCTGCATACGTCAGCCTTTGTTTGTGTGTAAATTAGGCTCTCTTTTGTTTGACTATAGTAGAAGAGACTCTGCGCAAATGTATTTGTGGTGCTGTGAATGACATCCTTTTATATTTATGCTTCACAATGAATTCTAATAGAGTTTACCATGTGGATATGCTACACCTACAGATCCAGGATGTAGCAGAGCAAGGGGTGATGTTTGTGGGCTTTCTCCAGCAGCCGGGCGGAGGACCCTGCTACCTGGGCAACTTGGATGCTGAAGAGCTGTCTTCCTTACATTCAAGCCCTTCACCCATACATCGACACCCCTTCAGCGCCAACACCAGTCCAACAGATCCTCCAGAGCCACATCATAATAACACAGAGCCTGACCACCACCGCTTTGAACCTCAAGAGTTAGACCATGGAGGTGTAGAACATAACACAGGGGACCACAAGCCAAGAGAACCGGACTTCAGTCCTTTGAAACCCAATCACAGTTTAGAGCTCAACCCAGACGAGTCCAATGAGCATATCCAGACCTCACAGATTAGCCTCAAAGAGTCATTAGAATCAAGGAAACAAACTCAAGATCATGGCAAACCCAGTGTAGACACAGTTCAGCGGTGTCCAAATCAAAACCCAGCAGAAGCACAAGGGAACCAGTGGTGTCCCAGCTCGCCAGAAACGGAAGATGTGATGAGACAGCAGAAGGGCCATCTACCAGATCTCAAAGAATCCACAGAGAAACATTGTAACCTTTCCAACCAGAGAGAAATACAAAGTTCAAGCTCAGAGAGCTGGCCCAGCTCTCCTGAACTGGATCAAACCCATGACAGGAAGTCCAGCTCTATCTGCACCGATGGGCAAAGCAGAGTGACACACAACAACAACCATATCCGGCTCAAGAGTCCCGAGAAAGATGAGAATGCAACTTCACCACGAGCGCAGGGCAGTAAGTGATCAGTTTGTACTGGGGTCATTGGACAAATCATCATTATGCAAAGGTCTATATGGTGTCCAATTGTCCCTTTTTATCTTTGTGTGCTTGTAGGGATGCAGCTCTTTGCCTTGTACAACCACACAGGGGAGCTGAACACTTCTCTGAGGTTCTACTCACTCAGGGTGCCACTGCAAGTACAAAGGGAAGCAGGGCTAATCACAGAAGTTGACACACACTGGCTCGACCACATGACTCAGCATTTTACCAGCGGGGCGCACCTCATCGACGGGTTTTTTCAACTTGGAGATGATAACAGTATGTTTCCTGGCCGAAGCAATGAACTACTGCTGGTTAGGGGATTTTGGAAGTGCTGTTGCCCTACAGTCAAACATTTAGGGCATACAAAAAAAAAGAAAAAAAAAAACCATGAACACCAGAAAATGGCACACAGTTGATGAAAACAGTTAGTCAGGACCAATGTACAGTGGTGCTCAAAAGTTTACATACACATGCTTAAGTTGACTAAAAAGAGGAATAAAAAAATCATGTTTTGGAAATTTATTTTAATACCTAAATTAAAAAATGAGGTAAAATCCAACCTTTAAGGACACCAATTTTCTTTGTGAATGAATAACGTATTGTAAATAAATAAATGTTCTTATTTAAAATACAGGGGTCATAAGTATACATACCCCTATGTTAAATTCCCATAGAGGCAGGCAGATTTTTATTATTAAAGGCCAGTTATTTCCTGGATTCAGGATATTATGCATCCTGATAAAGTTCCCTTGGCCTTTAGAATTAAAATAGCCCCACATCATCACATACTCTTCACCATGCTTAGAGATAGGCATGGGATACTTTCTATAAAATCATCTCTCAATGCAAATCAAACCAGGTATTAGTCTAACTGAAATAAAACCATGCCTATCTCTAAGCATGGTGAAGAGTATGTGATGATGTGGGGCTATTTTAATTCTAAGGGAACTTTATCAGGATATAATATCCTGAATCAGGCTGGCCTAATAATAAAAATCTCTATGGGTATTTATGGGTATGTATATGACCTGTATTTTAAATAAGAACATTTATTTATTTACACGTTATTCATTCACAAAGAAAATTGGTGAGGTTGGACCTCATTTTAATTTAGGTATTAAATAAATTTCCAAAACAGTCAACTTAAGCATGTGTATGTAAACTTTTGAGCACCACTGTAGTAAAGTTCTGGGCTGTAAAAATCAAAACAAGAGCTGAAAGAAGCTAAAATAAAGCTAAGTTGACTGCAAAGTTGGGTGCCAATTATCTGTGGATTCATCACTTACATCAGTCATTTGATCAGCCCGGTAATATAAAAAAAAAATTGATTATTGCAGCTTTAAAGTAACGGTTTCACCATACCTCCTTACCTTTCACTAGTTTCTGTCAAGAGTAAAAAGCTGCTCAAGGCTGTAGATCTCTGCTCCGCTGCTAGGTAATGGATGGTATGCATGGAGTGACGTGCCATAAGTCCATGGCTTATACCATAAGTCACTCTTCAGTCACACATGGAATGGAATAAGTAGGCTTAAGCCATAGGGAACAGGGGGATCAATAGCGAGAGATTGGTGAGTGGAGATGAGCTTGAAACTCCCGTCTGACTCACATACATCCTCTTGTTTATATGACTGTCTCTAATGTGCCCTGTTCTTCCAGACAACGGAGTTTCATTGGTGGATAGTGTGTTCATCTTCCAGAGCTCTGCAGAGGAGACCACAAACACCGCCTACGATGCAATTGTGGTTGAGCAGTGGACCGTTGTTGATGTGGGTCTTTTGAGTCTTTAATATTCTGTAGAAGATATGCACTTTGGTGATGAAGGAAAGTAGCGTGTGTGCTTGTAGCTGAGCTTAAATTTGAAAACCTGTATTAAAGTATTATGGTGTGTTTTCTCTATTTCCTGTGTGCCTTTGCCCTGTATTTCTGAGTGATTTCTGTCTTCCTCTCTTGTCCAGGGTGTTGTGGTGAAGACAGACTACATCCCATTGCTCCAGTCTCTGGCTCCGTATGGCTGGAGGCTTATGTGTGTGTTACCCACACCAATTGTTAAGACCAACAGGTACAGAACTACACCCCAAGAACTCACCTGTTCTTTCTTTACATTCCATTACTTTGAATAACATCACCTACAGTATAAGGACTTTGTTGATTTTAAAGTCATTGGTCTTTTGTCTTGTCATTGTGTTTTTGGATTAGGACTGACAGTGGATCTTAGATAGACAGGACAGATGGTTCGAAATCTCAGATCTGACAAACCACAATCATATGCTCATCTCAACATGAAACCACTTTTTAAATCTGTTGGAGCTGCGAACAAAAACACAGTTGCTGATGTGCCGTTGTCTTGTAACCTGTCACTTTACCAACCGCAGCAAACAGAAACTGCGTTTCAATACATGTAGCGACACGCAAGCTCCTCAGAGTGCAACATAACCGCTTAACAGTAGTAAAAGTGCTGCTCTTTTTTTTCTTCAGTGACGGGAGTTTGTCGACCAAGCAGATCCTCTTCCTTCAGAGACCCGTTTTGCAGCGCAAGAGAAAAGACTTCAAGGTTGGTTCCCCTTTTGTCTTCCATCCGTGCAGCAAATCTGTCACTTGTTTTTGTTGTGCCTTTAGGATACGCCGTTTAAAAGTCATGTTACTAAATATGGGATGTACAGCTAATATAAAGACGCTCAGTAAAAGTCTAATAATAGGCAAAGAGTTGACCTTAAACTGTACAGGAAAGAGGCATCAGTGAAAGAGGCTTTGTTGCAGTTTGGCAGGTGTCTGGGGAGATGGAAAGAAGACACGGCACAAAGCTAAAAAATAAAAAAAAAACTGTCTCAAACATCTATTTGGTTTCAGATGCTGAACCTCAGGGGTCGCAGCAAAGCAAAGAAATCCACTGGAGAAACACAAGAGGAGAGAGAGAACAGGTCCCCTCTGATGGAGACAGAGATGGACAGGTTAAGAAGAAACACGGACGAGGAGGAAGAAGCGGAAGAGGGGTGGAAGAGCAGGTACAGAGGAAGGAATGAGGGAGCGAGTTATCAGAGAGGTAGAGAGGACAGAGAAGAAGATGCACGGCATCAAAAGGGCTTCTCCTTCCTATCGGGGAGCAGGGCTTCTCTCGAGGAGCAGGAAGAGGAAACCGACATTGACAAGAACTCATCGTCTGAGCGGGAGAAGTCGGCGAGATGGACCAATGTGTGTCAGAGAGATGACGGAGGGGTGAAGGAAGAGGTGAAAACGGAAGAGCGGATCAAACAGCAGCTGTTTTCTGGCGTCTGTTGACACATTGAGCACAAAGCAGGCGAGGGGGAGCTGGGGCCTGTTTAGTTTATCAAAAACAATGCCTTTCAAATAACATTTGGTTGATCTGGATATTCTGTTCGCCTGACAACCCAGATGTAGTCAGTCATACTATTACTAGTAATCCTGTACTGTTACTTCGCTTCAACCTGCTCAGTTTAAGGAGTTAACACTGTCTTTGAGGTTGTAGCTCTCATGCTGTATATGGGAAAGTGTTGTGCAGTTCTCTGCTTTGGGTCAGTGTTGCTATTTAATGTATTCTTATGAGAAATGAAACTGTACAAGGCTAATAGAGCACAACCTAGAGCAAGTCTCTAGTCCACACCTTAATTAATTTCTTTTTGCCCATTGTTGTATTTTACTACTTTCTTGTAATAGGAGCATACTGATTTCACTGGGCTCACTGTATTTTTATATGTTAAGTATTTAATTTAAAATAGAGGCAAACAGGGAAAAAGTTGACACTAAGTATAATATACAATGCATTAAGAGCCTGACCAATACAACTGCATCAGCCAAATTTAGATTTCCACAGATACGTATTGGCTTAAATAATAAACAAAGAAAGTGCAACAAAGATTTTTTTGAGGTAATGTAGAAATGTCTTCATAACATACTATAGTTTCTTTACTGGTGGGTTTTACACGGCTGAGTTTACTTTACTTTAGTCACAAGTTAACCAAATTTAAAGGGATCCTTAACAAAAATGTTTCAAATAAACATAATCGGCCAATTACAGTGATGAGATTTTAAAAATTCTGTTTGTATTGGCCAGGCTCTACAATGCATTGAGATATTAGATGGTACGATGGGCCCAAACCATAAAGGGGCAGTTCATCTTAACTATTCCGTCACATAGCTCTAGCTGAATTGAGATAGTTTTAGTTTCCTTTGGCCAGGTTTTGAGATGAGATCCCTGACATTTCTTCACCTCAATACAATGAAGGTGAAAGGAATTGTGTTTGTGGTGCTCATTACATACATAACAGAAACATCTCTTTTCAGATGCCATGTCCCAGATACTCTAGATAATCCACTAAAGACATGGTCAACAGTTTTCATTCAGAGTAGCAGGGACGTCGCTGTTAAACCTTATTTCAATGCAATTTGTCAATGCTAGGAGCATCATAAAAGATTTCCATTCACCTTGATTATAATGGGGTTGTGGGAGAAGTTTGAGACCAATATCTCAAACCAAAACCATTTGCTTGGATAGTACACGAGGCATGGGAAAATGCCTTTTGTAATTTGGGAGAACTGACCTTTAAAAGGTTTCTTCTTTGAAAAATCTGTAAAAAATGACCTATTTGAGTCTCTCACCATCTTCCAGTCCTGCCTCAAGACCCATCTCTTCACCTCTGCCTATCCGTAGCCCCCTTTTCATCTGTGCTTGAATCTTGTTTTGTGTTGTTTTGCCATGTTTTTGTTTTCTACCTTGCCCTGGAAAGAGACTTTGGGTCCTTGAAAAGCACTATACAAATTCAATTTATTATTTCCTGGACCACCTGTGTTGTGTCGAAGTAGTGTGACAAGTCTTTGTATAAAAGCAGAGGTCAATAAAGTGTTTAAAAACAAATTGACTCAATTTCCTTTAATTTTCTTCAGATCTCACGTTACTAGCATAACCATTTTCTTCATATGAGGAAGAAAGCTTGCAACCATCTCCAAGGGATGTTCAGCGATCCAAGCCAATCAGAGACCACCTGGAGGTTCCATTACAGTGCACCATGGGATACTTACTCCACCCCGAGACGAGAAGCATTTATGGGTATGTGGATGTGTGTGATTGAGTAAAAGTGTATGTGAAATAGGCACTGTGTATGCATGTTACAGTGTGTGATTGAAGCAGGGACACTGGCCAACATGTGGGAGATTGTTGGGTTTTGACTAAAAATACACTCGGTGTGAAGTTTGCATGAGTAAAATGAAAATAAAAAATAAACTCATTAGCCAAACAAATCTAAAATGTAGCGGGTGATCTAGACCTACTCTATCTGTAAAGTGTCTAGAGATAAGTCCTGTTGTGACTTGACACTATAAATAAAATTTAAAATGTTCAGTTCTGCAAATCAATGGTTTTGAGTTAGGGCTGGGCAACACATCTATCGATATAAAAGACTAAATATTGTTTTAAATTTTGGATATCGTAAAATGACAGTAGTGAATGTGTTGTCTTTTCTTGGTTTTAGAGGCTACATTACAGTAAAGTGATGTGATTTTCTGAACTTACTAGGCTGTTCTTTTATTTGCCTTTCCCTACTTAGTCATTATATCCACGTTACTGGACTATGTTTCAAAAATCTTGTGTAAATATTTTGTAAAAGCACCAAAGGTCACACCTACAATACAGCTGCAAACTCGACATTGATGCATTTGGACAAAAATATCGTGATATGGGTGCCCGGATAGCTCAGCTGGTAGAGCGGCCATATATAGATGTTTACTCAACGCAGCGGGCCGGGGTTTGACTCCGACCTGTGGTCCTTTGCTGCATGTTATTTCCCGTCTGTCTCCCCTTTCACTTCTTCAGCTGTCCTGTTATTAAAAGGCCTAAAAATAAATATTATAAAAAATAACCTATCTATCTATATATTGTGATATTTGATTTTCTCCATATGGCCCAGCTCTAACTCTGAGTTATATATACACATAGTATAAAACTTCTAAGAAGATATGATGGAATAAGCAGAGGTATTTTGATAGAAATAAATTAGTCACTCATTAAACACTTATGTACAGTGTAAAAAAAAAATAAAAATAAGTACAGATTGCTATTATAAGCACTGATCCTTTAGATCCTAGGGACTTAAAAGCAATAGTTTGAAATTTTAAGAATTGCGCTTGTTCACTTTCTTGAGAGTCAGATTAGAGGATCAATCACATCGGTCTGCTAAATCTGAAGCTAAGACAACAGCTGGTTAGCTTAGCATAAGGCTCTGTTGGAAGTTTCCATAAAACCACAATGTGACACTTTCAGTTTTTGCCAGAAAAAAAAAAAAGAAGCCAGTCTAGCACTTTTGCCTTTTCCAGTGTTTATGCTAAGCTAACTAGCGGACAGGTATTGATCTACTCATCTAACTCTTGGCAAGAATATATTTCAGAAAACTATCGCTTCAAAGACACACTTGCATAGGTAAAGTTTGGCCATCTCAGGTGAACATTTAACATGTAACACCTATTAAATTTGTTCAAGCACAACCTCAGTCAGGCTGGAAATGAGTTACAATATGAAGATGTGTAACAGCAGTGTTTGTCATACACAGTTGCAGATTTGAAGCAATATTTCAGCCAAACGAGCTGAAAAATGTCTTGCAAAGTTGAGATTCAGTCTGCTCAATCCTAAGAAATAAAACTCATCTCAGTGGGTTGTCCCAGCGGTCTGTCGCAGATCAGGCACAGGTAGTAGTAGCAGTGATCAAGATTCCTCATATTATTGCCCAGATCACTGGATCCCCCCCACCCCCAAAAAAGGAGCACAATCCAGGAGGACAACCCTGTAGGATTCTGGGAATTGGAAGAAGTTCTACCACCACTTCTCGAAGAGGATTCTGTCTTTCGGGAGGCCGAAGTCCATGAGGGTTTTTGAAAGTGCTTCGATCATGGGCGGGGGCCCACACAGGAAACACAAAGTCCTCTGCGGGTCCACATGAGCCTGCAACTCCTTGTCTGCGATTCTCCCGTCTGGGGAGATGCAAGGAAAGTCAATCAATTATTCAAGACTCAGTGCACTTTGATAGAACATGTTCTACATGACAACGGAGATAAATCAACAAAGACGGCTGTGGAAGAATCTGTGACAAGTCACTAAATCATCCCTGCTAAACCTAAAAGTGTATGTATGTGTGTAGGTGCGTGCTTGTATGGGCATTACTTACGGCTGATAAATGGCTGGAGGTGCGAGTCAACAGCTGTGTTCTGTTGCGTGACGTGGAGGTCACAGGAGAGCTTGTCAGGGAACTCCCGACACGCCTCGATTATGGAGCTCTGGGAACACAGAAGGTAGGTAGTTAAGGTAGAGTTTCTCCTCACATGGTGCGACCCACCTGCCCATATATTCCAGACATACACATGGACACTGTTGTGTGCTGATTTAAAAATCAACGAGTTCTCTTAAAATTCATCACAAATATTCCAACAGAGAAACACAACACACACCTTAAAGAGCAGTTCCTGGGTGTTTTTGGCGCTGTAGCAGAGGTGGGCAGAGATGTTGTATTCCTTCCCATCAGAGGCGTGGTTGAGACGCAGCAGATCTGTGCTGTGCAACAGGATAGAGTACAAGGGGTTGATCCCTACACCGCCAGCCACCAGCAGCAAATCCACACTGGGGTCGGAGGGCGTCGGGTTAAAGAAGAAGTCCCCGCCGACGCGCATGGCCACCTGGGAGCCCACTGTACACTGAGGGGAAGAGAGAGTGTTAAAAGGTCCCATGGCATGGTGCTCTTTGGATGCTTTTTTTTATAGACCTTAGTGGTCCCCTAACACCATATCTGAAGTCCCTTTCCCAAAATTCAGCCTTGGTGCAGAATCACAGCCACTAGAGCCAGTCTCACAATGATCTTTCCTTAGTATGTGCCATTTCTGAGTCTGTAGCTTTTGTGGAGGGTGGGGGTTGACCAACTGCCACTTAGCTGATTTGAAAGCCATGATGTGTGTGTCTCTTTCTCTCTCTCTCTCTCTCTCATGGGTGGGCCAAATTCTCTGGGCGGGCAAAGCAGAGAAAGGGAGAAGATTCCAGATCGGCCCATCAGAGCTTTAATTTTCTCAAAAACAGACACCTATCGCCATTTCTAGCCACTGGGGGACCATAGGCAGGCTGGGGGAACACATTTGAATGTTAAAAAAACTCAAAGTGAAATTGACATACCATGGACCTTTAAGGAGATAGCAACACACTGTGTTGAGCTGGGTAATTTAGACTCCCAACATTTCTCTTTGGTCTCCAGGTGAAATACACCTTTTGAAAGAAACTCCACAGACAGGCCTCAGGAAACAGACACTGTTACAGTAGATCAGCATGGAAAAAAACAACCTACGCTATGGGTGGGAGTGACTTCGCAAATTTCGCAGAGAAGGTCTTTTGAAGTCAAAAGGAGCAGTAAATATGCCTTTATCTGCACACAAACACAAGCACGCACGCACGCGCACACACACACACAATCTGCTGTTGAGGTCCCTACACTATTCCTGCTTACAGAGAGGAGTCGGAGCGCAATATCAAACAAACAGATCATCAAACGGCCCCAGAGCAGAGAACTGTAAGTCGAAGAATGCTCAAACACATCCCACTGCTTTCTGATACTTATTTACACAAGGCGTAGTAGCTCAAGGCTATTTATTAGGGTGCATCATCAAACACAGAAGCTGCAAACAAACATGCACAGTGCAGAAATGGAAGGGGAAGGTAATCAGAAAGGAAACGTATATTCACACAACTACTTGCACTACTACTGGATTAAATGTCCTTGTAGACAAAATACAATGTTATGCACCAAGAATATTTTCATGTGTTCACACAAGCTTTATTTACACTGTCGGCTTGCTCATCTCTTGAATTTTTAGCTTCACGGCCACAATTCTGCTTCAGCTACACAGGCAATTTTTCAAATTCGCAGACTCATTTGGCGAACCCTTGACAGCAAATAAACAATTGAAAAACTGGGATCATATGGCTGACACCGAAAAGAAAATTATGACAGATTAGGATTTAAGTGTTTTAATGTAATAGATGTTCAATTGGGAGTGCGTCACATGTTTTTATTCTAACTTTTTAGTACAGGTTAATGGCCACAGCTTCTGCAGTGCTGAAAAAAATATATCTAAGATATCTGAAAATCTCATCTGACTTGCCATTTTTCTTATGATGCTTCATAACCAGTGGTGTGATTATGTGGCGGCTATCTTTATTTTCTCACTCGATAACACCTTAACCATTTCTCAATACCCTGATCGCTCCACTCCTTCTTGCATCTCTTTTCTCCCCCTCACCCTCTTTCAATTTTCACCATCTCCCTCATGCATACACAAGCAATGTAATCTTCCAAATCAGTAGACAGATGATCAGATCTACTTTTTCTAAATATTCCAACTCATAGGCAGCAACATTTCCAGGTATCTTTCAATAATGTCCCCAGGAAAATGATCACTGACAGTAATTTGGAGAATTTCACAATTCTCTGCTCCACTCACCATGGTGTGGATCCAGTGTGCTGGGGGGTGCTTGGTGTATTTGACGGCCAGTTCAACAATGCCCTCCCTCTGCAGCAAACCCGGGCTGGAGCACATGGAGAAACCTCCCACCTTCTCCACACCGGGGATGAAGAAATCCACCCTGCACACAAGACCACAAGGTCACGATTTGATAGAGTAGCAGAACCACGAGATGGCAGGAGGGTACGCTACAACAACAGATTGAGTCACTCAGGGTTTTTTTAAAGTCACAATTGAATGCACACCATTAGTTGAATGAGCTGTACCTGAAGGCACCATGGAGTCCCATGGGAGCCCTCATGCTTGTTGTTTGTTTACATAACTTATCTATCAATAGATAGAGTCATCAGAAATATGTATTCCCAGTGGTTAAAAATCTGCTCATGTTCTTCATTCTGTACTATGTTTGACCATGGATGCATTGTTTTAATATCATTGTATTATATGTAGTATTTGTATTGCAATACATGCATTGCAACTACATGCACATACATACATAAACATAACTATAATCCTTTCTTTTGAAATATAATCCTGAACATTGTGTTTTCCCACAAAAGTCAGTTATTCTGATTGACTTTTCAGATTTCTGAACAACAGTTGATTCATGAGTAAACAACTCGCTGAACTGAGGGGTCAAAGTGTGAATGACGTTAGAGTGGTGCCCTTTGACCTCAGTGAAAGGGGCAGCCTGCTCCAGAAACCAAGTAGAACACCACCAAACCAGATGGAAAGTTGCTTGCTGGTTAGTTTAAATGAAGTGCAGCGTTCCAGTCTCGTTGGCCCACCGTGGTCGCATCGGTCCGTCAACGAGCAGAGCAGAGTACCCCCCCCAGAGGTAAACCGCAATGCTTAAAAGTTGGGCTAATGTCCCAACAACACAATGACCCACTGTTACACTGTCTCCACAACCCTCATAGGCATCATAAATATGGATCTGCTGTGAAGACGAACACATATGTTCCTCCCACCTCCTCCTTCTTCTCCTCCTCCTCTCCCACCTGGAGACGAACAACTAAACAGTCCTTTTTCTCAGAAAAACACTGAAATTCAAAGATTTCCATCTATTTACATTCATTATCAGTCGCTGCAGGGCAACTGGCTGCCGGTTTTATATCTCACCACCGCCCACCTACAGTATGGGCTTGTGTACATATACTGCATCTGCGGGGTACTAATTAACATTGGCAACACTGACTGACAGACACAGAAAGAAAGTTCTGCCTTCATCCAAGAAGAACTTAACTGGCTATCAAGATGTTAAGAGAGCTACAATCTAAAACATTGTCCAGTGTTATGCCCCAGCGAAAACAATCCACTGTGTTTCAAGCACCTTTCAAGTCAAAGCTGCAAGTGTAGCTGCAACCCAGTGCATACAGCAATTACCTACACAAATCTATGAGCAAACCAGCTATTTACTGTAACTATTTAGTTCATTCTCCTTTGAGAAAAATCTCTAAATAAATTCGTAAGCTTTGATTCTTCCTTTAGCTGATGTGATACATCACTTGACAATGCCTGTTTTCTTCTTATCAACAATAATCTCGAGCTGACTAGCATGGTGACTGTGATGTAGCATTGTAAACTCTGTAAAAGTTTTGTGAGAAAAGAAAACCACCGGGCTAATGGTTGGACAACTCCAGCACAATGCCACCCCCTTCTGGTTACTATGTGTACTACAGGCACTATGAAACGACTCCACAGGGATACTCCACAAAGCACGCTCAGGCAGTGACCTAGACATATTTTGGAAGGTTCTCATTATTACTATGGTAACTTCTGCATTGAGCCCGACTTTTCATAAACAAGGAGGAGACTAATGTTGCATTCTTAAGAAGTGTTGGCAGAATAGGAAGAAGTTGACATTATTTGTCCCAACAGGAGAAAATAGGTCAGAAAATATGAATATTGATTAAAACATGTTTAATGAGTGGGTGAAAAGTTGAACATGAACATCTACTCACCACTGTCCTGCTTTGAAGCTGAAATCTGGATGGACAGCTAATCGCAAACGTTTTACCGTCTGTGACTCGTTTATGATGCCACATACTTGAGCTGGATACAGAGCCTGTGAGAGAGAGAGAGAGAGAGAGAGAGAGAGAGAGAGAGAGAGACTTTAGGATGGGCTACAGTTAGGATGGATACAGTTGAGATTTATTAACAAAAAAAAATATCTTACATTTTGTCTGTAGTTGCTCGCTGTTCTCTCTAGATGGTCCATTTGGCTTTTGGAGGACAT